>OX463859.1:23995804-24314782 GCA_949825065.1 Odontocerum albicorne | reverse complement strand
AAATAGGCCAAAACCCATACGATGGTTGTCATCAAAGAAAGAATACGAGAATTGAATTTTGAATACGAGAGAGCGAGAGAGGAATACTTGGATTCTCTCCGAAAGTAATTCGAAATTTGAATCTCGGTGGGTCCGTGATACTGAATGAATTTTAAATACCTAGCTAACAATTTTTGAACCGGTGTAAAAGGGGACGATGTATAAATGATACATATAAACAAATTTTACATTTATGAATATATATTTTCATAAATGTAGAATTTGTTTTACTTCTGTGAATATTTCACGGGTTGCAACTAATATACATCATTTGTGAATAAACAACAGGTAATTTAATTTTGACACACAATTTTAATGGATCTGGGTTTGTTGTCTTTCATTTGTCGTGTCCCCAGTAAACTAGGCTTTTGCCTGTATCTCACAGAGGACATATAGCATGAAAAAATAAATCGATACTTCTTTCAGATTTTTGATTATATAAAACCCCGTTGCACATTCTCATCAACCTGACAAAACAGTGACACTCGATTACACATGTATACATTACGCGAAATCAAACTCCTCACACTTCATCACTTTAGACAGACCAAAAACATTCATCTCACAATGTACCGCACATAATCATAAAAATAAAAAAACAAAAATACAAATATAATATAATAAAAAACACCACACTCAAGAGCTCACACAAACCTTTTCCACAAGTCATTCCTCTTGCAAGCCCAAGTACTCAAACTCCTTTCGCAATAACAACTATAGTATAGGATTAACTCTGCCCATATTTAAAATTCTTAATAAGCAGATATAAGTACATACACACCATGAGGCCATTTCCCTGTCAGGGTAGGCAGAGAGGACAGAGCGCCAGACTTTCTTATCTCGACACACATCCTTAGCCTCTTCTAGATCCATACACCTCATACAATTTCTACATTTCCTTCTTTCGGAATATCATTCACTTGATCCAACCATACTTTCCTTGATCTTCCTTTCCCACGCCTTCCACTCACATTGTGTATGACAATGACTTATATAAGTCATTGTCATATATCTTTACAAACCCTATCAGCACCGTTAGTCATTCTGGGCTGACATGATTTTTTTTCCATTTTCATACATCTAAAAAAATCAGATTAGAACAGTGGCATTTAAAGCACGCAGAAAACGTTAAATGAACGCTTATGAGCGTTTTCAGCACTGAATGTGTTAAAACTGAGATATTGTTTTCTTAAAATTTTATTTTTATCAGTGAAAAAAAGTGGGATATTAGATGATAAAATAGTAATTACCTTTAAAGCTTGTATGACAGCTGGTTCTATGAGTCTGAGATATTTGGCTAGATCCTGTTTATTTGTGTTCCATCTCCTGTCCAATTTACACTTAGAGAAATTAATGATATTCATGAAGCTCTCCTTTTCAGTTTTAAGTCGTTCATCCGTGACACTCATATTCTTTGAATTCCTAGAATCAGTCGAGCCTCTCCTATCTTGACTGTATTTCTCATTAAACTCCTTGAAAGTGCCACAATTTTTGCTAAAATCATTATTTTTTATCATCAATATGTCAGAATAAAAGCTCAAGTTAAATTTTTTCCTGTCGTTCGTCTTTTCCCATTTAGTGAGCGAATCGCAAGGATTTGACTTGGCGAAAAACTTTTTCAAATCGTTTCGATTCGCCGTCATGTTGGTTGAAGAGAGGCATTTTAACATTTGAGTTACGCAGAAGACCGAATTGTCCGGACTCATTGGTAATAAACCCTTAACATAATAGAGAATTTCTTCTGCTACGATACCAGCTTCTTTCTCGGACATGAATTCCAGTTGTATGGCAACACAGTTGAGAGTTGTCGAGATAAATTTAAGGAAGATACTTGTTGTAGAATCCAAGCTAACCTGTAAAATTAAAAAATATACTCTTATTTATTCACATAATACAAGACAATGATTTATACAGAACAGATCTTGAATTAGACATTCACAAAAACTGCCAATCAAATTAGTACTAAGGTCTAAAAGTTCCCGGCCTGAACAAGTTAGATCCTGTATTGACAGACACTACGTCGGCTATAGCTATTGCATGGTTAGACAATGTTACTGTTAAGTTTGATACTTCAGACATTTTGATAGTTTCTCTCTCTTAAATGTATTTTATTCTATTGCCTTTAAATATATGTTTAATTTCAGTACATTTTTTTATTTTTTTTTTAAAGAAAAGAGATATGACCGAAGTCATAGGTATCCTTATACTGTCGAACACTAGGTGGAAAAAGTGTCTGTGTCGTTTGAGGGGAGTAGCACAGCGCAGGGTAAAAACCGACGACCTGCCGCACGGAAGTCCAGTGCGTTACCGCGCGGCCATACAAATTACATTTTTTTTTTATCCACTTTGTACGGATTTCTCCTGTTACACAAAGAGGGTCTGCTTCTAGCGTTAGCTTATTCGTTGGAGGAATATCAGCCAGGATTCTTCTCATACTGCTAGGCGGTGCCGAGAATATATATATATACATACTATGTTACTATAAGTAATAATAATAATAAAAGGACAATTGATGTAGTGCTGTTTAGAGAGCAAACTCTCCCCAAGGACGCTCTAACTCAGGATTCAAACTCACTAATAAATTTTGATAAGACCTCCCAAAAAGGATTTTCTTCAAATGTTTTCTTAAGCTGCACAAGTCACCCATAATAGGAGGATCTCCGATACTAGGAGGCAGACAATTCCACACCATAGGACCAGCAACGGCAAAAGCTCTATCAATTATGATATTGGTAGAGCTTTTGTATAAGGTATTAACCTTGCCCTATTAGATTGATTTGGAACAACCAATTTATTAGATGAAAACGATATTGACCTTAAAGTTCTACTTCTCTCTGAAAGAATATCCCTCAGACACAGATTCGAAAGAAGCAATGGAGACATCCCATTAAGGGACTTGAATACAAAAAGACAAAGTTTGAAATCAATAAACCTATATTTATTATTATTATTAAAAGAATTTGCAAGCCAAATTGTTGGATTATTTTTAGGTAAGACGCCTATTTCTCTTGCTGCAAACTCACCTTGTGACTAGAATATGCCGCTCTCAAGTTCGAGTACAGTTTCATCAACACTGAATCGTTGGCAAAGTATCCGACTGGATGGAACTGTCCATTGGTGGAACTGAATGGAGTCTTCTTCTTAGACGTGCTTTTGTCTTCGGGTAGCGTGCTTTCATTTGGATTGGACAAATTGCTGATCCTCTTTTGTCCATCCATTTGGACGTTTCCAACTGCAAATTAAAAAAAATTACAAAGTTATTCATACAATGACTAACCAAAATGGAAAACGTTTACATACTTGCAGGGATATGTGCTCCAGACATCTACCACAATATTACATACAGGAGTGATAAACACAAACAACTCAGAGATCCCGAATATATTATATATAGCCAACACAACCAAGATATGGGGTCTCGTAGGAGTTTTATGACCACCCCACAGTCCCCTCGAAAGCTCTCCGGATAGTGAGCATGTTTATTCTTGGAGAGCTAGAAATAAAAGCCTGTGGACATTAATGCAGCTGTTGGAGTGCCTACCGGTGGGACACCACCTAGCAAGGGTAGTTTGGAGACCTCTAAATCACTTACACATCCACGTCGATAGATCAAAAGAAGATTTCCTCAGATGGCAGTTTCGTACAGAAGATCCACCACTATGCATGTGTGATGACATTCAATCAATGTCGCACATAATGGCTTGTCCACTGCGCCCCATTAACTACTCAGAAGACCTGCTGAAAAGAAGCCCCAATGCTATCACAGTTCTAGACTGATACGATATAGATTTGGTATTGTTGATACAACTGGAATTCATAGCATATAAACACTATGGAGACTTAAAAGAGAATGCGCTCAAATACCAAAACAAATTATTCGTGATGAATGTGATTCTATTGCTCCATGTTATCAACAGTGCTTGGACTAGAACGACCATCAATTTGAGCACTACCATACTGTTGTAGTTCATGACTCTCATGAGCACTTACTTAAACTAAAAAAAATCTATGTCTGTTTTCTTTAATTTGAAGTTTTCATCTTAGATATATCTTAACCTTAATAAATACTAAATTTATAATCATTGTAATTTGTTTAGTCAAACACTACTTTATATAACGGTATAACCCTATCGGTTTCAAAGTTTTCACCTCATCATCAGGGAAGCACAAAAAAGACATAATAACTTTATATATAAAGAATTTATAATCAGTTCGCTAACCACCTAATTGAAAATAACCATTAGTTTGATATTAATCGTGGTTTGCGGATTCTACACATAAGCCGAGGGGGGTTGCAGCTTGACAATTTGGAAATTATCGAGATTAAAAAATCTATAAAATTAAGTTTAAATATCATCAACAACCAAACCAATTTTCATAATAGCCCTCTGCTTAATATGTTTCCTATTTAAAATCCCCCCCCCTGGATATCCAGACTTGACCTGCCCTAAAAATTCACTTTCATTTTTCACCGCCCCATTTACCATTGTATCACATCTCTCCCCCTACCTCATTCCTCTTATATTATATTATTTACACTTGTACAGGAAATATATTTTTAGCAATTAAGTTTATCTTCAGCTGACGATGAAGACGGTGGTCTTCGAAACCGGTTATAAACCTTAAAATAAACCTGAGATGAACACAAAAATATAAAATAAGTTTTTTATTTATTTACTTATTTTTTCTTTTACATAAAATATGGCACCACAAAGTGAAACCATAGTATTTTGGAAGATTCAAGAAAAAAATTATAATCATTCAAAGTGTGTATACTTTTTTTGAAACAACCTGTATTAGGTCAGCAGTTAATGTGTTAAGGAACTTTACGTGAATATAATTTTAAAAAAAACAAACCTGTTTTTCTCCTAATTGGACTAGGGGGTATTATGCTGGATGTCTTTTGATGGAAAGCCACTGGCACCACATCTTCAACAATGTGTATTATGATGTTAAGCATCTTGAGTGTGATCCTCAGGAAGGCCTCTGCTTTGAGGCTGAAGAATGTACTTCCAAAATACTGCCAGAGTTTCAACGGCTCCTGCTTGGTACTATCTGATGGTCTCAATGTGGAAGATATGACGGGAATGATGTCGGCATTATTTTGTTGGATCATATTCCATGCGGCAACTGTAAAAGACATCATTAGCGCCATAACACATATTATTTAAGAAGAGAAGGTAATAAATACCATTGAGTTCCGTTATCTTAGGTTGCATACTGATTCTGTTACTTTAATTGTCCACGTATTAAACTATTACCTTTATTACTTATTGATGGATTTCCTTATTTTTAATAACCATCAAATTCCGAATTATGATATTCTACATTTATGAATCCTTTCAATTGTTATCAAAGCCCAATTTATGACATTTCAATTACCGTCATACCGTGAGTTATGGCGTTTCACATTTATAATACTTTTTAATTGCCATCAAATATAAAAAAGATATATTTCACATTTATGACACTTTTCAATTGCCATCATACCACGAGTTACGAAGTTTCACATTTGACACCTTTCAATTTTCATCAAAGCGAATTCAGTATGCCAAAACCTTGCAAAAATATATTTCTTTCTATGTTCTGACTAAAATAAGTTTTTGAGAATATTAAGTCATATTAACTTAAGTCTGAGAATTAAACATAAAATGTTTTTGGTAAATGGCAACATTTTATGTGGATTTCTCTGTACAATATTTAGATATAACATATGGATTAAAACTAATGAAGGTTAATTTAGAGATGTAAAATGAATACACGCAACACTTACTGGAATATATCTGGGTGACAAAAGACAACAGTGTCTCACAACAGGACACAGAGAGGGTGCGGTTCTCGAGCAATTGAAGGGAAGCATCAAGCAGCCCCAGGCCGATGTATGCGTCAGGGTGTTTGGTCGGGGGGTACCGCAGACTAATTTCCAATAGAGCCTCCAGGCAACCTTGCTGCAAACACAACCATCATTATATAAAAATGCATACATACACATAAACATAGAATCATGCCATTTCCTAATAAGCTTACGAGCTAGACAAAGAATATAATACTTCTTAATCCAGCTTTCCTCCTATTTCTCTCATTTCTTACCTTTTCTTTTTCCAAAATTTCATCCACTTGGTCCTCATCTTCTTTTGCTATTGCGCAATCAACTTACATTCGCATTATACATTATTTTATCAGCCTATCATTGGCAATTTATTCTCCATGTCCAAACACCAGGTGCTCTTTTTTATCTTACTTAACCCTTTTAATCCCAGCATATTTTGCATAAAATGTGCGCAAAATCCCAAGCATTTTTCGGCAAAAAAAACAGTAGTTTATATTTTATTTATTATCTCAGTTAATATTTAGTTTTTAAACCTAATTTTTTTGTGGAGACCTCCCTGTACGAGTAGAGTGTAAAATAATAATTTATTCAACATAAAAACTTGTATGAAAACTATGAGGCTGATGATCGGCCCCGTGGGATTTTTCGCATACACCAGTTGGGGCCGATAATTGGCCCCTTAGGATTAAAAGGGTTAATATCTTCTTTAGTTGCTGTTCATTTTTAATAACTTAATTCTGTATTCTAGCATACATCGTCACCTCCATCTTTTCAGTGCATAAATTTTCCCAGCATTTATTAGCTCCTTTCCACATCTACGTTTCATTTCCAGTTATCTAGTTTATTTTTCTCGTTCAGATAATATATTCCTCAGCGAAGTCACTGCATTGTAAGTCAATTTATAAATCTCCTACAGAAGTACCAAAAAGGTATCTACTCAGTACATACTGTATTATCAGCTCTTCACTATGTAGCGGAATTCATTCCTAAATACAATAATAATTTTTTTAACTTTAAACATGCTCAAAACATTTGTCTGCCGATCCGGAGGTTGCGGGTTCGATCCCCGCTGGAACCCAGATTTTTTTAAATAGGGTTCCAGTCTGGTTAACACTTAGGGCCTATAAAAACATCTTTCTGGTTGGTTGGAAGAGATTGCCACATGGCAATAAACTCGCCAGATAAATAAAAAAAGTTACGCTGAAATATTTATTAACCTGTACACCGCGTTAAAAATCAAATTCCACGAATCCTGTGCGCGGCACAATTTCGGTGTTTTTTAATTTCTAAGTTTAAACACGTATTTTGTTTAGAACCACTGATATTTGATTACACCACCAAGTAAACATGACATTCAAGTAATTTTCTGATAATAAATAATAGTCATTACTCTTAAGGAGACTCATTAAATAAAGGAGATAAACTAAACATTACGTAAAATACACAAAGGAATGCTACAGATCAGATCACAGGTGTTTGTGCTTCCCGCGAGGAACACTTTAAAGTTATAAAAATATGTGTATTAAAAAAATTGACTTACCGTAAAATATTTACAATTAGAT
Source organism: Odontocerum albicorne (assembly GCA_949825065.1). NCBI lineage: Eukaryota > Metazoa > Arthropoda > Insecta > Trichoptera > Odontoceridae > Odontocerum > Odontocerum albicorne. Next base: position 24,307,351 of record OX463859.1, on the reverse strand, counting down.
TCCATCAATTTAAGACTGAGGGAAGCAACAATAGATTTCAGATTGTTATTTAATATCTCCTCCTTTTCCAAGCTCAAGGCATCGTCAGATTGCATATCACTCTTTAAATACTTCAAGGGACCAGGCAAGTCAGACAGAACGAATGCCGTCTTGAAATCTGACAGCAGATTGACTTCCGCTTGAGGTCCCGTGAATAGAAGCGCCTCACTGTGTTGACTTGCTAGGCTCGTTAGCAATTTGTTGATATCATATGATGTTGGAGGGAAAATTACTGGTGTAAACCTGTAAATTGTTTTGATTGTAAGACTTAAATTAAATTCACATATGCCATAAGGTTGATTGAAACCTAATTGTTGTGAAGTTAGCATGATTAGATTTATTCCATAGATATATTGTAATAACAATCGTAAACTTTGATTTTAGTTTTATTATAATTATCATTATATACAGGCAACATGAATGGTGTCTATATCAAATTTTACTTTTATATATGCATAAAAAAAAAAGCAAAGAAAAATAATCAAAAGTAATGGAAGTCAAAAACGTCATTAACCTTTCCCTTCCGGTGCTAAAAAAAATTGCACGTTCCAGTGCTGTGTATTCAATACAGATCAATGCTGTGTATTCAATACACACATGTAAAAATAAGCTATTTAAAATCGGAAAAATAAGAATATTCATAGGCAATCGCTTAAATTAATTAAATTTGAAGTCAAAAGTGATAATAATTGAAATTTAATTGCTAAACATGAAAAAATAAAAACATCGGCCGACGTTCACAACACGGATGCAGAGACCACCTCGTATGAATACCCGCAAACTACTGAGACGGAACTCCGAACACTAGCACTGTGTATGTTATACCTTGAAGGAAGAAACAACTGCGAACTGAGATTCTATTTTTTACGTTCCTATATACCGAAGTAGAGTGAGAGTGAAACGTGAATAGCGTCGCTTCCTCACCCATAGCGGTTTTTAGAATGAATATACCTACGTCACACACTGGCACACGTTTGATTGTATTGGTGAATTTATTCCCGATTTTCACAAAATATCTCTGATGTGGCCGATAAGTGCTAATTATTATTAATATTATTTTTTTCATTAAATGCGTAAATGTATTACGGAGGAATACCTAAAATCTGAACCCAGTATTTATTATATTTATAGAGATATGAAAGTTTTTAGAAGCAATGTGTACTAGTTACACATCACAGAACATGAAGGGTTAAGTAGGAACTGTAGGAACTTGTCCAGTTTGTGACGGTTTTTTTAACTGGTTTAATGTCACAATTCTTACAACTCTTTACAACTCGATTAGCAAAACAATGTTTCCTGATATTATTGTAAAAAGATTTGGAAAGTTTTAACTGATGTCCTCGCAAATGTGTTTTTGGTTAAAAGAAAATTATTGGCAGAATTCTGAACAATCATAATAATTGCTCAAGATCTTATGACAATCCAGTCTCCAAGATTTTGTCTTTGTTGCAGAGTAGGCATCATCAATAAACGCAGTCTATCTTTTTTGCAGAGTAGGCATCATCAATAAACGCAATCTATCTTTGTTGCAGAGTAGGCATCATCAATAAACGCAGGGTATCTTTGTTGCAAAGTAGGCATCATCAATAAACGCAGTCTATCTTTGAAAATCAGATTAGTCAGACATCATTTTTTATTGCTTATTTTTTAACCCTTTCAAAAAGTGTAATAGCCTTTATTAAATAAGAATTCCATATTTGGTATTCAAATTATAGCAAAAGTATTATATAGATCTTATAGATCAAAAAACTTTCTTGATAATGTAGAGAAGTGAACAAGTGACAATATCAGTCAATTTTAGTAACATCATTTCTTTGATAAAGATAGGTAATATCTGACTGTAACAACCTTTTTCACAGTCACATTAAAATGTCGAATAACCCCAGAACTCACCCCATTATTTTTACATCAGCAGAAAATATTTCTTAACAATCTAATATTACTAGAATTAATAAAAACAGACGAAAAACATAAAAATTATTATTACTGACAATGTGGGCTTGTATATTCAAAATCGTATACAGTTGTAAGAACAAATATGACTGTCCATTGTTACATCAGAAGCTAAAGTGCACACACAAGTGTGTTGATGGATATTTACTTGTAGGAAAAATGTGAAATACTGACAAGTTGAATTTTTGGGTGTAAGTTTTATGTTAAAAAAGAGAAAATCGTGAAATGACCCTATATCATATGTTCATATATGACCGCGAGAAATACGTCCACTTCTTGATGTGACTGGAGCTATACTGGTTCATACAAGTTACTATAGCTCATCACGCTACATCACGCTCTATACCTTACTCCACACATGACTGTGCAGTGAACGTGTTAACGGAACAAACAACATTTCAAATACACAAAATTGTTTTCTTCTAGAACAATCACAAATGAAAATATTATTTTCCATGGGGAAACTCCAACAGTGTTGGATAAGAAATACACAATAGAAACATCACCTAGCAATGGCTTCGATAGCAGCCTTTCTCACTCTTTGGTCTTGGTCTCCCAGGAATTGACTTATGATATCGAAAATCAGCTTGCTTCGGTTGTGCCAGTCACTCAAGATTATGCTCAGTCTGGAAAAAAAAGTGATAACGAAAATAATTTTAACTTTTGGTTAACATAAAAAATAATCTTATCTGGTGATGGCAAAATCTTAAGAATACCAGTACATCACACAGCGTCTTTCATGATTCACTCTGCTCTACTTTGTAACAATCTGCCTTGCAGAATTAAATGTGCTTAATCCTTATAATTTGTTAAGAGTTAAAGAAGCATTATTTATCTAAAAATATTCCTCATCCTTAGCTTCTATACAATTTTCATTCTTATCTCAATTTTTTTGTATTTAGATATTTATAATTTCTTTTAATTTTATCACTTTTACTCAAAGATTATTTTAATTTACTGTAAAAAGATGAAAGAAAAATCAGTTGATTAAAAGAAATTGCTTCATAGCAATAAATCCATGTGTATTTGAATTAATGTGTTAAATAAATATAGTTGAAACAGATATTGAATGGCAAGATGCAATATAAAAAAAAGTCAATAGGGTACTAAAAGACATATTACTTAGTAATATTAAGATCTGCCAAAATGATGGTTCACAAGAGCATATTAATGTCAACATTATAAATGCAAGAATCTGAGAAAATGCAGTAGAAATGTATGCGAAGTATATGACAGAATAAGAAATTAAGTTATTAAAGATGAATGAGAGCTAAAAACTGATCTGTTAAGTTGAATGAAAAAAAAACCTTTCATGGTTGTTTGTACATGTTAAACTAATGGGAGATTAGTTTAACATGTACAAACCAAGAGAATGGAATTTTAAAAAATGGAAAGGTAAAGGACTAAGAAAAACAGGACAATATGAGAAGATATTGAAGAGGTGAAAGAACCAATATTTCACTTGAGAATTTAATAGAACCAAATATACAAAAACTAATATGAAAAATTAAGTACACAAAGTAAATATCAAAACAGTGATTAAAAATAATACCTTATGTAAGGGAGTTTTTCATAAAATTTACATAAATTAACTTTGCACAGCCAATATGCATTATTCTCCACACATCTCAATGAATTCAATATGGGAGAGATAACTCCGTTCTGGTAACTTATTGAAAGGGTCTCCACACAACGACCAAGCCCTGTCAGGGAGTTGTTTACACAGGAATGTATGTCGTCAGAAAGACCCTGAAATCAAAACGCAAAATGTCAATGAAAAGGAGTTAAAAAGCAAGAAGACTATTTTTGATATTTTCAAAAATTTACAAAATTTTGAGGTGGTTTTTAATCAATCATAGGTGTTTTTAAACCGTTTCAATGCCAAGGACTAAATTGTTTGTATAATTAATTCGTACTGTACAGGCCAGGTACGGTCATATCTGCATTTATAAATAAATATAGATTTATTGATAGCAACATAGTATGTACATAATATATTAAAATACACTTCAAAACACATGAATGGCAGAAAATACATTTAAGAGAGAAGCTATCAAAAGGTCTGGGCTCATCTAATAACATCCCCCCTGCCAAGATACACCCCACCAATGTAGAGCAAGTCCAGCCGTGAGGACACCAGATGTTTTTCAGCCCACACCCTTGCACATGTAGAATAAGAAGAAAAAAAACAGAAAATAAATAGATGGCAGAAAAAAAAATTAAAACATGTCAAATAAGCTTAATAATATAAAAAAAATATTTGACACATTTTTAGGCTATATTTTATAATTATTGCAAGCACTGCCATCTCTGTAGAAGATTATGAATATTATTTTTAACTTCAAAATGATTTCTGATATTATAAATATTGTCATTTTTCTTAAATGATCTGTTTGACAAATGTAAAATCCAGATAAACACTACAGGTATCCATCGCTTTATGCGATTAATTGGTTATAAGAAAAATAATATAACTTGAAAGATGTGAATTGATTTTAATCTGGATTGGTCTTGAAAGAAAAAATATAACCGCGAAATGATAAAAAAAAATCAATTAGAAGACCAATAAAGATTCTTGTATTACAATTTCGTTGTATACAGTACAACCTGGCATATTTTTGATCGGATAACAAATCAACCGAGCCTGACAGATCTGACCCAACATCCTCCTGCTGTGTTGAAGGCTCTGAATTGGTAAGTAGATGACATTAAGTTTTTATTTCCAAAAAAATATATTGTGCGACCGAATAACATAAGCTGCACGTGAAAAATCTACACTGCACATACGACTTTTTTGCTCACAGGGCGATTGCGAAATCCAAATAATATTTATAAAAAAAAATTCTTATTAAAATCACATTATAGCAAAATATGGTAGAAAGAGAAAAATGTTTAAATGATCAAGAATTACAAACCTTTAAAATAATTTTCACCAACTTGACCAGTTGCATTTTGTCAGCAATATCTTTGGATAAACCACTCAAGGGTTTCCACTTGTAATAATCTCCCAGAGCAGCATTCAATGCTGAATTCAAGTAACTTCCGATACAAACCCGAACCAAACCCCTGATTTGTGGATCGGAATAGTCTTCCATCAGAAATATCACTTCGCTGATATGCTGAGGTCCAAGATCTTCTTCATTTGCAGCACCAATCGTATGATTGACATTATGAACTACTTTAGACTGTATTACTATGTTTTTATCTTTCAGATTTTCTTGTTCCGATTGTGACGAGTCTTCATCATCGACTTTGGTATGTTCTACAACAGTTTCTAGCATCTTTTCAGGATGAGCGAAACTTTTTTCTGTTGAATGTTTACGAATCGGTACATCTTTTTGTGTCAATTTATTCTCATCTGCTTCGTCACTTTTGCTACCTTTGGATTCATTCGAAATTTGTCGCTCGATAACTGTGTTTCCGTCATTCCTTAAAAACATCTCTTGGAACTTTTCTTCAATATTGAATTTTGTTATATTCTGATCTAATTCATTAGTATTTAGAGGTATTTCTAAACTCGTCGAAGATTCTCCGAAATGATCGAATTTCATTTCTAAATCGAGACTAGATGTAAGAGGGTCTATACTTGTTGTCATCAAGAAATCTGTCGATAATGGATCATTGGAAGCAGTCATATTGCTTCCCATGGTAAAATTACTCGCCGTCATAGCTTGATTTGTACTATCTCCACTCATAAAACTGGCACCCATTTGACTAGCATTTTGTGCGGTTTGTTGCTTACTATCAAGCATGTTACTAGGAATACCAGCTAAAGAACTGGCATCGACACTTTCTTGAGCCATGGCTTTGTACTTTTCTCTTCTTGCCGATGAAGACATCTTTTGACTAACACCGGAATTGTTGCTCCCAGGATTACTGACTTGGCTCATTAAATCAATACTTTTGCTTAACAAATCTTGTCCGAAGGAATCGGTCATTGACTCTTGGTAACAGACATTTCTTTCAAGAACAAAATCATTGAGTTGCTCATTGTGTGACATATTACTGAAGTCAGAGTTTCCTAAAAGATTTAAAAAAATTTATGAAAATTAAAACTTTCTTTTTCTTACTCATAAGATTCTAAGCGAATTTGAGATAGATGTGTCACACGAAAATTTTGTGAATGTTACTGATCAATTAATGGACATTATATAATAAATACATATAATAATGCAAAGATAATAACAGCGTTTGATAAAAACAAATTACAATGATAATAACAGTATTTTAGTAACAACTTTGATATGGGTGTGAAATGTGGACGTAGAAAAAGACTGAAAAGAGCCGAGTCAACGCTGTCGAAATGCAAACACTGAGACGAAACATGCGGTGACAATGTACGATAGAATAAGGAAAGAAGTGATTCGGGATGAATGTGAACTTAAGGCTGATGTGTTGAGTAAAATGAAGAACACTGTGAGATGGTTTAGAGATGTGGAACGATTCAATGAAGAAAGACTAGAGAGATAGAAATAAAGTTTTCCCAATGGGGGGATGAAAACAAAGATCTTTGAAAAAAAATTGGGAAACTCTGGTGTACAGTTGAGTAAATGAGCTAACATGATACTGCAGTGTCATTGTCGTTACTGGGCCTCGTAGTCAAGGACCCCTTCGCCATTCCAATGTCAATTCAGTGGAAAAGCGAAGCTGTACCGTGAAGTTTTAAGTAAGTGAGCCGTTACCTACCAGCAAACTCACAGACCACCCGCTGTACTGGATCTAATGGTGCACCAAAGTATTTTTCATTACATTTTATTTTCCTCTTTTTTCTGAAAGAATAAATATGACCGAAGTCATAGGTATCCTCATACCCTAAACACTAGGCGGAAAAATGCATGTATCATTCGAGGGGAGTAGCACAGCGCGGAGTTGGAACCGGCGATCTTCCGTATGGAAGTCTAGTGTGTTACTACGCAGCCATGCACTTTTGCAGTGTAGAAGGCCAGGGGAAACCACTGCACTATATTCCCAAGATAACTGCCATGATGAAGTTGAGTAAATTGAATTGAATAAAATAATATGAATGTATTTACCGGACAAGTTGTGTGAATCCACTTCCTTATCCAAGTACATTGTGAGGCTCTCAGGGTACAGGTTAACAATGCAAGATAAACAGGATATGGCTGAAGCTTTCACGGAGACTCTCACTGATCTATCAGATATTATTTGACCTGGAAAAATAACATTTTCAAGTAGGAATTATAAAACATTTCGTAATATACTTTTTTGGAAATATAAATTAAAAGTATACAATAAAATGTTATTATAAGTAATAACAAAAGCTGATCAGGATAGGCAGAAAGGAGAAAGTCTGTTATAAATAATAACAAAAGCTGATCAGAATAGGCAGAAAGGGGAGATAGTCTGTTATAAGTAATAACAAAAGCTGATCAGGATAGGCAGAAAGGGGAGATAGCCTGTTATAAGTAATAACAAAAGCTGATCAGGATAGGCAGAAAGGGGAGATAGCCTGTTATAAGTAATAACAAAAGCTGATCAGGATAGGCAGAAAGGGGAGATAGCCTGTTATAAGTAATAACAAAAGCTGATCAGGATAGGCAGAAAGGGGAGATAGCCTGTTATAAGTAATAACAAAAGCTGATCAGGATAGGCAGAAAGGGGAGATAGCCTGTTATAAGTAATAACAAAAGCTGATCAGGATAGGCAGAAAGGGGAGATAGCCTGTTATAAGTAATAACAAAAGCTGATCAGGATAGGCAGAAAGGGGAGATAGCCTGTTATAAGTAATAACAAAAGCTGATCAGGATAGGCAGAAAGGGGAGATAGCCTGTTATAAGTAATAACAAAAGCTGATCAGGATAGGCAGAAAGGGGAGATAGCCTGTTATAAGTAATAACAAAAGCTGATCAGGATAGGCAGAAAGGGGAGATAGCCTGTTATAAGTAATAACAAAAGCTGATCAGGATAGGCAGAAAGGGGAGATAGCCTGTTATAAGTAAAAACAAAAGCTGATCAGGGTAGGCAGAAAGGAGAGATAGCCTATCGTGATACACATCTTTCACCTATTTTACATCCATACACCTTTTCAAATAACCCCTATGATTTCACAGATTTTCTACATTTCCTTCATTCAAAATAACATTCACTTGATCCAACCATAATTTCCTTGATCTTTCTCTCACATGCCTTCCACTCACATTTGAACTGTATATTTGTTTTGAAAGTCTTTCCTCATTCATTCGTTCCGTGTGCCCAAAGCATCTCACCGTGCTCTTCTTCATTTTGCTGAACACATCAACCTTAAGTTCACACTCATCCCTAATCATTCACTCTCAATACATGCTCTACTTTTGGCATAATGTGAACTCAAGGCTGATGTGTTGAGTAAAATGAAGAACACTCTGAGATGGTTTAGAGATGTGGAACTGTTATGAATGGAAATTAATACCAATTATGAATGGAAATTAATAAATGGAAATTAATAAATGGAAATTAATAAACTAATTAAATAATTAATAAATGGAAATTAATAAATTAATAAATTGAGAAATTAATAAAATGGTTATGAATGGAAATTAATACCACGAATTAATTCACATTCATTCAATATTTTTTCATAGCTTGTCTCTCGTCACATGGTTATATGTTTATTTCCAAGTCCACAATATACATTTTGATTTCGATTCCATAATCGAATTCAATGATTTGATGAAATTCGACTATCCATATTAATTTAGCAAAACTGTTACTGGCAAAAAAAACACTGTGATGTTTCTAATTTTTGTTTTATTTTTTTTAACGTGAAATGATCCTACTATAAACATTTACGATTGAGCAATTTCCTTATAAAGGGTCTTTCAAATTGACTGGTTTTTTTAATTCAAATTTTTTTAATTCTCGAATAAAACACACAATTTGCTTTGATTTCAAAAAACTTTTTATTGGTCATTGAAGTAAAATGTATGATATTGAAACACAGAAAACAATATCCGTCAAATGTCACACCTCTTGAAGCTCCACAGATGTCCACTATTTTGTCAAAATTTTCAATGACATTTTGGCATAATTGCGGTTCTAACTCACCAATAACGCGAATAGTTTCGTCCTTCAGCTCAGGAATTAGTTGGGGGTCATTCTTATAGATCTGGTTTTACACATAACCCCAGAGAAAATAGTCCAACGGTGTCAGATCACATGATCTTGGTGGCCAATTAACATCATCGTTTCCGGAGATTCAACAATTTGAACGCGTTGTTGTATTGTATACATTTTTATAAATGTCATACATTACACTTCTCAAATGTCACAAGACCCAGGCAAGTTCGCGACGCCATCTGTGTTTTATCCAAGAATTTAAAAAACCGCTCAATTTGAAAGACCCTTTATAAGGCAATACAAAATTGTCCTATTATTGTGATTATATTAATACGCTAAATAAAACGAACATACCTGAATAACCGCTAAGAAGAAAACGGCTGACTAGCAGCCGAGCGCAGAACTTCAATGGCACATCTGTATCATAAAATGTCCCGATATTTACCTAAAAAGACACAATAGTAAATACTCGTATACTACCCTTAAATACTGAAACATACTGTCACTGTCACCAACATCAAAATGTAATCAAAATTTATAAGGTGTACAATGATGAATAACAACCTCTTTGGATATTTTTAAAATGGCCCGACTGTCGTGGTTGTTAGAAGTGTACTTTTAAAAGAACAAAGTGCCAACTAATTCACAAATGTAACAAACATATTCGTCTCTGACTCAAAATACTTTATTAAAAGTATTGTATACATTTATCAGTAATTTTACGTGGCTATGTGATTCTCACACAAAAGTCTGTTAGGCATAAGAGCAATATTTCATAAAAAAGCCACCAGATATGATAAAATGTTCCCATTCCAACTGTGTTGACAACACTAAATCCCAGAAAGATATAACTATAGTGGCATTGGAACTTTCCCTCTGCAGATCTTCTTCCGAGCAAGTACATGGAAGAATAGCCAGGACTAAGACCACACCTGGCATCCTTGGAAACAGTTGCATCGCGTGTACTGTCCACAACTGACACCAAAACAAAACCTAACACATCGATCAATAAGTCCCGGGACTAACTACTAAAACAACATTTGTTTGCCAAAACTCTTCTTCATTCATCAACATAGTCTCCTTCAAGAGTGATACATTCATTCCAACGCTTTCCTAACACAAAAGTCTGTTTGCCAGCCGTATAGAACGATTTATCTTTGGTTTCAAAACGATTTATCTTTGGTTGGTTGGTCCTGGCGTTAGTTTCGGCAATCAATCACTTCTTCATTGGAGCCAAATCTCTTTCCCTGGAGCATCTTTTTGAGATCTGCGAACAGCCAATGGTCGCTGGGGGCCAAATCTGGAGAATACGGTGGGTGCGGAAGCAATTCGAAGTTCAACTCATGCAATTTGGCCATCGTTACCATCGACTTGTGACACGGTGCATTGTCCTGATGAAAGAGAACTTTTTTCTTCTTCATATGGGGCCGTTTTTTTTGCAATTTCTGCCTTCAAACACTCCAATAACGCTATGTAATATTCGCTATTGATGGTTTTTCCCTTTTCAAGGTGATTGATGAATATTATACCATTCGCATCCCAAAATAAGGAGGCCATAACATTCCCAGCCAACTATTGAGTTTTTGGACACTTTGGACGACTTTCACCGGCTGCTCTCCACTCAGCTGACTGCCAATTTGATTCCGGAGTATAGTGGTGGATCAAAATTTCATCCATTGTCACAAACCGAAGCAAAAATTCCTGTTTATTTCATGTAAACAGTGGCAAACATCACTCTGAATCATCGATGCATTGTTGTTTCTGTTCCATTGTGAGCAACCGCGGCACCCATTTCGAAAAAAGGTTTTTCATGACCAAATGTTCATGCAAAATAGTGTAAACACTACCAAATGATATCTTTAGGATGTCAGCTATCTCATGCAATTTTACTTTGCGATTTTCCATCACGATTTTGAGTTTTTTTTTATGTTTTCTGGTGTAACAGTCTTATTTGGACGACCAGAGCGTTAAGCATCATTTATGTCTATACGACATTGTATAATAACATCAAACTTGGCAAAACATTGTATAATAACATCAAACTTGGATTTTGGAGTACTAGGTCCATTATTTAATTTAGAAAAAGGACCCAATACTCGGCAAAACTAAGAAGTAATGTTTTTGATAGATTTTTCTAATTATTTACCTTATTACAAAGATTGGATTTGGTATTCTGTTCATCTTGTACGTCTTCCATTATACTCTGTGGCTGATCACTGTTATCTTCCATTAAACTCCCAGCAAATTTCTCATTAACATAAGAAGTGAACTGTTCTGGTGTCAACATAGAGTCCGGTTGGATGTCGTTCATTACCGATTCGCAAGGTGAGTCTGGAGTATTCAATTCCTGAGAAGAAAAAAATACAGAATAAAAAAATCCACTTTGCTTCTTGATATCACTCGTCATTCAGACAATCTCTTGTAACTCTAGCCCTAATGAGATCATATTAGAGTAGCTAACTGAGCCCATCCAACAAATGATCCACGTTTCAAATGCCTCCAATCTACTACTCAACATTAATAAGATTAGTCACTTCAAATTACGAATGGGTTTGTGTGCGGATCAATGTATGTTAATAACGTGGTAATGTAATGAGGATGAATTACAGTCTGATAATTAAATTGTAAGAGATGTAAAGAGAAAGATCTGAGAATGAATATTACAAAACCCAATGTCATGGTCATAAAACACAATGTCATGGTCATAAAACACAATGTCATGATGATAGATAAATGTGAAAGGAAAAGTGAATGCAATATATGGGTGACATTTTCTCAGAAGTTGGAAAAGTTGGAAAAGATGGAAAAGTTACCAGGGATATAAAGTGGCATGTAGGTAACAAAGTCTATGGAGCACTAAAACATATATATATACTCGAACCGAACAGTATCAAAATCCATAATACTATTTTGGAGTCAACTTTGATTTATGGGAGTGAAACGTGGAAAAAGAGTAAGAGGAGCCGAATAAACACTGTAGAAATACGTGCATTGAAAAGAATACATGGAGTGACAATGTATAGCAAAACAGCTTCATTGACTTACCTTGGTGCTCAAGTCCTCCATGCTTCTGTAGGGAGTCTGATGTTGCGACATGCTGCCCAGCAAGAGTGCCCCATGGAAGGTGAGCGACTCACTCTGCTCGCTGAGAAGGATGTCGTCTGAGAGGTTCATTGTGGAAGAGGCAGTGGACATGACTGATTGTACCATGCTCACAGAACCTTCGAAGAAAACATTCAGTGAATTATTTTACACCATAAACTGTGAAAATTAACTATTTACATATTTGAAACAACGAGTTCAGGGGATTTCAAACATTTGTCTATACACCCACATTTCATTACCTCAATACTAAACAAATTGATTTCAATAAACATAATTGTACATGACCCTGTTTCTAAATTTGATATTTAATGACATCAACTACTTTCTCAAATCAGCAATACCCGCGAGAATCATTTTTAGTTCTAAAACAACCTGATAGTGATAAAATAACTGTTTCACAGCAATTTTGCATTTGGTCCTAATAAAGGGTCTTGCAAATTGAGCGGTTTTTTTATTCTTAGATAAAACACAGATGGCGTCGCGAACTTGCCTGAGTCTTGTGACATTTGAGAAGTGTAATGTATGACATTTATAAAAATATAGTCGTATACAATACAACAACGCGTTCAAATTGAGAATTATTTTATGTATTGTAATCTCCGGAAACGGAGATGTTAATTGGCCACCAAGATCATGTGATCTGACACCGTTGGACTATTTTCTCTGAGGTTACGTGAAAAATTAGGTCTATAAGAATGACCCCCAATAAATTTCTGATCTGAAAGACGAAATTATTCGTGTTATTGGTGAGTTAGAACAGCAATTATGCCAAAATGTCATTGAAAATTTTGACAAAATAGTGGACATCTGTGGAGCTGCAAGAAGTGGACATTTGGCGGATATTGTTTTTTTGTGTTTTAATATCATACATTATATTTCAATGACCAATAAAAAGTTTTTTGAAATCAAAGCAAATTGTGTGTTTTATTCAAGAATTTAAAAAAATTGAATTAAAAAAACCGCTCAATTTGAAAGACCCTTTATAAAACTTATGTGCAATTTAGCTTACAAATTTTAAGATTAGCATTCCTCAACTGTTTGAAAGCCTAATGGCGCTAAAAAGGTTTTTTAAAGCAATGCTTGCATTTGGAGCCTGCGGAGGGCACTAAATTCAGATATGGTGAAGAAGGAACAGAAAAAATATCTGTGATATCTCTATATGAGTAGGTTTGTTACCTAATCATGACATTACCTATTCAGTTTCTACTCGGCATGCTTGAATAAAAACCCTTGAGCGTACAAAGAAATCTTCCGCTTCTGGTATATATATTCCGTCTCATTCGAGGACTTGCGAGTTATTCAACATGTACTAGAAATATTATTGTTAAATGTTCCAAATATTAAATTAGACTACACTGCCAAGAACTGTTCTCCGTCAATCATGCAAAAACGGACCTGCCAGTCACAATAACCATTAGAATGGCCTTAATGTTTCTGATATTAACATATTTCATATCTCATTGTCAAAGTAAAGTAAAAAAAAAATCTAAAACTGGGTACGAAAATTCAAACACAACTGGGCTAAGCCTGTGTTATGAATAAAAATAAATGAACTCACTTAAAGATCTGTGATGCCACCTCCCTTTGCCCCTATCAGTGACAGTGTTGAGGAGACAGACAGGCCCATTGGGATCCAACAGGGCAGCCCTCAAACCCGGACTGGGGTCGCTCAACAACACATTCAGGCACTCCATAGAGGCGTTCTGTACGTTGTGGTCACTTGAACTATTCTCTATGTGTGCTAGACATGTTTTGTAAATCTATAAAAAAATATATATATTTATGTATCTCCAATAGTTTTAAAACAAAACCAAGCTTAATTTCGACTTTTCAATGGAATATCTTATTTGAAAGAGTTTTAAAAAATATGTTCACTATTATTTTACTTCATGTTTTAATTTAAAATTTTGAACATCACCAAGAAACTGACTGAAGAGATTCTTAGAATCTATCATGTAATTTGCCTAATTGTTTGGCCCTAAAAATGAAACCAAACATACTGTGACCGTGAAGAGAAAATGAAACAAAACATGCAGAAGCATCAACGTTACGTGAATATTCCAATTTTAAAATGCGTGCCGTCAACCTTAAATAAGTTGGCAATTAGAAGGTTGGTACTTGCAATATTCAAAGTATTAATTTTTCCCAAACAGATTTACAAAACAACTGAAAATAATTTTATACCATTGTTGAAATTGACCTATGCAGTGACAATTAACAAGTCTCAAGACGTGGCAGGGTGTCTATCGATGGGACGGGTTGACGTTTTCATTGAAGTTTTGAAAATCCTTTTTTTCGGATAGGGTGGTTGACTTTTGTTTTTAAACAGGCGTCATCTATGTCTCTTCACTGAATGGTGTTATTGTTAAAACAGATAGAAGTTATCTGGTGCGATGGGAAAGGATTATTGAAGTTGTCATGGAGAGATTATTTTTCCCACTGAGAGAGACACACTTCCCGCAGTGTTTAATTAAACAAATTACAATTGATTACAATAAATGGGTCTGAAGACAATATAAGACATGTTGAAGGGTATTATAAGAATAAATGAAAGCTAAATAGAGAAAAACATTATGAAAGACTGGAGAAGCTGGTGATCACAAAGACAGTTGAGGGAAGGCGAGCGAGGAAGAGTAAATAACGCAGTAATCCTTTCTGTGCTGTGAAACAAGAAATAGGTGAGGAAAATTTAGATTTCAGTAGGGATGTAGGAATAAGGAGGTCACTGCAGTTGAGTATCAGGAATAGAAATAATGACCAGCTCAAGGACCTTGATTTTCTGCACCAGTATTTACAGACGCAGTAAGCCCCACGATTGAAGTATTTATTATCGAAAAAAAATTAAGTTTACCTGCATACTCTTTTCAACTGACACAATATCCTGTGGTAAACCATTCAAAGGGTTATTGAAAAACAGCATTCTCAATACACCGAACCATCCTAAAATTGCATTCTGACTAGAAGATTCAGATGAAAGGGCATCTGAAAAAAAAATACATATATGAGAATCAAGATGGCATCAGGCTCAGTAAAGACTTTTCTAAGCTGGAATCATCAAAATTTTGTATGCTTCTCTGGTAAAAAAGATTTTGGATTAAAATTCGATATGGTTCCCCTACTACGATATCCATGAAAAAATACAGCAGAAATTTTTACGATTTATAAACTTACTGTAGATCTCAATAACTGAGTTGGACTATTCTATTGCATAACACTGCTTACATTTCAAAGTTAAATTTTACATTAAATGACTCATAAAAGGTTGCCTGAAGCACTAACAATATATAAATTATAATTCAATTAAATTTGTAATTGGCAAACCTTATTTTGAATGTAATAAATGAAAATTAATTTACCCAAAGCTACTCCGAGGATGTGTGTTATAAACTTCTTCTGATGGTAATTGCACAACTCAGCAATGCAACTGGCAGAACTCCTACGGATGGATGCCATTTGAGAGTCCACATGAGGTATAAAACTTTTCAGCAAACCTGCCAATTAAAAAAATTAAACATCAGAAAACACATATTAATAACGTATAACCCTAAAAAAACCTTTCCAATTCATCGGTCTTCCTTCTTCACACTGTCTTTTATTGTCTATACCAGCTGTCAGCAACCTATGGCATGCGTGACACTAGGTGGCACGTGGAAGGTTTTTTTGGTGGCACTGCATAAAGAATAACAAAGAATGAAACTCTTCAGTACATTAACCACTTGACAGTTTTGCCCGAGAGTGAAGCGAGCCCGAGCCTCGTTCGGGCAGATCTTGTTTCGACTTGGGAGTGTTTCTCCCAAGTGTCGTTTGGGCAAACAACGCTTGGGAGAAAACTCCCAAGTCGAAACAAGATTTGTCCAAATGAGGCTCGGGCTCGTCAGTATAAAAAAAACTTCGTGCCCGACTCACACTTGGGCAAAACTGTCAAGTGGTTAACAAATCACATGCATAATTTCTAAAAAACTAAACGGCTCATTTTTTTTACACTAAATTATTAGTTTTTGGGAAAACATCAAAAACTTGCTCGCTGTGCAGCTCATTTTCTTAAATGAAATTATCAATTTTTGAGGGGAAAATCCAAAAATTTTCCCTGTAAAATCTCGCTTTAGTTATGAACAGAGCCTCTAATTTATATTGCGCATGGGGGCCATGTAAGTAATTTGAATTATAATGAAGTAATAAATAATAGTAATTAATAAATATTCAATTTTTCAAAAATAAATTTTTCTTTAAACCCCTCCCAATGAAAAATTCCTGGATCCGTCAGTGGCACGCGGAGTGTCCAAAACTTACAATACTTATAGCTTGTCTATCTCTATTTCGCATTCTATTTTTCGTTCCCTATGAATCCACTCTCCAAGTCATTGATGATATTAAAAAAATTGTTTATTATATTTTCTTTATTCTCTACTTTTGATTTGTAATTTTATTTCTACTTATTTTAATATCCTTTTTCTATTTGTGTGTAATCTAAAAATTTTGTAACGTCTCACAGCCAGCAATTGGCATATGTAACTCCTGTCTGGTTGATTGGATGATTGTTTCGGAGCAATAAACTAGCCGACCATACCTCTGTGCCATGAAGTATCAAATAAATAAATAAACAAGAGTAGAGTATCAAGAAAACACCCCTAGACTCTTGACGAGATCCAGAAATTTGTAGATGAATAATAATAATACAGTCAGCCATTTGGGCAAAAATTCAAGATACTTACCAAACATTTCATCCTTTGAAGCAAAAGGAAACAGAGCTTTCATAATCCTAGGAAGATTGGTCTCCAGACACTCCATCAGCAGCTGATCTCCTTTGTCCTTGAGCACCGCAGGGTGATTCAGCCGCTGCAGAATCTCCTGTAGTTTCTGCAAAGTGTTTTGGGCAAAGAGTCGACCTCGCCCTCCGCCAGCACGTAACCATGATTTCCCCAAGTATATTCGGGAGAGAGCTGCTCTTAACCATCTGAAATCATTTTTAAAATATAAATAAGTTTTTTTAGTTCATGAGATACACCTTTGTATTACAATTCCATGGTATTCAGTACAACCTGGCAGGCTAATTGTCACGAAACAATTTCTTACAACCATCCAGAAAATTGTTCAACACTTTGTGAAATGACAAAACTAAACAGAGATCGATTTTTTTGATGCTATCGAAAATCAAACCTAAAACTTCCGGGTGAAAATTAAAAAAAAACATCTTCGTTCACGATTTATAATCATATAATAAGAAATACATGATGTCTATTTTGATTTGACAATTGTTACGAAATAGCACCACAAATAATGAGAAACATACCTTGGATCTTTAGCTGGAATGATATTATTGTGAAGGTACAGATGAACTTTGGAAGCTAGAAATGGAGTCCCGCCTACAACTACACGATTTAGTGTTTCATCTCCGACCAATCTCAATTCAGACTGAAATCAAACCAATATATTTAATGATGAAATTTACTTCTTCAATGTGTAATAAAGAGCAAAAAAACAAAATGTACTGATAAAAATAATTACACAATACGTAGTACTGCAACATACGACAAAAGTAGACATATATTAGAGTGAATGGTACCTTGACTAAGTGGTTTAATAATTCAAAAGAGGTAAAGCAAGGATGCATTATGTCACTATGACATAGATTCATGTGTGAAAGAACTACAGAGGTCAATGAGTGGCATACAAATGAGGAATAGGAATGTGTGCGGATTGGTGAATGCTGATTAAATGGTAGTGTTAACGAAGAATAAAGATGAATTACAGAGTTTAACAAGTAAATTGTATGAGAGATGTGAAGAAAAAGATCTCAGAATAGATGTTGCAAAATTCAAAGTCATGGTGATAGAAAAGTATGAAAGGAAAAGTAAATGTGATATATGGGTGGACAATGAAAGATGAGAGCAAGTTGAGAAATCCTATTATTTGGATAGTAGCACTAAAACATATATACTCGAACCGGACAGTATCAAAATCAGCTAAAATGATAGTCGACAATAGTATTTAAGCATCAACTTTGATGTAAGCAAGTGAAAAAAGACTGAAAGGGGGCAAATAAATGGTGTAGAAATGCCGATGAACAATGAAAGTTTAGAGTAAGTTGAGGAATTCTGCTATTTGGGTGATATTTAAGAGTTACCAGGGATATCGAATTTCTACAAGGAAACGTTGAAAGTCAGAGAAATCTTAGAAGGTGTAGAAGAGATGAAGGATGTCTATCAAGATAGATAAGTCTGTTAAATCCTCTATACCTACCCCAAAAGGAAAATGGTGTGATGGTATGTATGTATGTAACTAAAAAATAATTATACTTATTTTTAAACAAAAAAATTATAATTAAATACAAGGACTTTCATGTCATATAATCACCTTGATTTTCAAAATAAAGTTTGACCACTTTTGTTCGTTTCACTGTATAAAATGCATTTTAATAAGACTTAAGGATGCCTTTATTTATAAGGATTATGAAAGTAGTTGAAACATGCTAAAATAGATTAACGTAGAGATCCATGTTCTCTACTTATCCAAATAGGGATATAGCATGATGATATGAAAAACATCCTAGATGCTGCAAATCAAATCGAAGCGCTCTTGAAATTATATTATATTACGAGAGTTGAAAATAGATAAATTGCTCACACTTTGATGACTGCACAAATTTAATAAAACAGGAATAGATTCTTGTAGCAACACAGAAAACTTGGCTGTCAATGACTGATGGTTCCCCATAGCACCCATGCACTGCCCAAAAACACCAGCATGATGTTGGATGTCATGAATTCTGAAAAATAATTATGTTCTTTATTAACAAATCAAATTCCAACCAATTTACTACAAACCGAATTATAAGGATTTTAAAAAAACCACTTGAATCAATAGGAAGCTCTGCATTTACAATAACATCAAATTAATTTGCCTTAATCATACTCTTACCTTTCTTCTACCAAGTCTAAGTTTCACTTCAATACATCAAGGTAGACAAAAACACACTATTATGTAATGTCATTTTTGCTACTGTTGATATTGCACGGTTGTTGTATATAACATTAAGTGCTCAGTTCGCCTTGTTTCCTGTCGCTACCCTTCATTCAATGTCTCTTTCAACTCGCCCATCACACATTAACATACAGAACTCATCAACCTGCTTCAGTTTTTCTCAGTTAACCATTCATCGCACACACTTTTTTCTATAACCATAACTTTTGATTTCGCTACATTCCCTTTCAAACCTTTTATAGACATCTCTCATATAGCTCACTTATCATTTACCTTAAATCGCCTTCATTTTCAGTAAGCATAACCATATCATCTGCATACAGAAGTCCACATACATTAACTTCACTCATTCTTACACCTCTCACATCATATTTTAGATCGCGCACACATGTATCTACATACATATGAATTAAACAACCAAGGTGACATCACACATCCTTGCTTTACGCCTTTCGTAATTTAAAAGCTTTTAGTTCTTAAATAAAAAATCTTTTCCTTTTTTTTGGCATTCGCTCATCAAGTCTTCTTCGGCATTATACAGTCATATATAACAAAAAGAAATTAAACACTTATAAAAAAATTGTTACTAATTATTTTTATGTATTACACGAAATAATGAGAATCAGACATTAAAGGATTGAAATAAAATCAAAATATGACATTAATTTATTTAAAAACAAAAATATTCAAATGAAAAATATTTTATCATAGAATAAATATTGTATTTTTTAGTAGATTGAATAATCTTACAAATGATTATATAATTTTAACTTTGGAATGTTTAACCCTTATCATGGCATTGTAACACAGGTGTTACACTAATTTAGGGATATTTTTTTTAAAATCCAGACACTGTAACGTAATTTCAAATATGGCAACACATTCAAATACTATACGTGCACTATTGTGTGTGTGGTATCATCTGGTGATAAATATTGACAACGCTACAACCTTTCAAACGACATCGGGTCAACATGTCTGGACAGCGTGGGTGCGTTTTGAAAATTGGGATAAATAATCTAAATATCTTATTTAATCACATGTAGAGAAAAATTATTCAAACCATTTTATTTGTTGATAATTCAGCTATGTAAATGTTGTTCTTGTTTTAGATTATAGAATCATTTTATAGCCCTTTTTGTGTTTTATAAAAATTGATATTTTGGCAATGTAACGTGGGTGTTACATAAAAAAAAGAAAAGTTGTGATTTTTTTTTTCTCAATTTTTATTCATAACTTACCATATAACAAGGAATCACAAAAAAACGTTAATATTTGGATAAATTTTACTTTGCCAAGATAAGGGTTAAACAGGCTAAAAGAGTCGAATAAGCAACGAAATATAAAAAATTGGAAATGAGAAATAAAAATTAGGAAAGTCATAAGAACTATTAGATTACTCGAATTAGTACTAGACTTTATAACCTCAATCTGAAATATTCTCAAGTATATTTAGCATCGTAAAATTACAGTAAATATTTCTTTTTATCATTACCTCAAAAACGCGTTTTGAAATAATACGAAGGGTGGGAAATCCGCCGTCAGATCCGTACGTCGGGAAATCCCAATTATAATGATAATTAAGAAACATTTTGATTACAATGCGAGAAATGTTGAACTCTTTATTAGCATATTAGACTTCCAAACACATTGTTTTAAAATTACAATAAGAAAAAAAACATATATAAAGTGTGTTTTGAAATACGCATATACATACTTGCTGTCATCTGTATTGTTTGTGAGAAAATCAAACGCCTTCTCCGCCTTTTCAAGGACTGTCATCGTGAGAGAAATAATTAAAATGCTTCAATTATAACATAAAGTCAAAGTATTAACGGGCATTGTCCAAAAAGGAACAAATTAATTCGACACAGGATGCAAACATTGGACGTAACCAAATTTGACAGTTGTGTTTGACATTTCAATTAAAAGGTATGTCAGTCGTAAACGACCTGCAGAAAATTAAATATACTGTTTAATAAACTAGAAAACTACAAAATATTAAAAATAAAGTTTTAATATTAAAACATCGTAGTGTTGTATTGTGTTTTCGTTATGAACAGTACAATCTAGTAGTTTATTGTCTTATGGAAATATCTTCCGACTAACCAAAAAGATGACCTCCGTGGCCTAGTTGGTGTTCCAACTGGGGTTGCGGGTTCGATTCCCTGATTTGTGCTTGATTTAAATAAAAAAGATTCCAGCCTGGTTTTCACTTAAGGCCTCCTTAATATGTTTTTGGTTGCTTGGAAGTGGTTGCCACATGATAATAATCCCACTAGGTTGTACTGGACGCAACAAAAGTGTAATACAATAATCAAGATGTTTAAGTGACCTGAAAACTGATTGCGACCCTTTAAAAAAAGGGAGCCAATTAGAATTGAAGTCTCAACCCCCGAATTGAAAGAATACGTCTTATCAAATAAGTTAGGAAGATCTTCACGTAATAATAAAAACAACTGAACTAATTATGATTTTTTTGTAGGATTTATTATTTAAGAATTATTCTTTGAAAAGCGTTTATGAAATAATATTACATGTATTATGTAAGAGTAAATATACGAAAAATTTCAAATTATTTAATTAGGACTTCCCAAACTTCATTACCTGTAAAAAATCACTTTCTTTTTAAGTATCTATATCAGGGATAGCCAACCTTTTGCATACCATGTGGTATTTTTTTTCACAGACGAGTTCAGATGCGCCATAAAACTCACACACTTTTTTTACCTTGTTACGTTCACATTTGGGATTGTAAAATAGGGATAGGGGTAGGATCTGCTTCGCTTAGGGGACAAAAAGGAATAACTCAATCACGCAATTCAATTAGTTAATTTACGCCATTTCAAAAGACACATGTTTATTGGAACACCAATCTACAATAGTCAGAAATGATCTCTTTGACGAGAGGATGATCGCTGTCGTGAACCCTACTGATGGTGCTACAGCTGCCGGAGAGTCTCGTTTGGTGAAGATAACTCTGGACGATAACTCCACGCCACGATGGCTCACTCAGAACTGACTGACCATACCGAACGCTCGCTGCTCATCCGCACGTGACTTCAAACACGTGGTGTGCGGTGTTTGCGAACGTTTGAGCGGGAACACGCAATGGCAGTACCGATATAAATATTCGTACGTTTGTAAACCCGCCTAAAGGGACAGCTCACAAGTTCCATTCTAAGTGTCAGACACCATAAAGTTGAACAATACCGAAGGCTGTTTGAGTTGAGCTATGAGCACTTTGGTATTGAAAATATGAAGATGGATTCAGTTATGACGCCTATTTTAAAAGAACACTTGTAATCATCCAATGCGCCATGTTTGGCGCATGCGCCAAGGTTTGGCCTCCCCTGATCTATATGAACCAAAAGAAAACAAAGGATATGTTATATATTACACTGCTTACATCGAAAGGGAGCGCGGTGTGATGTTGTGTTTGTATTTATGTAAGATAACATATTATATTTTTATGTGAAATTTTAACATCAAAATAAATGTTGTATATTAATTTGAGTAAATTATTAATCACAATTCAAATTAAAATTTAGCTATAATTTCATAATTGCCCCAAATTAATACTTATGTATTTTCATAATAAATGCATAATTTTTTACATGAAAGCAAAACGTGGGTGTTTAAAATTAATTAATGGAGTCGGGTAAATGCGATTGTAATATTTGCACAGAAAATAATATGTGGTATGTAAATGTAGAATGAAGAAAATATGTAATTATTAATGATAAATATTAGTTTCTAGTGGATCCATTGTAAATTATTTTTTTAGTACCTTGTTTGTTCCGAACGTTGGTAATGATACTAAAGTCTGTTAATTAGAACAACGATAATTAGATTTTTTTCCATTTCCTATATCCCAAAATCGACTTTCATAGTAAATTCTTCTTTTACCCAAAACAATTTATGAATTTTAATAATTCGTAGTTTTCCACGCAAATTAACCCTTCAGGCTCGTATGCCTAAAATATATTTTCAGTCCCAGAGACGTTCAATTTTTTTTATGGAGATAGAGGTAAAATTGATATTAATATTTTATATAAGGTTTTAAAGCATAATTTAATTCAATTAACACTTTTAGAACCACTGGAATGCTTTTTTTTTAATCAGTTTAGTTCATAGGTCGGCAACCTTTTGTTGTAACAGGGCCAAATAAATATTTTATGTGGGGATTAGTGCGGGCCGCACTTGGGCCATATGTCATTACAGTATACCTACAATATTTGTGTACAAATATTTTAGTTTTGAAAATAAAACGCTAATTATATATTTTTACGACATTTATTGTAGTTAATAAAATCAATGAGATTTTTGTGGCTGCATTTGACTTGCAAGTATTTTTATATTAGCTTGCATTTCTTCGAATAAAAGCGAGCAGCGATTTCTTCGAATAAAAAAATAGTATTTACAACTAAAGCTTGAATCTATTTTTTATAGTAATTGAGATATTTGAACGAAACCGTTAAACTTTTGCTCTTATAAATAGATGATAAAACAGGGCACTGTTTTCGTCCATCGTTGTGTGGGATTTTTGGTGTGCGTGCGGTGCACGTAATACGTCGCTGTGGGGAGTTTTGATGCGCGTGCGGTGCACGTCATACATGCCTGAAGGGTTAACAACCAGTGTATCATGTGTTGACGAATAGTTAAATTTGCGGGGCTCTCCCTATATCCATAGATTCAATATCGAAAAATCTCAAGATTATTATCTTAAATATGGATTTTTTCACATAAATTATAAAGTATTTTAAAGTTTTTATTTTATTTTACCTTCACAACTGTGAATATTAATTTATCAAAAACTTGGAATTGTAGATTATAATAATATAATAAAGTGTGCGACCCAACAAATCAGTGACCTCCTCATGTTTATATTACGCTTGCAAATACTCGCAATCTTAAATAATTTAATCTGTGTTAACAGGTGACCATTTCAAAATCAAATAAATGACAATTGTAGTATTTTTTATTTATATGCCTTAGTTGCTTATGAAAAATAGTAGGTTTTTTTTTTTGTTTTTTTTTTTTACTATTAAATATTTTAATGTTTCAAGATTGTGGGAATATATCTATAAAATATTACTTGACTATAACACCACTTTTATAGTAGGAAAAATTGCTGCGATCTTTCCAGCCACTGAGAAGTGTTGTACAAATTCAAAAAATCTTTTTAGTGATCCTGTAATTTGTAATTCAATTGTTTTAGTGAAATTGGGTCTCCTGATTTTAGAATCAACGGGCTACTATGATAATTTAATTTTATCCACAACACTTCTAATGAATTTGATGTATGAGATATTAAATCAACCTATCAAACATTGAAGCCGCTTCTAATTCTAGTTTCTCATTTTCTGCTGAAAACATATTTATATTTTCTCATTATCGGTCCGAGATTCCATAACAGTCACTTTTGTTTTTATGCAATTAACAAATGATGTTTGCGTTTCTCATACCTTGTGGATACATTCTAACATGACATGAGTAAACAATGTAGTAACAGCGATAGCATGATATCTTTCAATACATCTACTAGAAACATCCTTACCATCACCACCTGTTGGACTTCTATACTTAATTATTTATCATCCAACTCAAAAGCAAACAGTTCTACTAAATCAAAAACAGGTGAAGAGATTGGAATCTACCTTTATTACAAAATAGAGTCCAGTTGTACTTTACCCAGTGATTGAGTAACTTAAATTTATCCAAATTATTCTCATCTTGACCGTCTTCAGTGGCACTATCTTCTTAGAAACCAGATAGAACACTCTTGTAATCAGAGCCTGGTTAAGACGTTTAGAGACCCTAAGCGCTTAAAACATTTTGGTGCCCTGACAATTTGTAGTGACGAAAACGCGCCTAGTTAAGTCTCTCGTCTTTGCAATATTCATGTATCACACGGAAACTTGGGACTCTGAGAGCAAGCGAGAGAAGTAGAATAGATGCATTTGATATGTGGTGCTGGAGAAGGATGTGTTGAATTCTATGGACAGCAATGCAAACTAACGCCTCCATTCTCGAAGAACTGAGAATCACCGACAGATTGTTGACAATATGCCTTTGACGAGTCCTCCGACTCTTTGGGCACATTGCTTGTGGCCAAGGAGACAGTTTGGAGAGGTTTGTGGTTACTGGAGACATGGAAGGGTGACGCACAAGAGAAAGAATCCTAATGCGGAGTGCGAGATGCAACTGGACTACTCTTAACAACTGCCCTTCAAACTGTGGAGTGCAGGGATGGATGGAGAGAAGTCTTCAGAGGCTATGGGACAGGATGATGATGATCGTATTTTAAATATTTTTGTATCATAAATAATCCTGAAGGATTGAAGTTTTTCTTAAACTTCCTTTCCTAAACAGTTGCGACTATGTATATTATTAAAACTTAAAATCAAATACGACCCGTAATCCTGAAAATGTTAAATCATTTCCATCTCCTTGACAGTTTGGGTTTCACTGCAATGCTTACAATAATATTGGTTTGTATAACGCCTTATTATTTTTTATGTATTAGTTTTAGTCTTTTTCAGAATCCGGTCCAGTCCAGTCCAACCCAGTCACATTTAATTGATCTGCGAGTTGTTGTTGCGTTTGAGCGTCATCCTCATCCAACAATGCTTGCAATTCGGAATCTTCAAACTTTCTCGGTGGTCTTCCACGTTCTTCATTTCTCACGTCAAAATCGCCACTTTTGAATTTTTTAAACCACTCAAAGCACTGTGATTTACCAAAAGCATGCTCACTGTAAGCTTCGACAGACATTCGATGCGATTCTGCAGCAGTGTTCTTCAAATGGTAACAGAAAATCAATGCTGTTGGCGAATCGTACTTTTCAAGCAAAAAAACAGACATGTTCAACACTATGAAAACATATTTAGTTTTATTAAACTTGGATTGTTGTGAGTTAAAAGTCTTTGACAAATGTAAACACAAGAAAAAGGTGCCAATGACTCGCCTTGATAGTAACTACATTGACAACTAGAACCATCTATGAGCAAATTCCGGTTTCATATTTACAGACCTGGTATTATCGCTGTCTCTTAAAATAAAATATAACACTCATACAAAGTCTTCATAAAACCTTTCAATATTTGTTTTTGTGCTCTTCTGATAAATTGCGAGATTTGCTTTAATGTCAGTTATATGAGATAATAGATGTGCTATGAGTTTAGAAGGCTATTGAAATACTGTGTCCATTTTTTGAAAAAAATAGGAATAATGAAATAAAAACAAGAACTTCAATAACAATTCAACTTTATTCTGTAGTACAATGTTTAATTATTGAATGAATGTTACACTTTACTTTGGCACAAAACAAAATAAATAAATCAAACGAAAAATATTAAATTAAAAATATGTACAAGCTAAGAAATGATATAAAACCAATGTTACCGCAATAAATTAAAAAATATATAGAGAAAATAAGCACTTTTCCAATACTGTAAAGATTATTTGAATTTCACACCAAAGCATTGCACTAGCTATAAAATTAAAGAAGAATAAATAAATTTTAATATTGTTTAGTGAAATCACTATAGGTTTTGAAGTGACTAGTTGAACAAAACTATAAATGCAGGAAAATAATAGATGCAGGTATGTGTAAAAAAAATAGTAACATTGAATATACTCAAAAAAATTTTACACATACATAAATGTATGAAACAAAAGTAAAATTATAAAGTTGCACCAGATACATATAAAATAAATCATGCTTCGTTTTAATTGAAATAGTCTTACATTAATTTGTTTTATTTTCATAAGTAAACAGTACATTTTCCGTGTCATAGTAAATGGCATTATTTTCAATATAATTTATTGTTGGGCATCCCGAGCTTATGTAAATGATGCGAAACATTAGTGATAGTAATGTTTAGTGTCTGACCAATCCAGATGTCATCAAATGGTGGTTATTATCAATCATAGCCTTGTTTTATCCACATCTGTGGTGACAGATCGTCCAGCGCGAAATGCATCTTTGACATCAACATTTCCCTCTCTAAGTCTCCGTAACCACTTTCTGCACATTGACTCATCTACAGTATTGGATATGTATATAACAAGGTTTTTCTCAAATTTGCAATGCGTTTTTGCCTTTTCGAAAGTAAAAAAGCGTAATTTGATCTATGTGATCTGCTTTTGCATGTTTTATATGGAATTAATTAGGGGCAGGATGAAATAAAGGACACATAAGTTAAAATAATTATTCAAGGAACAATCCATTGAAATTTCACCGAATTATATTTCTGCTATGCACAGTACATACAACATAGCAGGCTTTTAAAGATGTTAAATAGCCTGAAGCACAAAAACAAGACAGGAACCCATTTTAAAATAACAAATAAAATGAAATATAAAATGTACATCATAAAAGTAAAATCAAATTATGGAAAAATATTTTCTAATCATTGGTTTATTATATATAACGTTTGAAGGACATTTTGAAATACTACACTATTTGTTTAATGACACTTTACTGAACAAGTGCAAACTGATTAGTACAACCAAATTCAAAAAGAAATTCATATATAAATATCATCACACCTGTTGGATTGGGCAGCGAGAACGGAACTCTAGACTTGTCTATCTCTCCGTAATGGTAGAAAAGTACGAACCTAGCAATAATGTATTTCCATACCATAAATTGTCATTAAATACAAAATAAATAAAAAAATATACTAAGAATAAATAACAAATCTCTAAATAAAAGATAGAAATTAATGTCTTGTGATGTATAACTTGTACACTTAGCGACAGAATAAAAAATAAGAATACCATTTAAAACCAAAGACATCGTAAGATGGAGATTGCAGAGATGTTATTGGCAGAATCACGTCCCAAGAATGGATGAGATGCTCTGTACAGCTTATCATGGTTACCCCTTAGAAATCCGACCACCAGGCGCACATCCAGAGACAAGGAGGGATAACTAGTAGTCCACATCCCAAGAATAATGCAGAAAAAATAACAAATCAAGAAACTACTGCAAGAAGTAGTTTGAGAGAAGTTAGAATGGGGAGATAACAAGGAAGCCTTCACCCTACAGTGGATAAATGAAGGATGATGAAGATAACAGAATATATTATAGCAGAAGAAAGAATAGAATATATTACAGTAATAATGGAGATTTCTAATTTATCATAATTTGACTATTTCTGGAGTGATAATTTACGCAAATTTAAGTCAAAAATTTAATTTAATTTTTTTTTAAGTACACTGCTTCCTGGTGATAAGCATGCTGTCTATTACACTTTTGATTTGGATATTTTGCGAGTTTTTCTTGTTCCTAGACAATAAATTAGAGAGTTACTGGGTAGGAGAATATAGCTGTGAGTTAGGATGATCAGATCTATACCTTGCAAACCCACGTTATAACCAGGGAGTAGTGTATTTATCGATACTTTCGGGACATAACTATCAACGTGAAAATTTGAAAACAGAGATAAAAAACTGTATGATTAACTATTAAATCAATTAAGTTACTTTTTGAAACATATGTTCTAGAGCAGTGCTTCCCAAATTGGGGGCCGCGGGATTTCTCGTGGGGGTCGCGAAAATATTCAGTACAAAGTACAAATATTCATGTGAGTATTAAATTGTTTCATGTGAGTATAGTTTTTATTTAAAAAATAAGTTTTTAAGCAAGTTCCTATAATTTTGTGTTGAATATAAATATGTGTATTTTAATTGTAATAATTATTGCCAAATAAATCTTCAACTATAAAAAAAATGTTTGGGGGAGGGGGGGGGGGAGGGGGATTAATTACTTCAGATTTAGGGGGCCGTTACATGAAAGTAATTGGGAAGCACTGTTCTAGAGCTCTGTTGATGTCAGCTTTTAATTTTTTTTTATTAAATATTAGATTAATTTCATAATCAAAATTGACACAAGATCTTCATGACCACAAGGTTAAAAGTATTTATGAAAACTCCAATTCCATAATGTCTAAAATAAAGGACAGCTCAATCTCACCACCACCCCCGCGCTGTTATGGCAATCTAGCGCAATCAACATTAGAAGATCGAAATCTGAAAAATGAATATACATTTAAGTGCATAAAATCTTACAGTTGTTTGTCCCTCATGTCAAATTTGTACAATTACGTTTTAACCGAAAACATACAGATATAATGATGCACAAAAAAATCAATTATTAAGGAAAATTTATCAAAAAATCCAATATGACTAGCAAATTTGAATTACAATCTAATTTTAATAACAAACTTATACAAAAAAAACAATATTTACACTCAACTCGTTTCAAAATACACTCAATTGTTTATGTTCATTATTCACATCATTATATTGTTCATGTTCATTACTCACATCATTATATTGTTCATGTTCATTACTCACATCATTATATTGAAAAAAATGACATATTTAGTGCCATTGAATTGAAGCCTATAAAGCTTTTTTTTTTAAGATGATACAATTAAATGGCTCAAACATACTATGTATGAAGTATGTAATGTGGCAGTTCTCAAACAGCGAGACGCATACTACTATAGTTTGGAAAATCTAGGATGAGTCCTCTGACAGCTGACAAATTTGCCCCAATACAACCTTGTAAGGATGTTCAGTAATTTTAATTATTTTATCAACTTTAATATAAGCCTCAATTCTAATAAATAGCAAGTTATTTAGGTAAATACATTACATAAAACTAACAATAATGACAAATTAATAGATCTTGTCACAAATTAGCAAAAATGTGGCAGTTTGTTAAAATCAAATTATATTTGATGACGTTTGTCAAGTCACTACGTTAGTCTACATTGGCTAGGGATGGGGTATTCGATAATTGGATTTTCGATTTTTTTTTTATACATAAATCGTAATTAGTATTAATCCATAATGGATTAATACTATTTAAAGATATTTGGCCTATTTAAAGATACGTACAAATCATACAATACATTGGAAAGTCAGTATAATGAAAATTAGGAATTAAAACGTCAGTTTAGAGAAAAACAATTGTTCGATTTACAAAAAAACTATTTAATTTGTAAAAAAAAAACGATTTTACCCCATCCCTTTGTGACATGGCGTTCTAAAAGTTGCACGGTTCATCCTAGACTTTCTGAAGTATAGTAGTATGCGAGAAATGACTTGTAGTACGTGGATAATTTGTGCAATATACAGTGTAAAAAAATTAACATCCAAAAGTAGTGCTTATTTATAGAAAAAGTTATTTTATTCAACGTATTAATAAAAAGCTGAATTTTCTTCAACGCTAAATTTAAAGTCAAATTTATGTTTAAAATTAAGTAAAGTAGAATCAGATAGATATAAATAAATTCATTTCTGTCAAACAAGCACAATTATGACATTTTGTTAGTCAATTATCATATTGTCAATTGTATTTGTAAATATTTAATATTTTCATTAGAAATGAAAAAAAAATATGACAGTAAGTTAATTAAATGTATAGTCTTGACTTCATATTTATAAACAGGACAAACTTTTGTTGGTGGTGCTGTAAATTTTTCAATTTTGGTTTTGGTGGTACGAATTTATGAACAGGTTAAGAGCCACTACTCTAATGGATTACAGAATCAAATTATTTTATTTGAAGGAGTATACACGTGTCACCTTCCATCGCGAAAACCATTAGAGACATAAACCTAAATAGCTCCACAAGAATTCGCGTAGACGGAGAACTCTCTAATGACGTTCCAACACCAACCGAAGTAAGACAAGGAGATAGTTTAAGCCCATTTCTATTTAACTTGGTTGTGGATAAAATTATAGAAGGAGTTTCCGAACTTAACCTGGGATACAAGATGGGTGACAATATGCTAAACATCATATGCTATGCTGACGATGCCACCATCATAGCCGAATCAGAGGAAGACCTGCAACAAATGCTACATCGATTCCACACTGGTTCCAAAAAATACAACATGTCTATCTCCATCAGCAAGACTAAATGCATGACTAGCCAGAGAGCAAGTTGGATGCAGTGTGGCGATCGACGACACACAGATTGAACAAGTAACAAAATTTAAATACTTGGGTGCTAGCATAATGTGCAATAACGACCTCTATGGCAAAATGCTTGAACAATCACAAAAGGTGCAGCTATTTCCGGATGTTTAACGAACAATATCCAAAGCAAGGTGAGAATATACAAGACCTGTGTCCGCCCCATAATGACACACAGCATAATAGGAGTCCAGAGCCGACACTGTCAGAACCAAAAATCTCCTTCGAACCAGCGAAATGAAGGTACTCAGGAGTATCGCTGGCAAAACCCTTCGTGATAGAGTACGTAACACAGAAATCCGAAGGACATGCGAAGTTGAAGATATTGTCAGATGGGGACAACAGAGAAGAAGGTTCTGGAATGAACGCGTATCCAGAATGGCGGAACCAAGAGCCGTAAGAATGGCCAGGGACAGTATCCCCCGAGCAAGCAGACCTCCAGGACGACCTCCCAAAAGATGGAAAGACAGCTGGCAGTCGACGTCGCAAGAGGCAAACAATGATGCAGGACCATAACAAGCCAACAGGCCTAAAATAAGATGAAGAAGAGTATGTATACACCATGTCGAGTTTTGTCCACTCCATAGGATCTAGTTAATGTAGGTTCACACTGAATTTATATCGAAACACATTAAATGCTCTTTGTGTATGCTACAGACGGTAAGCAAAAATATTTTCAATCTGGGAAATTTATTTGGAATGAAAATTTATTTTTGGAAACAACTTATTAGTCAAGCAAAGATAAAAAAATCGAAACGTTGTTGAATAGACTTTTCTTGTGCGTAAAGCATGCAAAAATATTCACTGGACATTTTATTTTATTATTTACGTTAAAACCAATCATACAAGTATTATACATAATAAAAAAAATACAATAGTTGTGATAAAATTGATTGAAAGAAATTAATAATAATTATTATAAATATTAGTTTCTTTTTTTGAGTTTTCTCTCATTATAAGGAGAAAAACAATATGGCTTTAAAATGTAGGACAGTGATAGAACAAATAAATATCCGTGATCAAAACTGCCATTATCTAAGTCAGGGGGGCCAACATGATTGCCAAACATTTAATGACAGCTAAGGCACCAAAGAGCAGAAAAACTTACAATTAATGTAAAGTGACTTAAAAATATACACAAAACCATTCAAGAACCTCAATCCTAAATTTATAAATCAAGCAAAAGAAAATGTTCATATACGAAAAATTATCGAATAGTCTCCCCCGTGTGAGTTAGGACGTGTTAAATAATTTTTTTCGAAAAAATAAAACACAAACATACCTCAAAATACAAACAGATTATTGCTCCCTTAAAATTCAATATATCCAATACCAGTTCAACAAGTTAGAATGCTTGTCTGTTAGGTCAATGACGTATTTTTTTGTGAATATTGTTTAAATTACGGGTCAATAAGATTTGGGCACAGTTTTTTTAATAGGAACTATTGTGCCTATTTGCGGAATACCAAGTCCAAATTTGCAATTTATAATTAAAAAGTAATAAAATATATTTATCATTGTCCTATCCCAACTGTCAAAAAGGCTTAAGAACTAATCAGCACTAACCACACACAAAAGTTCATCTACAGAGCAAATGTGATGAATATTTTGTATATTCTGTTATCCATTTAAGAAAAAATAGATTAATTAGGCTTTTATATTCAAATAATTCAATACACTGATGTAAGTTTACAATTAAGAAATTAAATATAAAAAAAATGCGCATAAACATTAAGCGTCAGTCATACAAAATATAAATAATAGCCTGAATTAAAGAATTTAGAGTTCATCTTTAATTTTCGTCTCATTTAAAATGTTTAAATAATTTTCTATCATTTTCAATATATTTGTATAAAATTCAGTATCTTCGGCGGAATCTTCTGAACTAGCTGCCTCTACTTTAGCAGCTATAATTTTTCCATAAAATGTTTGCATCTTATGGAAAAGAATTAACAATTTCGTATCCTTGTAGTGATGATGCTTACAAATATGACTAAATGTTTCAATAACAGAAAATATTTTATCCATATTATCAATATTCGTACTGTCGTATTCGAAATATTCCTGCAAAAGCTTGCTTAATATTTCGCAAAATGCTGGATTAGACAGTTTGCTCATCAAATCAACTTGATAATACTGTCTTAGTTTTTCTTCTTCTATAGGATCTCCCGGTATGTGTTTTTCTAAAACGGATTTGTGCTCTAACACGAGATCTTCGAGCAAAACAAGAATTTTTATTTTCAATTTGACGAATGCTGGATTATCAGATAGCAAAAGTTTAGTTAAAACATCCATACCGTGTTTTGATATAACTTGTTTTTGAGCTAAAGGAAACTGTCTGACTAAACAACCCAACGCATACATCGCTTTGGCTTTAACATGTTCATTTTTATCTAATGCTAATATTTTTAATAACAATTCACCGGCATTTGTTTCTAAAGCATGTATTTGTGCTCCAATATTATGTTGAATACTAGAGCCTAATAGTTTTATAGCCTCTGCTTTTATTGTATTATCAGTACTATTTAAATGAGGATAAACCATTTTTTCTAAGCCTTGAAGTCGTATAAACTCTAGTCCATTATCATAGGTGTGTACTAAATGTTCTAAATCAGTCAAGATATTTAATATTTCTGCTGAGGCTGGTCCATCGATGGATTCCTGCTCCAATTTTTCCTTCATTTGGTTCGACTGCGGGAAAAATTTCTTTATAAGTTCGTATCTCTCGAATAGCTCGTGTATAATTTCATTATCTGTTTTCATATCCATTTTTAACTTTTTAAACTCAGATCTTATTTCTTCTAGCGTTCTATGCTTTACATTGGGCGTTGGTTCCAATGTATCTCCAGGAATATTTTTCAGAGCTTCCTTTAATTCATCTTTCAACAAAGTAGACATCCTAGAATATTTCTTATTACTGGTGCTAGAGGTGGAATTTTGCGTTTTATTATTCTTTTCATCCTCTTGTACCACAGACAATGATTTCACATCATTCTCTGACGAATCCATCAATTTAGCTTCTGTAACTCCTGTTTCAAAGTTGACTCTCACGTGAAGACCTTTTGGAATGGGTTGGCCTGAAAATAGAAATAAGAATCATTTACAATACACATCGAAATAAAATTTATAAATTATCTACAAAATACTATCAAGAATGAATTTCAACTACATATGAATATTTGTAGATTGAAAAATTTGAGATTCAATATTGGAAGAACTGTTAACACATTCCATGACCATCAAGATAGATAAATCAATAAAAAATTATAAATTTGGTATTGAGAAGCTTCTTTATATGAGGTGTTAGGGGAAATTCATAACATGTTTTGGACACCTAGCACAGGTCGATATGAAGTGAAAATGGTAAACTGAGAAGAACTAGAGGTAAAAAATGTATCAATTTGAAAGTTGAATTGCCATGCACTATAAAGAAAATATCTACAAAACAGAGGATCAAGTACACTGGAGAGTGATTTATGGAAGGGATGATAAAGACCAAAACTCAAAGAATGAATAAAAAAAAGTTTCTTCTGTTAAGGTAAAAAAATTAGTCAAATGAGTCTCAAATTGGTGTTTTCTATCTTAATTTATTGTAACCTACTGTCTAGTAATTGCCATAATTTAAAAAGAGTTCTTACAGTGATATTTTTGTGATAAACAAGAATATACGAGGTGCTCCCGAGTCAGGTGCAATCGACAATTAAAAAAAATAATGAGAAGAAAAACAACTTTATATTATGGTTTACAATTTCTACATATATATGTAAATACTATTTTTCAACGCAATTCCTATTAACTTCCAAGTATTTAGTATATTGAGGCACCAGTTTCTTTATTCAGTTTGTTTATCTGCTAAAATAATAGTCCACACCAGTATTTCAGCACCAGCATTTGATGTATGAAAATGAAATGTGGACGTAAAACAAGAATAAAAAGAGCATAATAAATGCATGCAGATAAAACATGGGTTGATAATTTATGACAGAATAAGGAATGAAGTGATTAGTTTGAGCATGTGGAATGAATGAATGAAAAAAGAGTAATAAAAGAGATAAATGGTGCAAATTTGAATACAAAGACTGTGAGGGGAAGACCAAGGAAAGTGTGGTTAGATCAAATGAATGATATTCTGAAAGAAAGAAACTTAGAAAGCCAGAGAAATCATAGATGAACAGGATGTGTGTAAAGATTGAAATACTGTCGCTCTGTACTCTCTGCTTACCCTGACAGGGAAATGGCGTGATGGTATGAACTTTAATTATTCACTTATTGATTCGCTATTTTTGATAACCATCACTTTCGCTTTCTTACCAATAATTATTTTCTGCTAACATTAACCTTCCACAAAGGCTTTAATCATCAAATCGGAGGAGTTAGTGATGAAAGTAAAATTCTGTCTCCACACCTTCCAAAACAAAACATAACACAGCCATTGTTTCGCATTACACAATCATCATTTGGAAATCAAGAGACAAATGAATAGCGTTAAGCGCCTGTCGTACACTAAACAGCGGTGCAATGATAGGATTTGCAATCTCTAACGAGGCAGGACGTGGAGTGCTGGGTTGTGGAGCGACCTGTATGGATGCCTTTGTGACATCCTAGTATCTCTGGTTGAATGTATAAGATGATGAGGATGGAGTGGAAAATAAAGTTAACCTCGAAGCAAATATTAGCCACACATTGTTTGATTAATCTCTTATGATCATACATTGGATTCTGATTTCAAAAGTATGATGCAATACTTTTGAAATCAGTATCCAATGTATGATACAGAGAATAAATCCCAGGGTTAAATAACCACATCGGAAGGCTAGGGAGTCGGAATTCCCATATTAGTTTACTGCGATTCCTCAGTCGTAAGGCATATCCTGGGATGGATCCCATAAAAGACGTGCGCAGACACATTCTTTCCTATCCCATACATATCACCAGGGGAAAAAACTGGGACAATGGGACCGGTGGGAGCCAGTTCGCACCGGGAGCAAAATATTGAATATAAAATGCTGACAATCCTGGTACGTAATAAGTAAGACAGTCCATTACAACTCACTCCAAAAAAATATATATCAATAAGATACATACATACATACCATCACACCATTTCTCAGTCGGGGGAGGCAGAGACAACAGGGTGCCAGACTTTCCTATCTCGACACATATTCTTAGCCTCTTCTACATCCATACACCTTTTCATACAACTTCTACAGTTACACTAACTTTCTACATTTCCTTCTTTCAGAATATAATTCACTTCATCCAACCATACTTTCCTTGTTCTTCCTCTGACATGCCTTCCACTCACATTTGGACTATATATCTGTTGTTAATTTTTCTTCATTCATTCATTCTACATGCCCAAACCATCTCAGCGTGCTCTTCTTCATCTTACTTAACACATCAGCCTTAAGTTCACATTCATCCCTTATCAATTCATTCATATTCTGTCACACATTGTCAGTAAATGTATTCTTCTCAATGCACGCATTTCTACAGCATTTATTCAACTCTTCTCAATTAGAAGATTCTTCACTTGTGAAACTTTACCTTAATTGCACAATTTTCTTTTTTAAACCATATGGCCTATAGTTAGCGATATGCCTGTTCAATTCCTGTTGATACTCAATCCTTTTAAAAAGGGTTTCATTTACGGTCCCTGTAACATCTTTCTGGTTGGTTAGGAGATATTACTACATGGTACGAAATCCACCAGTAGTACTATATACAATGAAAGTTTTACAATGCAATATATTATTGTAACCTTGATTCTATTACAGAGTCGTTTTATTTCAAATATCACAATGCCCCATTTAATATTCTAATGAAAATACTAATGCTATAATATTGAATTTTGCGATAGTATAATTGAGAAATGTGTAAATATTCTTTAAAAATAATCAAAGAATAATTGATTTTTTACCTTTTTTAATAACCTGCCATTCATTAGTAGGGATAAATTTTTCACTTTTGTTGGTGTCATTTTTAACATTACAGTAACATAACATCACACACGTGAGAAAGAAAAATGCAATTCTTTCAAAAATCTTCATATTGAAATGTCAATCAACTGTCAAATTTATAATTTTCTGTAAATTGACAAAATAACACAAAAAAGTAAAGGAAAACTTTCGGATTCTTCCAAATAAATCTGATATATCTCGCAATTTACATGTAATTGAAATATGCAGCACAAAACATCGCTATTTCCAATAAACTGGCATTACTAATTCGACAGGCATTGGTCCACGTTTTAAGGTTTTCGCCATTTGTAAACAGCTTTTCATCAGCTGTTTCGATTATTGCCACTGGATTATTATAATTCCTTGATCAAAAATCTACTACGTTCTGTATACTTATTTAATGAACATTCGTCTGAGAATAACATAAACATATAGACATGTGCTTATACCATTACACAGTTTCTCTGTCGGAGTAAACAGAGAGAACAAAGCTCCAGACCTTTTAATTGTAATGCATGTGTCACGTCCTCCACATCCATATACCTTATCAAAGAGCTCCTGCGATTTCTTTGACTTTTACATTTCCTTCTTTCAAAATATTATTCGCTTGGTCGTTATAATACTTTTCTTCATATTTACCAACCACACCTTTCACTTCACTTTCTCTCGCACTACATGATTTGAATATGTTTTTGCTTGTTTTAAAAATAAATAAAGGTTTCAAATATATGAATCACTAATAAAACTAACTTGAAAAGGTGATTGCAAATTATTGAAAATGAAAAATAATCGATCGTTCAATAATTGTACTTTGCTTTACTGATAAATCTGGGGAAAATATTTGTTATTTTAAAAGAAATTATGGCTCACAAGGAAATGTAGGCTGAGAATTTTTTTTAAATATAGTTTTGACTGAAAGAAAAGGTATAAGAAATAGAAAACTATTTATGGGCGTTGATGAAGCAAAGGTGTATATTTAAATGGAAAGGTTTCGAGTTTTATTCTTTAAATCAACTTCAAACGGGAGATGGAGAAATATGTAATTAAATGAGGTTGTGCGTTTCAAGATATATAAGCATTCTTCAGGGAAAACGAAATAAGTGTCTGCGAAGGAAAGTGTGAATATCTGTTTTCTCGAACTATCATGCAGAGGGCATTTAAATGAGTTTACATTTTTTTTTAAATTAAATATACAGTTTTACAACACTGCTCCTGCTTCCCTCGCTTTAAAGGGATGCAGGCTGAGACAAGTTAGTAACTTATTGGCTGAGGACTGCTAAGCATAAGGCAGGCAGTAAGTGACCAATGTGATACGATATAACCATTGATAATAATAACTCGTAGTGCCCAGTTATGGCTTTTCTATTTCACCAGACTTATAAATCGCAAATAGCCACTCTCTTGATGAAAAAATGATGTTTATCTTTTCCATTGGTAATGCATCTCCTGAACGTAATTGTATAGACTCAGACTTACCAAACATCTACCAGCAGTCATTTTCAACCCTCTTATCGTAATACCGAAGAACGGTGTAAGTTGATACATTTGGAGTAAGTTAGGTTGCAGAAGCCACCAACTAGACAGCGTTATATGCTCCCAAGGCTGCTTGCGATGCTTCTCAACGATTTTTCTATCAGAATCCCTTAGCCTTTTACATTTCCGAGTCTAGTTATAAGGCAGCAGTGTGGTTATAGGAAAATGTGGAAAAGGACTGAATTTTGAAAGATATTACTATAAGGACAGCATCGGTCAATAGAAACCTCGGGTTCGCTATATTCGTACCTTCTACTAGATCAACTACAGTAAGAATTATATTTAAAAAAACCAACTAGAACACAGCTATGGTTTATTTTATAATGTCAAAACATTGTTAAAAATAATTCAAAAAAATAATACAGTGTATATATTTGACATAAGTGGATTCAGCTACCAAAGAAAAAAAATATTAAGTAGGTACCACTTTCAATGTAATTTCATATTATAAAAAAGGAGTATGTTTGTTTTAGAATGGTTTAAGCAATTGATCAAAATTGATAAACCTTTTGATGAAGGGTATAAAATAAAAGGCGATAAAATTTTGTTTTTTATTTAGGGAAAAATATTACATTTCATGGTAACATAATGCAGTGACATATTTGTCAGCGAAATGTCAAATTTGTATTAATTTTCATTGAATTAGAGGAACTCGTAACTCAGTACAGCGTGTGCTGCGACAAGAAAATATTCCAGCATAGTTAAAAATGAAATTCGCCGAGCACTTAGGTGCTCACATTACACCAGAATGGCGGAAACAATATATCAATTACGAGGTATCATTCATATTATCATACTTGTATTTATAACGAAATGAAATTGTCAACTTTTTTGTTCCTAGTCCAATTTCTAAGAATTTTAAGAAAAAAATTATATATTGAAAAACTCCCTTTTTAACAGTTAAAGTACGTTTAGCAGACATTTCTACTAGTATCATATTGAATGTTCACTTTTATTAAAATTCTATTGCTTTTAATTCTTTTTTTTATATATATTTGTTAACCAAGCAGCCGTTTGAATACAATTATGACATGACTTGTATATCGCTCTTTCTTACTATAATATTACTTAAAGAGTACTTTATTTTTGTATTCATGAAAGCAGTTCAACTCCATTAAATAATTTCATGTAGGATAGTATCTAAAAATGAATTTAAAACTGGGATGTGAATAATAAAGTCTGTTTTTCACAGTGCTTTTAAGTAACGCAGTTATAAGCCAAAGATTAGCTGTAAAGTAGAGCGCCGTTGCTATTTTTACTTTAGATTTAAAAGTACCAATGCTAAAGTACTTTTTTAAAGTAGCTTTAAAACACTAACTATTCATCATAAGCACCAGTAATACTGCCTGTATTATTTGGGCAGATATGTTGATTATTACGACATAACAATGTCATTGGATTATAAGTCTAGTGAGGCAATTAAAAAAAATCCCTGGCTTATTGTTAAAATCTGTTGTCCCTGATTAACACCTTAAACTATATTAGATTTTATTTTCATGTATAAATAAGTTAAAAATAATTTAGAGTAAAGATCAGGATTAAATAATATTTTTGTAAGTTAGTACTCAAGATGGTCGACATTTTGAAGCACCTTCATCCTCGGGGAGATGTCAAAATAAAACATATATCAAATATTACCATCACCTGAGTAGCTTGGTAAGATTGCTGTCTTTCAAACTGGGGGTTGCGGGTTTGATTCCCGTTTTTTTTAAAAGATTCCAATTTGTCTTTCACTTAAGGCATCATTATCATCTTTCTGGTTGGTGGAAAACGATTGCCACAAGTGGTACTGTATACAATGAAAGTGTAATACAATTTAACACCATGTAACATAACAGGTTTTGACATGAGAGGTGTAACAAATAACAATAATTATGTTAAATAATAAATTGTTGTTTCGTAAACAAGTTTTACCTCAAGATATTGTTTTTTTTATTTTCAAAAGGCAGCTCGGAAGTGCCAATAAATATATTCAATAATAGCTGTGAAAATATTCAAACGTAGCTTTTAAAGTATGTACATATTTGTAATTTTTCTTTTTTTGTATTATTTCAAACAAAACTGACTAATTCTATACAATGACTGTATTGGAGAGTTATAAGTTTGGTAAATTTAACAATATCACATAATAAATAAACATCTATCACATATTTTAAAAAATTAATAAGAAAATAGTAACAAAAAAATGAGTTTACTTGTATATTTATCATAATTGATTAATTTCTTGTTAAGACTTTTCTTATAAGTTCATAAATATGACTTAGATATGTTGATTGCCAACAACACTTATTTTGTTAATCAGTCAATTTATATAAATATTATGCTATTTAAATAATTCTTATTGCCAGTGTCATAATTTATCATCATTATGAAAATATTTTATTTTGTTATGGTGGTGGAAAACGAACATCAACAGAAAATCTTCACTTGGGTCATGTCTCATATTGAAAATTACACCATCTAATAAAGTGGTACAGGCAAAGGCATCACTTAACGTGAGAAAAAGAAGATTTGCATAACTTAAACCTTTAAACCTCAACCCTTTTTAATATAATAAAAGACCCACATGTAGTTTCGAGAAAAAATGCTGTACGTTGAAATGTTTAAAGATAGTGAGTATAAACATAGGGACAAAAAAATCATAGGGGACAAATTTACAATGGTGGTATTTTTTCACAACAGTACACTCATACTATCTTTATATTATATTAAATAAAAACGATTAGAAGTGAAATTAAAAGTGTTTGGCAAAATAAGTAAACAATAAGAAAAACACATGTCAAGTGCGTAGTTATAATTTTTTTTGGTTATGTAAGAATAAATATATAAATTTCTGTTATGTACACATGGTTACTAATAAAAACTTATTTTTTGTAGGAAATGAAAACTATGCTCTATTCTGCTGTGGAAGCTGCTCCATCAGCAGAAAATGTAGAGCCCGAAATATTATCCAGACATTTTGCAAATTTCGACGAAAACTTCTTCCACTACTGTGATCAAGAATTGAAAAAGATCAATACATTTTATTCAGGTAAATGTTTCTAAATTTTCTGTATATGCAATATTTTCTTTTGTGTAAATAAATGTATTATTTTTATTATTATAGTGGATTTGAATTTTTTGTTTATTGTTGTCATTAACTACATAAATTGAATTCCTCTTCTTTTCAGAAAAATTAGCCGAAGCTACAAGAAAGTTTGCAACACTTTCAAGTGAAATGAAAATGTCGGCTGAAGCAAAGCACAAAGATGGCAAAAAGGCATCTATTTCAAACAGGAAAGTACAAGAGCTGAAGTTGGCTTTTAGTGAGTATTATCTCAGCCTCATTCTCCTGCAGAATTATCAAAATCTGAACCACACAGGATTCAGGAAGATCTTGAAGAAACATGACAAGGTAATCATTATTCATTTTTAGAGTTATAATAAGAGCAGAATAAATGTGTGCCTTGTGTAGAATATCTGGTATTACAATGTTTGATAAAAATAAGAATGTTCAGATAAAGGTTGACCGTTTTTAAGAGAGGGATGTTACAAATAGAATTAAGAAAGAAATTGTGAGATAGTTTTGCCACGTTGTATTGTATTATATAATTTTTTTGTTGTATACAGTACACTTAGCGAGCTTATTGCCATATGACAATTTCTTCCATGTTAAAGAGGCCTTAAAACCAGAGGAATCCTTTTTAAAAATATCTGGGTTCCAACGGAAATCGAGCCCTCAACACCCAGGTTGGTAAACAAGCATCTTACCAACTAAGCCATGGAGATTGTCGAGAGAATGGTACACATTGAGAGAATGAGTTGCGAAAGCCTTACATATGTGAAATACATTTCACTGAAATGAATAGAAAGTTATAAGTGGAAGAAGATAGTTGTAGAAATTTTGATTGATGGATATGTAAACAGGATGAGAAATAGAAGAACATGTAGGATGAGATGTTTGGATGTGGACGAGGTAAGAGCAGTGTGTATTGATACAAAGGCATGGAGATCTCTACTCTTTGCTTACCTCAAAAGAGGCATTGCACAATAGTATGTACTCATATGTTTATATTTTTAAAATTGGGACTTATAAAAAATAATTCCAACATACTTGCTAACCAAGCTGAAATTATTTTTCATTTATAATAGATAAACAATCCAGTGAAGCTAACTTACTATATTAAAGAAAATAATTTGAAAGAAAAGCATTTTTAACTTTTTTCAATATAAACAACTGTATTAAAAGTTTCCTACAGAACTAAAGTATCCTTTGCTTATTAAGAATTAAGTTCACATATTTCTGTCCCATAATTATTTTCCATCCAATCTAAACACAGATTTCATCTAATTTCCATGACTTCATTTCTAACCATTATCTACTTAATCTGTTTACTCAGATACCAATAGTCAGAATAAGATTTCCATCTCGAAAACCACTTGTATAATATCTTTGTTCCTTATCTAAGCTATTGCAAATATTTTCTTTTCCCGTAGCAACACTTTACCAAGTATAATTTTATACATTGTCAACAAAATTACACTTTTAAACATTTGT
This sequence comes from Odontocerum albicorne, assembly GCA_949825065.1. Classification (NCBI taxonomy): domain Eukaryota; kingdom Metazoa; phylum Arthropoda; class Insecta; order Trichoptera; family Odontoceridae; genus Odontocerum; species Odontocerum albicorne. Next base: position 24,264,187 of record OX463859.1, on the reverse strand, counting down.
TTTCTCTCTGGATCATATTTTTTATCATTTATTTTCTGTATACACAACTGAAAAATGGATTTTGATTATTTAAATAATAAGATGCACCAATTTCAATCTTTGTACATATACTCGTATATATTGATAGTTCTTTGTACTGGTGTGATAAGACTTAAAGAAAGCAACTAGAATAAAGTATAAATAGCGGTTGTTTTGCCATATCTGCTGTATATACATGAAATATCGACCATCTATAGAAGACACTTCTAAATGTTGGAAAAGTTTTATCAGAGATGCTTACACATGTCCTCAATTTAAATTGGCAAGATAAGCACACAAAGCGTTCTTGATGAGGCTAAGACAGCAACTTCCATGCCAGAATCTTACATTTTCAAGCAGTTACTCTTCTCTGAACTTAAATTATGGAAAAATGACCAGGGTGGCCCAAAAAAAAGATACAAAGACAGCCTTATCTCCAATCTCAAACAGTGTAACATGTACGGAGCATAAAGCAAGATGAACTATAAAAAAACCTTTGTAGCTATTCCGATATGTGATAGTAATACATTAGGTGGAGTGTAGTGTTCATATATAATCATAAATTTTCTAATTAATGACTCACACCATACAATATCGCATGATTTCATTGAACGTTTTAAAGGAGGCCTTTCAGATTTTATTCTAGGCACATTTGTACTCATACCCTGTTAGTTATGTCTCAATACAAGCCTGCGTTCATTGACTTTTAATGATTAAAGCTCCCTCATTCGCGTTTATTTTCTACTATGTCCAGGATGGTTACATCTGTCACTCGTCAAACCATCTTCATTTTGCATTTAAATTACTCGCTACAAACATTGTTAAGTTACTCGCTACAAGTAGCGCACTTTGTTCTCAGAGTAACGCTTTTACTACTTTTTACTTAGCTGTTGGAATGGCATGCTACTTTAGATTGAAAAGTAGCTGTAAATATGTAACTTTTTCAATACAGCTTTATCAGCACTACCTTTAACTCTCATCGATATTTAATTATCTTGATGTAGATTGATCTGGTTAGATTTGATTCTTTTATAATCATATATCCTATGCGGCATTTTTTTATTTTAATAGTGATTATCTTGGTAATCAAGAGTATAGATTTAATCACTTGAATTATTTGAGTTCTCACTTTATCTAATAAATATAACTCTGTTGACCTTTAAAATCAATTTCTGTTTGTTTTTTCAATATTTATTTGTCACAATATTTGTAACTGCATACATACATACTTATCATCACCCCATATCTCTTGCGAGATAGGCAGATAGAACAGATCTCCAAACTTTTCTATCCAAGCACACAACTTTTGCCTCCTCCACATTTATACATCTCGTCATGCACAATATTCTATTATTCATACTTCTCACTTTACCTACTTTCAAAATCTGATCCATTTTGTCCAGCCACGTTTTTCTCAGTCTGCCTCTTCCATGCACACCTTGCACCTTTGACTTGTATATTCGCTTAGTCATTCTTTCATCATTCATTCTCTCCACTTGTCCAAACCATCTTTAAGTGCCTTTCTTCACTTACTTAAAACATTTATTTTATTCATGCATTAATTTCTAATATTTCATTTCGCCTTCTTTTAAACATTGACACTACAAATTTGTATGTATCTTCTTTCACGTTTTTCTCAATCTACCCCTCACCTGCTCTCCATGCATTCCAGATAAATGTATTTGTTCCATAAGTCTTTCGCAAGTCATTTCCTCCTTGTTACCAAACCTGTATAAATAATAAAATTGGGGCTAAAAGACTACTCAATAATACACAACTTCTTTACATCCTAAATGGCATGCATCATTTAAGGACTCTTCTAATTGACCAACATCCATTCAGAATAACAAGTTAGCTCTCATATATATATTAATATCATAACCTTTTTGCCAGCTGTTATCTGTGAACGTTGGAGCAAAATGGCGTGCCGAGCATGTGGAACAATCACACTTCTACGTGAACAAAGATATAGACCGTCTAATAGCAGACACTGAAGCCTCAGTAATCAATGAACTAGAGGGTGGGGATAGGCAGAGGGCTATGAAGAGGCTGAGGGTGCCTCCTCTAGGAGAACAGCAGAGCCCTTGGACCACATTTAAAGTCGGACTGTTTTCCGGCTCTTTTATTGTCCTGTTTATTGCTGTTGTCTTATCAGGTATTTTTTTTATTTTTTGTTCTATTTAATGTTGGTATCTTTTCAGTTATAAATGGATTATTTTAAAAATTTCCAATTATCATTTTTGTTCATTGTATGACACTTTTGTTGTATATAATAAAACCTGGAGCTCAAGTAGTCTCATGGCATTTGAAGTTTTTAAATAGTTTGACGCCACACTTCATGATGATATCTTGTGAACATGACCTCTCGAAGGCTTGATACATTGAGGTCTCAGAGAATGAATAACCTGGTCGAGGTAGACTGCACATACAGATTTAACTATTTTGATCTGTTTGGAGTGGTTGACCCCTTTGTATCTAAGAAACTTCTGAAGTTTAGTCAAGCTTGAAATGACATGGAAACTTTTAAGTGGCTTCTTAAATCAACATTTTTTGGCAGAAATTAAAAAATGAATGAAACTAAAAACTTATGAATATTTGAAACTGAAGGGTAATCTTGTATTTGTCAAAGAACAGATTAAAAATTGGCAATAGGTTGGCCTGAGAATAGTTTTATATTTCTCGGATAGATATCATTAGGTTAATATTTTCTTTGCTAACTTCATTCCAAACATGCTGAATGTATATTATTATGAAAGTTTAGTACATTTTTTCAGCTGTTGTTTATCCAAATTGTTTGAGCAATTTTTAGGTGTCATTTTGAAGATGGAACAAAATAAGTTTTTTTTTTTCAGTGCTTGATACTTTTTTATACCGCAAAGAAAAAATGTGAAATAAACCAAAAAAAAATGTACTGTGTATGGCAACAATACAGTAAGCGATCTTGTATCTAATGTTTAAAAATATTCTTTAATAGTGATACGACACTTAAAGATGGTGTCCGCTCTGAAAGGCCAATTACCATTGATAAATGATCAACTTGACCAAATCAAGACTTTGATCATAAATAACAACTATTCTTTGGCACAAAATATTGTTGAGATACTAAAAATATCGAAAACCACCATCCACGAGCAAGTTTCATCTAAATATAAAAGTTTTGCATTTGAATTTTACCCAAAAATATGAAATTAATTTCCAGACAAGGCAACATGAAATGGACTGAAGTCATGTAAATTATTATATTACAGTGAACCCCCGTTTTTACATTTTTGAAGGGACTGATAAAAAAAAACGTTATTAGAGGGAAAACGTAGAGACAGGGTTAGAAAAAAAATAGAAAAATTGAAAATTATTTTTTATTTAAATAATCACGCAAATCGGTTTGGTACATATTTTTGTGCTGGTTTACAGCTCTTTCGATCTTATAAATCGATAAGAAAGTTTCGTACGTTTTGTACGTTTTCAATGCTAGTAAAGTAGCTTTTAAGGCCCTCAATATGCCTCATAGCATCTTCTTTTGTTGGAATTGGATGGATTAAGTTTACCTCTTCTTCACCAGATAATTCTTCGTCGGATAAGTTTTCGTGGATGTGATGTGACTGTCCACTATATCATCGATATCCATAACTTCAGATGTCATCACAATTAAAGTAGGAACATCCGTCTGCTTCCAATCTTCAGCGATCTGTCATATCAACACTTCGAGATTCCCCGCAAACTGATCTATACACCACAGAGTGCCTCTTCTTGAAACGATCTATCCAGCCATTTGATGCAGTAAATCCTTCGATATTTAATCGAGACGCAATGTGCAGGGCCTTATCTCGAATTAATGGGCTGTTGACTGGCATATTGCTGAAACGCGAGCTGACAAACCATTCTTTAAGGATTTCTTCCATTTCATCGTATTTTGAAGGTCGTATGTACGAGTACATGCGTTTTTTCGCCATAGGACCACATTGCATCGCACTTTTTTCAATCCATTCGCGATTTTTTATTATCGTAGCCAAAGTTGTAGTAGGTATCCCCAAATCACGCGCGAGCAAAACACGTGAACCAACGTGTTTATTCACTTTTTCGAGAATTTTCCTTTTCTCTTGAATCGATAATGTTTTTCTTTGCTGAGACATTATTTGAAGGGATTCAACGAAAAATTAAAAGAAATGCAAAAATGTTTCAAATATTTTAAATCGTCGCGCATTTATTTAAATATGTTTATAAATTAATTTGCATTTTAAATATTTCAAACGTAAATTGCGGGAAATAAAAACGTAAAAGCGGGTACTAAATGTACTAAAATAAAACGGGATTGTAAAAATGTGAATTCCGGGCACGTAAAAACGGGGTTTCACTGTATTAATATCTCTTTTTTTTTTTTTTTTCAGCTCTCTTTCACAGTGACTCTGAAGAGAATCTGAAGATCGCTCTTCGCCTGTACCGTGGTCCGATGCTTTTGATCTTGTTCCTCTTTCTGATTGGAGTCAATGTCTACGGTTGGAGGTCTTCCGGAGTGAACCATGTGCTCATCTTTGAATTAGACCCAAGGAACCATCTGTCAGAACAGCACCTGATGGAAATGGCAGCAGTTTTTGGAGTTGTGTGGGCACTAAGCCTTTTGAGTTTTCTATATAGTCCTAGTTTGAGCGTGCCTCCATTTGTTAATCCACTGGTGCTGACCGGAATGATGTTCATCTTCATACTTAATCCGTTGAGGATCTTTAAACATGAAGCGAGATTCTGGTTTCTACGAATTATTGTAAGTACTGTTTTGTTTTAAAACTTCTTTTTTCAGATCATTAGTCTTAGTCTTGAATCTAAGTTTATCATAAACATTGATTAATTTCCTAATATTCTTTCACCTGACCTTATCTTGTCCATTCAATTACGTTTGATTATTTTAACACTTTTCGTGCCGGATTTATAACTCGGTAATTTTTTTTACCTTTAGATAGATTTTTAAAATGTGCTCTATAAGTCATAATCTTTTTCCCCTTGAGGACGATTTTTCGTTTTCCTTATAAGATCTCGTACTGTTATCTGAATTTTTAATATTTTTACTTTCCGTGTTGTATTTTACATTGTATTTTCAAGCGTCTCATTTTTAATGATACAGTAGAGCACCGACTGTACGTGGTAATTGGGGGACACTTAATCCCGGATAATTGTAGAACACTGTCAATCCAAAATAAGTGTTTGTTGAGTTAAACATTTTAAGAGTTGAAATGCTAGATAAATTTTGCTACGCAAGAAAAGTACATGAACAAGTTTCCTTAATGTTTGACTGATACAGCTGCTAAATAACGGTATTATACCGCCAGCAATTACATTGGGGGTCCTCGAATCGTGAACGCGGGGAAACACCGCCAACTTAGTAGTGTAGCAACTTAGTAGAATTGGTATAATGTGAACCCTAGATTTTATAACAGTTTAGGTCCTTGCTTTGTAATTTTCAAAATGTGGACGTTTGTTAAAAATTTTATTAAATTATTATTCGAGATTATAAAAAAAAATTGCACTACAGGGAACCACGGTTAATTGAGCCCCGGATAATCGGCGCTCTACTGTATGTGTCCTGAAATATTCATTTTATTTTTAAAGATGTTATATTTTGTTTTATGATTGTTACCATGATAGGTAAAGGATATTATGACATATGAGTCATTTATTTTGTTAGCAAAAAAATAATATGCCTAAAACCACCAAAACGGATGTATCCTTATACAAATTGTATGATGGAAATCCCATCCATAATGACCTAAATTACCGTATTAACTTCAAATAACCATCCACCGTGTCCTTGTCTTATTCCAGATAAAACTCAGCCGTAATTACAGTAATATTTATATTTACTTAGTCAACCACTATGGCTTATCTGAGCATATATTGACTCTGTAAATTTGGCGAAGTAATAAAAAAATGCATTATTTTCAGTAGCCAAGATAAGGTCAAGTCTAAGCTAACATAATCTCTTTTTATGACTGCCTGGAAATCGTTGTCATAATTATCTAATAATTGTTTCCTGAAATACCTATTAGTCATTATTTTTTTAGTTGATGATTTTAATGAGCTTTTTTTTTGTCTTTTTTTTCATCAGTATATATTCTTGTATTTTGTTTTGTTTCAAACATATTTTGAATGTATTTTTAGATGACCTACATATATACCATCACGCTATTTCCCTGTTAGAGTAGGCAGAGAAGACTGAGTGACAAACTCTCCTATTACAACATACTTCCTTCGCCTCCTCCACATCCATACATCTGGTTTTCTTACTCCTTACCTTTCCTTCTTTCCAAATTTCATTATCTTGGTCTAACCATTCTTTTCTCGGTTGTCTTCTACAGGACTCCCACTTATGCTTGCATTATAAATTTGTTTATTTCAGACTTTCATCACCCATCTCTTCAACATGTCAATCAACAGTCGAGTATATGTTTTAGTGCCCCATTGTCTTTGTTTCCTATTATTACATGCTGTTTGATATCTCTCGTAACTCTTCCATCACCTAAGAAAATACTACCTTAATAGTTGATAGACGACCTCTGTGGCCTAGTTGGTAAGTTGCTTGTCTCTCAACCCGCAGGTTGCGGGTTCGATTCCCGGATTGGAACCTAGATTTTTTTAATATATACATATTAAAAAGAGTTGGGGTCAAACGAGCCCTTTTTGTTCTTTTTATTGCCATTTATAATGTCGGCAATTACTACTTCCAGGGTAGGATGATAGCTGCCCCATTCTTCCAAGTGGCCTTTGCAGACTTCTGGATGGCAGACCAGCTCAACTCCTTAGTCACGGGTCTACTAGATTTCCAGTTCCTGGCTTGCTTCTACATTACTAGTGGCAACTGGTGGGAGCCTGGAAGTATGTTCTCATTATATTTTTGCATTTTTTAGCTGACAGATTCAGATGTGAGTGTTTAGGGGCTATCACCCAGAATGACAAAATAAGAAATTAATGTATTAGAATTTCAAAGGGACACCCATAACTTATAAATATATGTTCAAATAAGTTTGACCCCACCAGCATCCATGCTGGTATGGGGAATAAAAAAAGTCCCTACCCAATGCGATTAACATTAGAAGATCGAAATTTTCTTTATTTATTATGGACATAAAGTCACATATTGACGGTAAAGGAGCTACCCAAATGAACTCCTCCAATGACACGCCTGATAGTGAAAAGAATAGCAGCAATAACACAAATGAAAGGCAATAAACCCAGATCCATTAAAATTGTGTGTTCAAATTAAATTACCTGTCGTTTTTTCGCAAATTATGTATATTTCTTGTCATGTGTAAAATAAATAAATAAAAAATATTACAGACTTATCGAGGTTCGGCGTCATGTGAGAAAGTAAGCTACTTACAGTAAATTTATTTTAAAGCTACTTGACGACCTCTGTGACCTGGTGGTAAGACACTTGTCTGCCGATCCGGAGGTTGCGGGTTCGATCCCCGCTGGAACCCAGATTTTTTTAAATACGATTCCAGTCTGGTTAACACTTAGGGCCTATAAAAACATATTTCTGGTTGGTTGGAAGAGATTGCCACATGGCAATAAACTCGCCAGGTTAAAAATAAAATAAATAAAATACTTAAGACATGGAGTTCAAATAGCTCAACAAGTTACCAGCGCTTAAAACTTAAAATACAGCAAAGACTTCAAGTACCGCAAAACTATCCTTTGTCGTGTAAGATTGAGCGCGCAGACCCCTTTCAAAATTATTGACTCCATTTCCATTGCACTACACAAATTATAATCTGTGAATTGATTCAGATAGATGCAATAATTATAGTACGGAGAAAAAATAACATTAAAGCCAAAAAGCTTCACTTCCGCCTGGCGATTCCGCGATTTCAGGTTTGAATCCCAATGATGCTCAGTAAAAATAAATAAAAGGTTTCAGCCGGGTAATAAAGTTAATTTAGTCTCAATACTCACATGTGCGAATATTGTTGCCTCTCACGCAAAGAGTAGTAAACACAAGTGATGATGAACTGCAAGTTTCATATCTATTTGTGGTTCGAAACCTGAAGAATTGATACTGGGGCCAATGATAATATTACCTTCCCAGTCACACTCTTCAGTATGTTTCAATCATCAGTTCGAATATTTGAAGTGTACCTTATGCAAGTTTCATATCTATTTGTGGTTCGAAACCTGAAGAATTGATACTGGGGCCAATGATAATATTACCTTCCCAGTCACACTCTTCAGTATGTTTCAATCATCAGTTCGGATATTTGAAGTGTACCTTATGCAAGTTTCATATCTATTTGTGGTTCGAAACCTGAAGAATTGATACTGGGGCCAATGATAATATTACCTTCCCAGTCACACTCTTCAGTATGTTTCAATCATCAGTTCGGATATTTGAAGTGTACCTTATGCAAGTTTCATATCTATTTGTGGTTCGAAACCTGAAGAATTGATACTGGGGCCAATGATAATATTACCTTCCCAGTCACACTCTTCAGTATGTTTCAATCATCAGTTCGGATATTTGAAGTGTACCTTATGCAAGTTTCATATCTATTTGTGATTCGAAACCTGAAGAATTGATACTGGGGCCAATGATAATATTACCTTCCCAGTCACACTCTTCAGTATGTTTCAATCATCAGTTCGGATATTTGAAGTGTACCTTATGAGAAAAGAAGAATTGGAGATGATAATGCATGATAAGGTGTAGTAATAATAATAATAATAAAAGGACATTTATATAGTACCATTTGGAGAGCAAACTTTGCTCAACGGTGCTCTAACTCAGGATTGACCCTACTCGTGTATTTTGTTGAGACCTCTGAAAAAGGGCTATCTTTAATTGCTTCTTAAAGCTGCATACAACACCCATATCTCTGACACTAGGCAGACCATTCCACCAACGGCAAAAGGACCAGCAACGGCAAAAGCTCGATCATAAAACCCTGCCATATTGGATTGATTTGGAACAACGAATTTATTTGATGAAAAAAATCGACCTCTAAGTTCTACTTGTCATATTACCCCACCCTATTAGTAACATAGCATAAGAGAAAGATGTGTGCCAGGGTAGAACGAAGTATAGATCAGTTCTCTCTGCCTACCTAGTGACATGGTGTGATGATGATTATGATGATGGCGTTTACACTTTCAATATTCTATTCTATTTAGTTTCATATCTAAAGCCCATCTCAATTTATATTTTTCTCCCAAGTAAAGAACTCGTAGGAGGTAATTTTAAAACAGTAAAAATTAATAGCAATTAATTAAAACATTTGTTATGTTAATTTGCAAAAGAATTTATATGTTAATTTTACTTATTCAAACATTTATGCATGAAATCAGTTAACTGAATAAAATCATAACATGTTATTAAATACCAATTTTATATGAATCATAAATCCAAAATAATTTTATATGAACCCCAAAAATAACAATAATTAAAAATTTTATCAAAAAGTATTTATTTGATCATTAAAATTAATATTATTCTCCTCATTTGCCAATGTTTTTTTCCAATCCGCTAAACATTTAAGAAATGGATTTGAGATAGCCTTTCGGTCACCAGCGATTTTGCCTTTATTTTATTTATATTCGCAAAATGTTGTTGTTTCAATGTCCTCTTCATTTTTGAAAACAGGAAAAAGTTGCAGGGCTGCGGTGGTATCACAACGGTGTTGATTTTGGCCATAAATCCGCGAATATGTAGTGAAGTGTACCGGTGCATTATCATTGTGCAAACTGTGTATAACCTCAAAAAATTCTTTGTCCAGTCATTTTTTAAATGAAAAAGTGCCAAAATGCATCGTAAATACTTGCTTGTCAAACACATACTGCCCATCTAATATGGCTGAAAATTGAAATGTACATCACATACAGTGTTGCCAACGTGAAGAGAAAAGATGGGCTCAATCATAAACAAATAGCCTGCAAAATTAAAAAAATCTTATTTTTTTATCAACTCTTGTATATACATACATACATGCTTTCACGCCATTTACCTGTTGGGTTAGATAGAGGTCAAAGCACTAAACTTTCCTATCCCCGACTCACATCCTTCACCTATTCTACATCTATACACCTTTTCAAACAATTCCTACAATTTCTGTGACATATATAGGAGTTCACGGCCATTATTCAAAGAGAGAGAGAGAGAGAGAGAGAATTTCTGTGACTTTCTACATTTCCTTTTTTCAAAATATCGTTCACTTGACCCAATCATACTTTCCACAGTCTTTCTCTACCACACCTTTCACTTACATTTGCATTATATATTTGTTTTGTTAGTCTTTCTTCATTCGTTCATTCTATGTGCCCAAACCATCTCAGCGTGCTCTTCTTCATATTACTCAGCATCAGCTTCAAATTCACAATAGTATATTGGCACAAATCCACAATAGTTATTGTGGACTATTTTTCTTGTAATATTTTTAATCTATCAATAATAGAGGATTCGAGTCCCGGGCACAAGTTCCCTTGGGGAGAATTTGCTCTCTAAATGGTGCTTTATAAATAGTCCTTTTTGTTATTATTATTATTAAATAATGGTCAAATCCCTGTAAACTCTACTTCTGTAAACACTCTCTACTACTGTAAACATCCCTCTACTTCTGTAAACACTCTTGTATCAAGAATGCTCTTTTGCAGTGAAGAATCAACTTACACATAGTCAATTAGCGATCAGTCATATACATTTGTTTTCTTTTGTGGTCCTCTTTCCATATACATTTGTTTTCTTTTGTGGCCCTCTTTCCATGTACATTTGTTTTCTTTTGTGGTCATAAAAATATTTGACACAAGAAGATCATTGTCCAATCACATTTTTCATTTCAATGTCTAAATGTTTAAATATTTTTTTCTCTCATTCTAGCTTTACAAGACAGCTCCCAGTGTCTAGAGAAGTCGTATATTATCCGTCCTATAGTGAATTGTCTCCCTGCTTGGTTCCGCTTTGCCCAGTGCGTGAGGCGGTACAGAGATTCCAGAGATGCCTTTCCACATTTACTCAACGCAGGAAAATATTCTACCACTTTCTTGGTTGTTATATTTACCACACTGAAAAATTTCAATGAAGGTAAGCTTTCAAGCTATGAGCGATCTTTATGGGTTACTTTTTATGGTATGGTACAAAAATATTATCTTTTTAGGGCACGGTACAACACGTGTTCTATTTAAGGTTTGGTACAAAAAATGATATTTTTAGAGTATGTAGAAAAAAATATATATTTTAAGGGGGCGGTACAAAAATATTTTTTTCAAATATGGTACGAAAAAATTATCTTTTTAGGATATGGTATAAAATAAAATCTTTTTAGGGTATGGCGGTATAAAATATTGTTTAGAGATCAGTACAAAAAATTTTCCTTTTTTGGTACAGTACAAAAAAAATATTTTTCTTTTGATCAATTGTTTTTTTTGCACCCATATTTAATGGGTGCAAAAAAAACAGTAAAAACATAGTTAATTAACCCTTTGCACTCGAATGCCGCCACAGAGGCGGCGTGCATGGTTTGCCACATTACTCGAGTGCCGCCGCTATGGCGCCAAGAAAATAAAGTTTATTTCTCAATCTATTTTTAATATATTGGGTTTTTCAGTTTTCAATATTATTTAACCAAGGATCATATTAGTACAATTAAATAATAATAAGTTTTTGATCGATTAAGGTAGGTTAGTTCTGCAGATAATGATATTATTCCTCGTACTTGAGGAGGCGAGATAGCTACACAAAATGCCACTCTCAACACACAATGGAATCTTTTGTTCGGAGACAAACAAGTCCCAAAGGCGACATGTGTACTTTCCTGGTATGTTATTACCGTATAAGCTAACTGTGCTGAGAAATATCATAATTCAATGCGTACTGCACTGGCATGTTGAGGTCACATTTCAATAACTATAGGAGTCCCTAAAATGGTGGAGAAAACTTTTTAGGGGGGGATGGAGGTGTGTGTCATAAACTCTTATATACTTTATAAAGTTTCCAAGGAAGAAAACAATGAAAAAGCGATGACACATTTGAAATTTGTAAAATTATTGGTTGATCAATTAGTAGGAGATTATCGAGGAGATACTCGATTTCGACGACACTCTGCTACTCTCCAACCAACCAACCTATAAATAAGTTGCATATTCTATGTTCTGGAACTAAGAAGGACTGCGCAGTATGTTCCAATAGAAAAATTCCGGCTGGAAGAAAAGAAACACTATTATATTGCGAAAGTAAACCTGGACTTCACGTTGGGAATTGTTATGTAAAATACCATACAGTGAGAAACTTCAAATAATCCATTTTCATGTCCATTCTATTCCTTACACACCTATTTTACCAAAACTTAATTTAAAAAAAAATATTTTTATAAATTTAATTATATTTCAACGTAAATGTTTTTTTTTTTCTTAAAAAATGCTTCGAGTTGGCGGTAGGCACATAAAAACTTTCAAATGCAAAGAGTTAAGAACATTAAATGTCAACCTATGACCGAAATTGAGAATGATCTGGTCTAGAACATACTGAATGTAAACTAATATTTGAGTAACAAAAAAGGAAACAAAATACAAATTTTAAGGAAAATAGAACAAATGAAAATTATGTATGATTTAGGTTTGAAGAATATCTTGAGACAAATACTAATTAGGATCGAGCACATCTAGATCACAGCCAGAAAGATTGCGCCTGAGTCACAAAATACTAATTAGGATCGAGCACATCTAGATCACAGCCAGAAAGATTGCGCCTGAGTCTCAAAATACTAATTAGGATCGAGCACATCTACGAGTAGATCACAGCCAGAAAGATTGCGCCTGAGTCACAAAATACTAATTAGGATCGAGCACATCTACGAGTAGATCACAGCCAGAAAGATTGCGCCTGAGTCACAAAATACTAATTAGAATCGAGCACATCTTGATCACTGCCAGAAAGATTGCGCCTGAGTCACAAAATACTAATTAGGATCGAGCACATCTACGAGTAGATCACAGCCAGAAAGATTGCGCCTGAGTCACAAAATACTAATTAGGATCGAGCACATCTTGATCACTGCCAGAAAGATTGCGCCTGAGTCACAAAATACTAATTAGGATCGAGCACATCTTGATCACTGCCAGAAAGATTGCGCCTGAGTCACAAAATACTAATTAGGATCGAGCACATCTACGAGTAGATCACAGCCAGAAAGATTGCGCCTGAGTCACAAAATACTAATTAGGATCGAGCACATCTACGAGTAGATCACAGCCAGAAAGATTGCGCCTGAGTCACAAAATACTAATTGGGATCGAGCACATCTACGAGTAGATCACAGCCAGAAAGATTGCGCCTGAGTCATAAAATACTAATAAGGATCGAGCACATCTAGATCACAGCCAGAAAGATTGCGCCTGAGTCACAAAATTCTATCGGTATCAAGGCCAATTAACTTCCTCTTCAGGATTCTAATCTTCTTGGAAATGAAGGTTTCAATCATAAAAACTAATTAACTTTTAAATTGAAAAAAAAAAATTCTCAAATGATATTTTTAATAAAAAAAAAATGTATCTCTTCTTCTTTACAGGTTCTTATAAAAGTGCCTATGACAATCCGTATTTTTATCTATGGATATTATCGCAGATAGTGTCATCCATCTACGCTTACCTATGGGATCTCAAAATGGATTGGGGTCTGTTCGAGGGAAATTCCGAAAATAAAATTCTCCGTGAAGAAATTGTATATAGTTCTAATGTAAGTCAAATATCATTGTTTTGTCACCTAATTAATATCCCATTTGATTGATTCATTGCTTTGTTATTATTCAAAAGCTTAAATTACCATATAAATACTTTGTTCAGTTGAGTCGAATTTTTTTTAAAATTTTATTTTATTTTATCTAAAAAAAATTATACTTCATTCTTCACAGCTGTTTATCGACATTGTTCTCATAATTATAGGTTGTTTAAGTAGATATTCTTTGAGATTGTCTAACATATTTCTTTCATTTTCTTCACTGACTATAATATTTTTAAATTCTACCGGCAGCATGTTAAAATGATGCGCCACTACACATTCCTCAGCCTCCCAATCCCAGGATCGATTCCTAGTGATTCACGGATTGGACCATATTCAAATAATCCTTCATTACACTTTATATCAAGCTAATTTTCTTATTTAACTTTAATAAAATTTAATAAAACAAATAGTTATATATGTGTATATGGTATTTATTAATCAAAACTGTATTATTTTCTTTTATTATATACAGAATGTAATTTTTTTTAATATTTTCTTTCCAGTATTATTATTATTTTGCCATCATCGAGGATGGTATCTTGAGGTTCTTCTGGGGCCTCTCCTACATCATCACTTCCAACGATTGGGTCAGTGGAGAGGTTATGCTAACCTTCCAGGCACTTTTGGAAGTCTGCAGGTAAGATCTAATTTAACACATCGATCAATAAGTCCCGGGACTAACCAACAGATGGCGTCTGTAATAACAAATCCATACCATTCTCAGTTAGTACCAACCTTCAGAAGTTACGTGTCAAACTTTCATGACATTGTGTCATTGAGTTACAGTGGTTTTAGTGATGCTACTTTTGCTATTTTCAAAACAATGGAAAAAACCGAATTTCGTGTGTTGATAAAACATTGCTTTTTAATGGGAAAAAATACCGTTCAAACTCAGGGATGGCTTGAAAAGTGTTATCCGGGCTCTGCTCCATCGAAAACAACCATTTGTCGGTGGTATGCTGATTTCAAAAGCGGTCGTACAGACACAAATGATGCTGAACGCTCTGGTCGTCCAAATAAGGCTGTTACACCAGAAAACATAAAAAACCCCTCAAAATCGTGATGGAAAATCGCAAAGTAAAGTTGCGTGAGATAGCTGACATCCTGAAGATATCATTTGGTAGTGTTTACACTATTTTGCATGAACATTTGGTCATGGAAAAGCTTTTTTCGAAATGGGTGCCGCGTTTGCTCACAATGGAAAAGAAACAACAACGCATCGATGATTCAGAGCGCTGTTTGGCACTGTTTACGCGAAATAAACAGGAGTTTTTACGTCGGTATGTGATAATGGATGAAACTTTGATCCACCACTATACTCCGGAATCAAATCGGCAGTCACCTGAGTGGAGAGCAGCCGGTGAAAGTCGTCCGAAGCGACCAAAAACTCAACAGTCGGCCGGGAAGGTTATGGCCTCCGTATTTTGGGATGCGCATGGTATAATATTCATCGATCACCTTGAAAAGGGAAAAACCATCAATAGCGAATATTACATAGCATTATTGGAGCGTTTGAATTCAGAAATTGCAAAAACCGGCCCCATATGAAGAAGAAAAAAGTTCTCTTTCATCAGGACAATGCACCGTGTCACAAGTCGATGGTAACGATGGCCAAATTGCACGAGTTGAACTTCGAATTGCTTCCGCACCCACCGTATTCTCCAGATTTGGCCCCCAGCGACTATTGGCTTTTCGCAGACCTCAAAAAGATGCTCCAGGGAAAGATTTGGCTCCAATGAAGAAGTGATTGCCGAAACTAACGCCTTTTTTTAAACCAAAGATAAATCGTTTTACACGGATGGCATAGAAAAGTTAGGAAAGCGTTGGAATGAATGTATCGCTCTTGAAGGAGACTTTGTTGATGAATAAAGAAGAATGTTGGCAAACAAATGTTGTTTTAGTAGTTAGTCCAGGGAATTATTGATCGATGTGTTATTTTTGATAATACAGATATTCCTCCTTCATTATACACGAATTTGCTAAAACACAATTCAAATAAAATTAAGGAAAAAATATAAAAAACCCACTTGAATTTACCTGATTGAAAGGAATAAGTTATATAGGTCGTCTAATAGAAAATAAAAATTATGTATATATTTTTTTTATTGTTTTTAGTTTACTTTTCTTTTGTTTGTAACCAATCTCACCCAGGTCACTCACTCAATTTACGCATTTTTATAGTTATATGACTTTTCCTAGAACAATGATATAAAGCAAACAATACCTGTACTCAATTCACACATTCAGTGCTGAAAATGCCTGCAAGTGTTCATGAAAACTTTTGCCAAGTGTTGGAAACGTCCATCACTGTTGTATTTCCAATTTCTTAAGATGGATGAAAATACAAGCAAGCTCGGACTAGCATAATGGTACTAATGATGTTTGTAATGGTATACGACAATGAATTTTTGACTTTTTTACTATTTCTTATGATTTTTAAATATGGAAAAAATTTTGCTGTAATTTTAAAATAAATTAACAATTTTCTTACTGGTGGAGATCTCAGAGATGAAGTGTCCATTAGAATAGGTGCCACCAGCAGTACCTTTACACTGTGAGAACCAAATAGATGTTTGCTATGACCCACCTGTATTCTATCCAGGGTCAATATGTTTCTGAATGTTGCCATGTTACCAAGACTCGATAATTAACTCTCAGTTTTGAAAACATAAATCATACCATGTAAATCAGCCTTATGAAGATTGTAGATGTCTAGTTGTAGAATTATATGACATATGAGATTGTCTTCAAACGCATAGAGACAATGTGAGTGGGAGGCATTGTAGAGGAAGACCAAGGAATGTGTGGTAGAACCGAGTGAACGTAATTATTAAAGAAAAAATGCAATAAGATAAAGCAATCGAAGTATCTGTATGACAAGATGTGTATGGATGTGAAGTCACTGCCTACCCTAATAGAGAAACAACCTGATAATGTTAAGGTTACAGAGTATTGTGTTACATTGTAATTTATTTTTATCAAACACTGTTTATTCCACTTTTTTGTAACGGTATAATCCTACCGGTTTCAACGCTTTCACCTCATCTTCAGGGAAGCACAAACAAGACTTTGTAATTTATTTTTATCAAACACTGTTTATTCCACTTTTTTGTAACGGTATAACCCTACCTGTTTCAAGGCTTTCACCTCATCTTCAGGGGAGCACAAACAAGTCTTGTTTGTGCTCTCCTGAAGATGAGGTGAAAGCCTTGAAACCGGTAGGGTTATACCGTTACAAAAAAGTGGAATAAACAGTGTTTGATAAAAATAAATTACAATGTCTTTAAACCTCCACAACGTTAATGCCTTAACTATAAACAACATATTGTGTTACACTTTCTTCATATACAACACAATATGGTGGATTTATTTCCATGTGGCGATCTCTTCCAACCAACCAGAAAGAAGTTAAAGAGGCGTTCATCGACCAAACTAGAAACTATTGTAACATATTTAGATACCAATGGGAATCAAGCTCGCAACCTCCGTTGGAAGCAGACATCTTAGCAACTAAGCCATAGGGATCGCCACTCATACACAAAACAAACATAAATAATATTTCATTTTTCTACTGTTAAACTCTTGAAGAAATTCGTGAATTGAATATTTTAAATATGATTTCAGACGTTTCATTTGGAACTTTTTCCGCCTGGAGAACGAGCACCTGAATAATTGTGGGCAGTTCCGTGCCGTACGGGACATCTCTGTGGCACCCTTGGACTCTTCAGATCAGAATACCATCCTTCGGATGATGGACGAGGAGAATGGAGTGATAAACAGGTAACCTTCTTCAAAGATCATAATTACATAAAGTGGTTCGTCCACGTGACAAATCAGATGGTTCCTCTTCAGATGCTGCAGTGGCAATCTATAATCATCACGATACAGGTGATGTGGTGGAGTTAGTTAGACCATATTTATAGAATTTTTACATAGTTCATGTGTTGGAGATGAGGAGGTCTTTTATTTCAAGCTAAATGGGACACGTCTCCACTACCATCGTGATGTGAGCCTATCTTGATGAAAATTTGCCAAGAGATGGATTGGACGTATAGATTGCATCGAATACCCTCTGCGCTCTCCAGACCTCACGCCAATCGATTTTTTTTTATGAGGACTCATCAAAGATACAGTTTATGGTACAAAACTGGTAACAGTCAATGAATTGAGAGCAGCCATTGAAAGACAATGCGCCCAAATACCAAAACAAATTATTCGTGATCTTTACGATTCCACGTTATCAGCCATGCATGAACCAGAATGGTCATCAATTTGAACACTTGCGATGCATGAACTAGGTTTGTGCAATATTTATTTACAATTGTTCCAAAATATAATAAAAATTCTGAGTACAAGTGAACACGGAAATACAAAATGTTACAATAAAAATATAAATATCAAAACATTAATACCATCATACTACTTCTCTGCTGGAGTAGGTAGAGTTGACAGAGCACCATAATTTCCTATCTCAACACACATTTCACCTCTTCCACGTCCATACTCCTTCCACTAATGTGATTCACTAAACAATAACATGATTCATATACGATAGTTTGCAATAAAAAATAAGTACATCTCGACTACTCCACATAACAGGCCAGGGCTCAGAAGACCCAGGTGTGTATACCATGCAAGAAAATAAACACAAAATAATATACTTCTCTAACACAGTTTAATCACATACTCTTATATACTCAAACCTTGACATATATTCCTCTTTCTACTTAAGAAATTTAAAATGGCATACTTTTACGGCATCCGTGTATTCCTAATGCAATGTATAGGATGATAAAAATTCTGAATTTCAATTTCATATTATTTTCTTTACAGACATCAAAAGAAGAAGACCCCGAAAAAAAATAAGGACCCCGAGAAGAAGGCTCTTATCAAAAAGGAATCCATTCACGATATGCTGGATAGGGATCAGTCGTCAAAAAAGTTATAGCAACGACAGTCATAGATAATGCTTCTTAACCATAGACACAATATTGCTTCCAACCGAGTGATTAGTTCGCTTATATCCAAATTTCAACCAAATTATTTCCAAACTGATATATCATTTTTATTTAATATGTATTCTTTCATAAGTTAAACAATTATGATTATTTCAATTTATTTAAAAAAATATATATACTCAAAGGTATGTATTCTAATTAAAAATTCTGTTCTCTGATTTCTAAACTTTTATACAAGTAAGCTTATTGTTTTTGTGATGTTGGCCCTTGGGGTTGACCACTTACGATGCTAGAATGAGAGGGACTCGAACGCCGTATATGGAGGTATCGATATTTGATACACGGTCACCAAATACATTTTACCTGTTCTTAAACAATGACCATAACCTCAAGAATACTCTGTTTATGAGTTTTTAAAAGGTCAAAAACGACCTCCGTTGGAAAAAAATGGACACAACTTATGTTAACACCCAATACTTTACAAATAATATTATTTTATTTGAAAAGATCTTCGAGTTTGTGTCTTTCCCAACAAGTTGTTATGTTTCGAATGGTTATAAAACAAGATGTAGAACTTTTATCAAATGTTTTGTACTTAAAAGAAACTCGGTACTTAATTGTAAAAAAATTATGAAAGCTTCTGAAACTCATCCTAATTATTATTGTAAAATTATTAAACTAATATTTAAGTTTCAAAATCAGAAAACAGATTATTTTTAAAAGCTTTTAGGTTAGGTATCTTGAGATTGTACTGTATATTTTGGGATACCACCAAAAACTATGTATCCGGCGGTATCCCCCTAATTAGGAGGAGTGGTAAATACGTTTGTCTCTCCCTCCTGTAAAATATAATTTGTAGAATCAATGACTGTAATGTGACATAGTTAGGTCACATATTAATTATGCCATGTGGTAGTAGGTCAAGAACTATGTTGTTTTATCGCCTGCAAGGTACTCAATGAATAAAACATCCATCCTAAACCGTACTCTAATATTTTCATAGAGTTACTCGCATTCTCAGGACTGACCTGGATGGATACATTTTATAGTAGCCCTGTGTTCCTGGTGGAACATATAGAGTGATGTTAATGATGTTGATAATTAATATGATGTCTTATACCTCATTTTATTTGATGAGTTATGCACATAAACATTGAGAAGTATTTGTTTTTTTTTTATATATATTTCATTAATTATATTAATTATAATTAGTACATAAAATTTCATTTCAAATATTGTTATTGCTTTTTAAAAATACTAAAAAAAGTGTTTTTCAAAAGCAATAAATTTTTTTTTAAATACCAATAATGAAGACAGAGATAACAATTTGATATCTATTGTCGTTTGAATTGCAGTACCTTTTTAACTTTTAAAATATAAGGCATACAACTTTGAGAATTCACTTTTTTCTCTGTTAATTCAATAAATATAATATAAGTTATATTACACATAAGTCTATATGGAAACAACTCTAGAAAACAAAAATCTTCTCTTCATTTAGTAAACAGATTAAATAAAGTTGAATTGCTTAATAAAAGTAAAAAATTCCAAAGGTAATTAGTTCTCTATAAGGAAACATTCAAATTTACACCTCTCGAGTCTAATTTAAATAAGTTTTATATGAATCGGTTAAAAGATCTAATTCACAATGTGAATCACAAATTTATAATCGATAGATTGAAAAGTGTAAAAATTTGAAAAGTACATTTTCTAAAAACAAAGTTTTTTTAAGTTGTTACCATATAGAACTCGTGTAATTATCTGAAGATGTCAAATAAATTGCATTTTTATAAAAAGGTTATTGTTGAGAATTAACCACTTGACAGTTTTGCCCGAGCGGGACTCGGGCACGAAGTTTCTTTTTATACTGACGAGCCCGAGCCTCGTTCGGGCAAATCTTGTTTCGACTTGTTTTCACCGAACGGAATATATTTTCGTATACAATTTATTCGTTCACAGTTCGTCATTGTGTTACGTCGCGTGTTAAAAATCCGACTGTTAAGTGGTTAAGAACAAAGTATAGCAATTCTGGTATATCCTTAAAAAAACTGGTTCGAAATCATCGCATAATATATTTTTATTTACTTACTTAACTCTCATGCAAATTTGTCTGGCGGATTTATCATTTTAAAGATATTTCTTTCAATCAAATAGTTTTAGTTTCGTAATCGGTATGGATGAGGAATATTTTGAGATTAATAATGTTTCTTTAGTTTTTTCTTAAATATCGATAAAGATTGATACGCCAGATGTAAAATTTTTATCAACAGGGTATAGAGAAATTGGTATACTTTGTTTAAAATATATTCATACAACATTGTAAAACAACTCCTTATTTGTTTAATTTCTTCATTCAACGATTTTGGATGACATTTTTTATATTTTCCTTTCATCGCACTGACCATAAATTATATATTATCACAATTAAAAAAAAATTGATTGATAAAGTATTTATGGTATTAGCATATTATTCCCTTATATATTTATTGTGTTTATTTTTTTATTATTTTTATCAATAATTATTTTGTAAAACTTTATTAACAATGTTGACAAATGAGAAAGATAAAATACACGGAGTGACAATGTATGACAGAATACAGAATGAAGTGATTAGGGATGAATGTGAACTTAAGGCTGATGTCAGATGAAGAAGAGCACGCTGAGATGGTTCAGTGGCACAAATAAATTAAGAAAGACTAGCATAACAGATATATAGTGTGTGAGAGGAAGACTGAGGAAAGTATGGTTGGATCAGGTGAGTTATATTCTGAAAGAAGGAAATGTGGAAAGTCAAAGAAATCGTAGAGATTGTATGAGAGGTGTATGGATGTTGAGGAGGCTAAGGATGTGTGTTGAGATAGGAAAGTCTGACACTCTGTCCTCTCTGCCTACCCCGACAGGAAAATGGCGCGATAGTATATAAAAAGGTAAAAACACTTAAATGATTACATCAAATTTATTGCTTATCAGAAATAGTGATATATGATAAATCATCCTAGTGTGGGTGAATTTACTCAAAAAAAACCAAATAGCTATTTCTCCATATATAATATGTAGAATATCTGGTCTTACAATATTTGATAGAGTAAGAAATTATGAGATAAAATAACTGTTTGTTCGAGATAGGAATCTTGAGATAGTTTAGTTACATTGGAGAATGAGTTGCGAAAGACTTATGAAACAAAAATCTTAAATGAATGGGAAATGATGATGAGGCACTCCGAGGAAAGGGTGGAAGGAAGTAGGTGAAGAAATTTAAATGAGAGAAAGGTAAGAGTATGAAAAACAGGAAAGCGTGCATGATTAGATTTATGAATGTAAATGAGGCGAGAACTATGTGCATGGATAAAAAAGTGTGGAGATTGTTTTCTGTACCTATATCAAAAGGGAGAGTATGTGATTGATATTGTCAAACTATAGTTTGTTTAAATTTTTTTTCATTTGTCAAAGACACTGTTCGTATTTAGTAATTCATTTAATATGTATTTATGATATATTTTCTATATCACTGAGACCGTTTTATATTTATTTTATTATTAACATATATTATTGTGATTATTTAATTTTGCCTTCTACAAGTGTCTTCCTTTTGTAGGGATCGTTGCCCAATTACTAGTATAAGGTTAAAGCATTGAGGGATGTGTTACATTTTTCTTGTTACCAAGTAAATTTTTCCCATTTATCATATTCTATGCAAAGAAACTTCTTAGCTTTGAGAACAGATGCCTTAAAGAATGATCGGTGTCAAACGATTTGACTAAGACCCATCATCATCACGAGATGAGATACTGGAGATGGTGAAGTCACATATTGCCTGATAAGTGTTGTGTGGTTTGTTCGCTCACTAAAAACATAATGTATTAATCAAATACCCATCTCACTGTTCATCACTAATATGATAGATTATTCGCTATCATGCCCTAATGTTGGAGGATAGAGTTCTGAATTACGGACTAATCTAGTTAAAGTGATGCTGTGACATAACTGTATTCATGATGGACAAGAACTGATACGTTTAACATGGTATGGATGTTAAGTACAGTACATGACGAACCAATTGAACAAGCAACTCAGTTCAGTTATCTTAGCAGTGAACTGCTCAGCTCTCATGACCTCCCCAGAGAAGTAAGGCCTCAGGTAGATAAAGCTGCAGTTGTGGCGGGCTGCCTGAGAGATGTCATATGGAGGAATAAAGATATGAGAACGGATAGCAAGGTATGCATTTATAAGACCTGTGTGCGACCTATCCTCACATATGGCATCGAAGCGAGGATGGACACTGTCAGGACAACAAGTATGCTAAGGACAATGAAAATGAGAACTCTACGTGCTATTGCTGGGAAGACTGCGTGATCTTATAAAGAACACCACAATCCGAGAGGTCTGTGAGGTCCAAGATGTGGTCAGATGGGGATGACAGCGTCGACGATACTAGTACCAATATGTGCAGAGAATGAATTCCACAAGAATTCCATACATAGCTCTGCATGGGGTGCTGGATAGACGGCGTCCACCAGGGAGACCCCCGAAACGATGGAGAGATAGCTGGAGCTCAGCATCACAGGAGGACAATCCTGCAGTAACAGACTCTTGAGTCTATAGAAAGTTTAAGAAGAAGAAGGATGTTGATAAGTAAGGGAAAAGAACCCAGAGTGGTCCAAAAAGAGGTACTTAATTCCAGACTCGTACTGAGCAGTGTGCATACCCAGAGCTGGGTTGTAGTGGAGTAGGAGCATGACTAGTGGAGATTCACAGGGGTGGCACTATTTGAGATGGTGAGACATGACTGAAAACTATAAACAAGTAGAGCACACTCGATACTGGATCAAGCCGCCTGGAAGAGTGTACTCACTCTACGAGAGGGCGTGGGTATTATGCTCACCTAGAGTTGGGTTACAGCAGAACAGAAGCACAACCAGTGGAAAGATACCATGGCTGTTGGGGTGACACTTTTTGATATGATGAAACGTGACCGTGAAAAGCGAAAAGAGCGCCCAGCATCAAGTTGCCAGATGCTACTGCCTGAAAGAGTGTACAGGCTTGGACTCTTAAGCCACCTCAGAGTGCATAACATGGAGTGACAATCATATTTGTATGTAAGTAATGCCTGACGAAACGAAGATAGTGTTAGGTCGATTGATATATCTCATTCTTTTGGGAGGCAATAGTATTAAGCGGGTATTAAATTATACTTGGTGTAACACCCCTTTAATCTTGTTAATTTGGTATATAATATCACAGATGTGTCTTAAAAAATGTTAACAAGATTTGTGAGTATGTTAAAAAGTATCTGTTTTAAAAGAAAATTCATCGAATTTAGTAAGAGTAATTTTTAATATTATTGTTTATTATTTAGTGATGAATGTTACCATTTTTAAGATAGAAAAGTGCAACATTTATAAAATTATTCTTGATTTTTTTTTTATATATAAATAATGTTAACGGTTTTTATATATAAATAATGTGAGAGAAAAAGTATTATCAATGTTTTTTGGTATTCATATAAGTTACGTAATTATAAACAGTAAAACTTTGATCTACTCATAATATTAAGTGTATAATTGTGTAAATCAAACGGCCAAAACTCTTTAAATCATGAGTCTTCAAAGCATGGCCCACATACCCTTTTTATCTGACACACTGATAAATTCTCAAGAGCAACTGTAGTGGAACTGCAATATACTGATGATAATGACATAACTAACCAACTTATAAGATATTAATCTTATCAAATATACTTTTAATCAAGCGTATCTGTCACTCGGTATCAACATAAACACAAACAAAAAAAATACTTCAACTAGCACCTCGGACCAATGTATCATGATTGATATCGAAAATATTTGTGTTTGTACATTGATATTTACGAATATATCAGACTTAAACCAGACTATGGAAAACTTATAAACAATTCAAATATTGATTGATCAAAGTTTTACTATATATCGATTTGCAAATCACACAAATGAATAGTAAATTTATTTTAAGTACTTATATGTAAATAAATTTTTGATTTTATATTTCATTTAGTACTTATATATTAGTTTATAATATGATATGTATAAAATTTGTCTTGGGTTATCTGGAAAGTAATTTTGTATTCTTAGGTTCGATTCAAACGTAAAACTGGAACTAACTTCCAAGATTTATCAGATGTGCACCATTCTTATTTTCGTTTAAGAGGGAATTGCAACAATCCCGTCAGATGTATGGTTAACCATGTACACTAAAAAATAAAAAAAAAACAAAAATTTTAAAAATGCTTGTGAATGGTAGTTTTGCAGTATCATACCAATCACTCGTGTCGTAAAACACTGATTATTCTCGATCGAAGCCTAGATTTAGTCATCATCAATGGTAATCGGGCTTTCAGAGCAGACGCCATATTTGAGTGCCATATATACCCATTACAGAAATTTTTAAATCCCATTTGACACACTATCATTAATTGCATCATCACCATAAACTGTACATATATTTTTTTGATTTGTATCGGGCTTTTTCCTTTACAGTAGTAAAACATGGTCGTGCGGTGACGCACTGAACTTCCGTGCGGAAGGTCGTCGGTTTGAACCCCGCGCTGTGCTACTACGCTCAAATGGCACAGGTGTTTTTTTTCTTTTCACCTAGTATTCGAGACTATAAAGATACCTATGACTTCGGTCATCAGCTCAAATATAAAAACAATGTAGAACAAATACAAAAAAAATCCTCAGATATCTATGGTACAGAACAAAGGGCGATTACCCAAAATATGCTCACCATGCCGAACTTCTCACGGTGTGTAACTATAGAAGCCTCGAAACAAAAAGGCAAGAATCCATTGCGATATTCCTAATAAAGGTTTTCCAAGGTTCCTTTAACTGTCCCGCGATTCTACAAGCGCTAAGTTTATATGTACCCAATATATATAGCCGTGCAAGAAATCACCCTCTGTTCTACATACCAACTTACAGGACGAATATCATGGCTAAACACTCAGTCACGTGTGGTATAGAGATATTAAACCAACTGAATGACACGGTTGATATATTCTCGGTACCGTCTAGCAGTATGAGAAGAATCCTGGCTGATATTATTCCTAACGAATAAGCTAACGCTAGAAGCAGACCCTCTTTGTGTAACAGGAGAAATCCGTGCAAAGTGGATAAAAAAAAACGTATTATTCCAACTAAAAAAAGAAAAAAGCTTGCCGGTGTGCTCCATCATCTGACTACGGTGTGCTATCAGATCCAGTACATCGGTATTACTGGTGAGTTTGTTAGTGTGCAACGGATCACTCATTTTAAAAAAAACTCCACGGTACAGCTTCAATTTCCAATTGAATTAACGTTGGAATGGCGAGGGGACCCTCTACCACGAGGCCCAGCAATAACGAGTTAAAGTATCAAATGCCGAAAAGACAACTTATTGTATTCCATCTTCAAAATGATGCTGAAAAAAACTCCTCAAGCAGTTTGGTTAAACAAACAACTAAAACAACAAAACAAACAAACAGAAAAAAAAAATATTACCTCTCGTAATAATATGCATTCAGCACATTTGGAATGAAGTTAGTTATGAAAATTTTCTCTTACGACATCTTATAAGTACAATACTACTTTCTAGACATCCCAATATAATTTAGTACTTTTGAATTATCTTATAACGTAATATGAATTAAAGTATGTACGTCCTTATAAGTATATAATTTGCTGTGATGTTTTTTATTACTGTTAATTTCAGATTTTGTAGAGTATTTTCAGCCATATGGTGTGTTATTTGAATTAAATTGTTTTGATACCTTAATTTAATCTTTAAAAGAATGTACAGCAAAGCTCGGAGACATTTTTAGGTAACGAGCCAATCAAAACTTAAGAAGATTTTTATTTATGGTATATTATATATTAAAACCACTCTTTTTTATTTATGGTATATTATACATTAAAACCACTCTAATGGGACTTATCTTAAACCTGTTTCTCTGTATTTGCCTTTGTAAGACAGGCAGTAATGACAAACCTGCACATTTTTTCTATCCAGCATTTTGGTTGTCATTCATGTATTTTTTGTTATATAAAATACACATTGTGTTCTAACTTTCGTACCTAAAACTCATCATGATAATCTAAAGCATTTTTTTTCATTAAGGCCCAAATAAAAAATTTATTTTTTGAAATTTACGTCCATTTGGCAATTACCTTCTTTTTCTCTTTCTGCAATCCCTCAGTTTCGTTCAATGCTCACTTCGTCAGTCAGCAGTCAGTTGTATCACCCATTAGGAATTATACTGTACCATGTCCTATACCTTGCACTAGTTTTACGATAGGGAGATGTGCAGTATCAGCCTAATGTGGGAAGACGTGGAATGCCGGGCTATGGACCGACCTGGATGAAGTTGTTTTGTGGCTTCCTCCATTCCATATGGTACATATAGGGTAATATTAGGGTCCACCTGTAAGTACTTTCGAGCTAAGTACATCAAAATCAGTTAAAAAATTGTTTGGATTATAAAGAGTTAAAAATGGATGAACTTTTTTAATTTTCAATATTGAATTATAAAAGAATGACCAAGCGACTATATAAGTGAGAAGTGCAAGGTATGCGTGGAAGAGATAGACTAAGGAAAATGTAGCTGGGCTATATGGAGCAGGTTTTGAAAGAAGAACAAGTGACAAGTATGGATAATAGAAGATTGTGCATGTTGAGATATATGAATGTGGAGGAGGCGAAAGTTGTGTGCTTAGATAGATAAAATTGGAGATCTATTTTCTTTGCCTGCCTTGCAAACGACACGGCGTGATGATACGTATGTATGAATATTTCCAACATGTTTTTTTTTAATAGGATGTTATATAATTTGAAAAGGGCGTGTTGTCATCCTTGTTGAATACTCCGTGTCGGGCTAAAGATATTTGAGAAAACATTTTTGCTACCTCGACGCCACGAATCAAATCCTTTTCGGTATAAGACACCAGGCACCTCAAGCACTGCAGCAAATGTAATATAAACTACTCCTCTCTGCAGACACAAAGTTGATCCATCAGACATAATTCCCCATTTCAGCATATTGTCTTTGGTTCTCACAATTAGTCCGATATTCCTCTAAACTCATTCATTATACCAACAGCAAGTGGTTCCATTGACTTAGTGGTTTTCAACCCTAGTTAAACCAATCACTTCTCTGAAGTTTTATAGTACGAAGGTGGAACACAGTGAATGTATTACAATGTTTAGTGAACAAATTTCATTCTGACAACCCTCTTCAAATGTATATTGACTTCCCAGATTAGATGAATGACTCCAGGAAAACGTTTCAGAAAGTTTATTTAAATTTATTATCATTTTGGGACTTAATAATTGTGTCGCATAAATTCGGGGTGTCATTTATGACTAAATGAGACTATAATTTACTACGTAAAAAAATAATTTAAAATCATATTTTATATTACTTTCATATATTTACTAATCAAAAATATATTAATTAATAAGCACACAATAAGAATCTTGCCTAATTTTAATATGAATAAAAATATTGTAATCATGTAAATGAATTTTTTTATTTTTCTTTATTGTTTTTTTATTTAGATAAGTTTTATCAATAAATATTCTTAAAATATTGTAAGGATTTTAGAATTAAGTTAGGTCAATTGTCTCAATATCATTTAAAAAAATTTACATATATTTTTGTATTTGAATTCTCATTTCTTGTCAATATTATTATCAATACAGGTTACTTCTAGTGAATCTGGCCATGGTAATTTTATATTAAAGATATTATGTAGTTTATAGCAGTGGTCCCCAAACTATGGCCTTTGGGCCATATCCGGCCCACCAAGTTATTTAATGCGGCCCATAGAGACTTTGATAAGGACTTATTCTCTTACTTCTTAAATGTCACATAAAAAATGTCTATATAATTCATAACCATTTATTTCAATATTAGTACTTAAAAAGTCAGGTAAATAATTGATTTTAAAGTAAAAAATGTATTGATATTCCTGCAACTCATTATATATACGTGGAGACTCCCCAGACTATTGTGCAGTATTGTCAGTAAGCACATACGTACCACTCTTCAGTAACTGTATGCTATGTGCTTCGATATTATGCATATTTTTGATACAGTAAAGCTGGAATGGATTATTTCATTTTAATTGTGAGTTCATGTACAAGTATGTATGTACCATAAGAACAGGTCATCTTTGAAAAAGAGAAAAGTTGAAAATGAATACAGGCTCTTCAATGAACAGTTAACGAAGAATTACTTTTTTCATGTAGCACAAAAACAAATTTGTGCCTGATTTGTAAAGAATATGTCGCAGTGTTCTAAAAATGTAGATACTTCATTTATGTATATTAAGAAATAAATTATCATTTCTGAATCCTTCCCACCTACTTTCAATATCCTTATGTGGCCTGGGTTTCAAAAAGTTTGGGGACTGCTAATTTAAAGCATTGTTAAAGCTACTTTTAAAAAGTGGCATTGTTACAGCTACTTTCAATCTAAAGTAGCATGCTACTCAAGCAAAGAGATGTAAAATAGTAATGACGATACTTTAAAAATACTCTGAAGATGAACAGTGCTATGTTATGTAACAATATTGAATTAAAAATTAAGTGTTTAGAAAAAAATGTTGCTTCATTTTGGCACAATGAAAGTTCAAATTTATAATTTAATTTTGTTATTCATTTTCCAAAACAAATATTTTAAGTAATGAGAATTTTTTTTCTCTTATGAAATGGTTACAGTAAATGCTATTTAACCCTTATCATGGAATTGTAACACAGGTGTTACACTAATTTAGTGATTTAAAAAAAAATTATCCAGAAACTGTAACGTAATTTCAAATATGGTAACACATTCAACATACTATACATGCACTATTGTGTGCAGTGGTATCATCTGGTGATAAATATTGACAATGCTACAACCTTTCAAACAACATCGGGTCAACATGTCTGGACAGCGTGGGTGCGTTTTGAAAATTGGGGTAAATAATCTAAATATCTTATTAATCACTACATGTAGAGAAAAAATATTCAAACCATTTTATTTGTTGATAATTCAGCTATGTAAATGTTTTTCTTGTTTTAGATTATAGAATCATTTTATAGCCCTTTTGTGTGTTATAAAAATTGATATTTTGGCAATGGGTGTTACATATAAAAAAAAAAAACTACATATAAGGAAAAGTTGTGATTTCTTTTTCTTTAATTTTTCTTCATAACTTGCCATACTATATAACAAGGAATCACCAAAGAGAAACGATAATATTTGGATACATTGAACTTTGCCAAGATAAGGGTTAAGATCAACCATCTTCACAGACTAGTGACAGTTATATTCAAACTAAATTGTATTTAAAAATGTTTAAACTTAAAATAAATTTTAAAAAGTGAAAAGACAGCGTTTATTGAAGTGGAGCTGTTTTATATTTTTAAGAAGAATAAATATTTTGAACTGTGAACTATGTTATACAATAATTGTTTTAAGGCTTCGGTGCATTGTGAGAATTAGTAAGACTAACAAAAATAAATATAAATGTATATCTATGAAATTAATAGAGAACAAGGAAAAGATAGACTAAGGAAAGGAGGATGCAAAAGAAATTATACTGGACAAAATGTAGCATGATCCCTGTGACAGTTCACAAATTTGCCCCAATACAACCTTGTAACGACGTTCAGTAATTTTAATTATTTTATCAACTTTAATATAAGCCTCGATTCTAATAAATAGCAAGTTATTTAGGTAAATACTTTACATAAAACTAACAATAATGACAAATTAATACATCTTGTTACGAAGTAGCAAAAATGTGGCAGTTTGTTAAAATCAAATAATATTTGGTGACGTTTGTCAAGTCACTACGTTAGTCTGCATTGACTAGGGATGGGGTATATAGTAATTGGATTTTTTTATACCTAAAATTAAATGTTCGTAATTAACATTAATTCATAGTGGATCTTGGCCTATTTAAAGATAGATACAAATCATACAATACATTAGAAAGTCAATATAATGATAATTAGGAATTAAAACGTCAGTTTAGAGAAAAACTATTCAATTTGTAAAAAAAACGATTTTACCCCATCTCTTTGAGACATGACATTTCAAACGTCACAGGGGCCATCCTACATTTTCTTGAGTATAGCTATCTCCTTCCAGTATTTCCTTAGTCTACGTTTTCTTAGCTTTAACAAACAAGTATTTATAATAATAATAAAATGACAATTCATATAGCGCCGTTTAGAGAGCAAACTCTCGTTAAATATCTGGAATGAATGGTGTGCAAGGAAGAGGTACTTCGAGGAAAGAATGGAATGATATAGTAGAGGAAATTTTTAACCAACAGAAAGGTGTGGAATATGAAACACAGATGAGCATGTATAATTAGATTTATGGGCATACAAAAAGCAAAAACTGTGTTCATGGTGGTGTGAAGATATGTTCTCCCTGTCTACCTCAAAAGGGACATGGCGTAATGACATAAGTATTTTGTTATTTTAAAACGTGTTATTCTATTAATTATTATTAGTATAGGATATTCAATGCACAAAATTAGAGAAGTGAAGAATGACAAAGTGGAGTGCCAGGCTGTGGTCCGGCCTTGATGGAGGTATTTTGTTGGCATCGCTGTCTTATTGGTGGAATGTATAGTGGGATGATAATATATGAATGATGAAGAATAACAGAAATAGAAAAGTTTTGCTCTCTTTCAGCTTTTACTTTCAAAAACAATATTTAAACGTAACAAAATAAAGCATTGATAAATTATTAATAATAAAACACATATTAACATTGAATTGAAATCACATTTGACGTAAGGTTAACTGAAACCCGATCGAAGTAAAGTTGAAGTTACACAGGATTATATAGATTGGAATCTGTATATATCAACTTCATTCAATCAAGCTTCAGTCCACCATTCAATCAAACTTTTATCAACTTCATTCAATCAAGCTTTTGTCAGATGTGAATTCAGGTTAATGCTTACAATTTGATTTGTATAATGCATACATATACCCCATCACACTATCTTCCTGTTGGAGCAGGCAGATTACCAAAATTTCCTATCACGACATACTTCCTCCAACTTCTCCACATTTTCCTTACCTTTCAAAATTTTATCCACTTGGTCCAAACATACTTTTCTCAATAACCCTCTACCGTAACTCCAACTTATGCTTGCATTATAAATTTGATTAGTCAGTCTGTTGTCACCCATCTATTCAACATGTTCAAACCACGTCAATGTGCTCTTTTTCACCCTACTTTATTTTTCACACTCATCTTTAATAATAACATTTTTTATATTGCTTTACATTGACACATCAGATATTCTTCTCATTGCTCACAATTCCACTGAATTTACTCGGCTGCTTTCATTAATTTTCCATATCCACGTTTCACTCTCATACATGAATGTTGGTACTAGTACGCTGTTGTAAATCATCACTTTACCAGATCTTGATATTGCTCGATTTGGTTGTTTTTAGTGCTCTATTGACTTTTTTATATATATGAATAAAATTCCTTAAATTTTTAGTAATGTCTATAATGCCTTGTGGCTTTTTCTGTTTATGGATTTTATAATATACATACAATAGTTTAAAATCTGTATCTTCACTTTCTATATAAATAACTGTTGAGAAACACAATATACCCAGTGTTAAAGCTACTTTTAAATCTAAGGCAATATGCTACTGAGTACTTTAAGTAAAACATATTAATGGATCTACTTTACAGCTACTCTCAGAATTAAATGGGCTATTTTATCATGCTAATTAATAGATAAAATGAAAGTTGATATTTTTTTCAAATATTTTCATAGCATCGTATACAATTAGGGGTGTTGTTTGAAAAACGTGACATTCTTACAGCCAGGCTTGCCCTCCTTTTGGTAGAGGTGTATCTCAATTATGAAGATTTTAAGAGTTTTAAAAGCTAATCTCTCTTAAGTGTATTTTTTTCTCCATTTCTTTAACATACTCGTATATGTGTAATTTCAAGATATAATTTACATAGTGCATTGCTATCAATATACTTAATATTTATTTATTAATTCAATACATAACATAATTCGTCAAACTTAAGAATTCACATCTTAAATCTAATTCATTGTTTCGTCAAAATTTTTAACCTTGAAATTTCATGATTTATACAACACAGATGGGCTATCCCTCGTGATCAAATATAATATGATTATCAAATAGAAGACATCTGTGTGTGTATTTATTTATTGTGTTACCTGTTTCACTTCAACAAGCACATCGTCTTGACAGATCAAACCCAACATTCTAATGGTTAAGTTAATTAATAAATTCTTATAGTGCTATTTTTGTGTTGCTTCATATCGCTATAAGAATTTATAATAAGCAGCATATAAGCTACTGAAAAACAAATTCAGATGTGAAATGGTTTAAAAGTTAAACCAGTTCTAAAGTGAATTGAACCTTTAGAGAACAGCCACCAATATTTGTTTGTGATTTGTATTCAAAGTTGGACCTTCTACGCTCAAACTTTAAAATGATGTAATAAAACTACATGGTTCCATTATTTGAAGTTAGGCTTTTTCTAAATTCTAATCTAAAATTCTTTAGATCGGACTATGAATTAGGGCTTAATACATTAAATAAAAAACTTAAATTTCAATTAATTATTTAGTAATTAAGTTTTATGCTTAATTTGAAATGTTTTTAGTAAGCACAAATTTGTACCATTAATTTTCTTATTTTGTATTTAATGTATTTGTTATAATATTTTTATTTTATTTTATAACAAAGTTACTTCTTAAGAATATCTTTGTAAATTTTTTTTCTCAAGCTAAAAAAAATGACTGTTTTGTATGTGATTGTAGGATAGAAAAATGAGACAGATTTTATTTAATAAGCTTTTAATAATTTAATTCAATAATACGGATTTCAATATCATTTACTTGGATGGACCCAAAAATAATATGAATTTGAATGGCGTAAAAACCTTTAGTTATCAAATTTACAGAAAGAGATTGCTACAGGACAATAAACCAGTCAGCTTATTTACAGAAAGAGTTTGCTACAGGACAATAAACCAGTCAGCTTATTTACAGAAAGAGATTGCTACAGGACAATAAACCAGTCAGGTTATCCTTTATGCAACAAAAATGTCGTACAATACAATTCCTTTAAGTTATACATATCCAAGCGCTTCTATGTACTATTCCTGGAAACATTTCTAAGAATAGTTTTTTTGTCAACATTTTTAGAGTCTTTGCTAATTTTCTTTAATTTCTTGCACAGTGCCAAATCTCTCTTTTGAGATTAAAGTCATAGGGAACAAGATTAAGCGAATATAGAGAGATAAGAACCACATTGTTTTTTATCAAAAACTCTTTAATTGACACTGCGTTTTGTGCAAGATGAGGTTTTAAGCATGTCACTTGATCGTATGTTTTTTTTTTTTTAAACCTATATTCTTCATTTTAAAATCTCCTTCTTATATTCTGTTACTTCTTTTTTTGCCACTCTGTAATGCATCAACGAAAAAAAATCTCAATGCTCTTAACACGGTGATAAGATATAACTGGAAATGTTTTCAGGAATAGGAAGAGTACTGTATCATATCTCAAGAAGAGTGCTGTGAACAGAACTAAATAAGTTTGAAATTTTTCAGGTCAATCTTCGTATGAGACTTGACAAGTATTTTTCTAACAGCCATTTTAAACTTCCCAATATGATCCATCATGGCCGCTCCTTATACAATCTCCTTTGATATCCTGTTATATCGGGGTTTATAACTGGAAATTCTTTTTGCTGGCTCATTTTGTCTTCCAACATTGAAAGCTTAGTATTTATAAACGTATATATTAGTGTTTTTGGGATCAATAATTGAAATGTAGTGATATTTGGGAGGTGCTTAGGATGATAATTTATTTTTCATAATTAATTTGTTGATAAGGAAATATAATGATAATTGTTACTTAAAGAATATTGTTAAATAAATCATATATTCAAATAATTATTGTACGTTTTATTTAATTCATTTTATCCACTTATAAAAATATTATTAGCTATTGAGGTATAAAAAGTTCTGGGATTTGTGCTAAGAGTTTCAAAATCAATAGGAATGTTATGAGATTTCTCTCTATAACACACTTCTATGTGTGGTCTTTCTCACACAATGTTTCTCCTTCAGGTCACTATACCCAGTGTCAATTTGTGTAGCTCCTACACGCCTCCAAAAAATGCAGTCAATGGTGCTGTCCATGGTTTAGATTTCCTCACACAGAAAAGTGAGTGTTAAACTCCATTTATATGACTCATACGCAGCACGACCTACTCCGCATCTAATCCTTTTCAGAATATGCCATTCCTTCTGAGGTAGGGAAAACCCAGCCAATCCACGAAATACCTGATTTTAACATCAAAATCGGTTCAATAGGACTGACATTGATCGTCGATTGGCCTATTGCCGAAATGCTTCAGTCTTCCAGATTGGTTAATGGGAGGTAAGACATAAGAGGTAGTTGGTGGTTCTCTTATTTCTATAATTAGAGGCAGTAAATTGGTTTGCAATATCATATTCCACTCTTTAACGTATTCCTCGCGGGAAGCACAAACGCCTGTGATCTGACGACAATCCAAGTTTCAAATCACAAATACTTAAAAAAAATGACACAAAACCGGAATGAAAATGGAACTAAAATTTAAAATAATCTTTATTCTAGCGACATCTCTGAAAACCTTGTCAAATAATATATTAGTTTATGAGATATTGTTGAATGAACAGAGCGCCGAATTTTTTTGGTTTCTCAATATTTCCAGCTATTGCGTCACATGTAACGACCTGTCGCGCGGATCGAGTCCTGCGATGAGTCTCTCTTACGTAAATAAACATTACTAGTGCTATATGCATTTGATTGGGTGAGTGTAATGAATCATTGATTTGATCGTAGCATTCCTTTGTTTATTTTACGTAATGTTTAGTTTATCTCTTTTATTTAATGAGTCTCCTTAAGAGTAATGACTATTATTTATTATCAGAAAATTACTTATGTGTCATGTTTACTTGGTGTTGTAATCAAATATCAGTGGTTCTAAACAAAATACACATTTAAACTTAGAAATTAAAAAACGCCGAAATTGTGCCGCACACAGGATTCGTGGAATTTGATTTTTAACACGGTGAACAGATTAATGAGAGTTTCTTCACTACTTGCATCAATTATTTACAGCAAATTAAAATGTGGCTCAACCAAATTAAAATGAGGACTGTTGCACTCTGAAGTGATCAACTGGTTAATGGTTGCTGCTTAACAAGGCAAATAATGCTCATAGACAAATGTATGAAAATATATTTATTTATTTAATTTTTGTAATTTGTTTTTATTAAACATTGTTTATTCCTCTTTCTATAATGGTAATAACCCTACCGGTTTCAAGGATTTCACCTCGTCATCAGGAGAGCACAAACAGTTTGTGGGCCCCTGATGATGAGGTGAAAGCCTTGTATCTGGCAGGGTTAAACCATTATAAAAAGTGGAATAAACAGTGTTTGATAAAAACAAATTACAATATCTTTAAACCTCCACAATGTTAATTCTATAAATAATATAATTTATTTATTTAAGCTTTGTATTTTATTTGAGAACTGAGATTACTCCTGAATATGATAAAACTCGTTTAAATTAAATAAAAAGTTTACAAAAAAAAATTATTGAACTTATAATGCGTGATCAATATATAATTAATAAAAATAAAATATTACAGGTATCTAAAATGTTGCCTTTTTAAAAATGATAACTTTTGAAACGTTTAAGGAAAACGTGGACAATGACTGAAAAGATTCAAATAATTACTATAAAAATCAGGGCTGTGGAGTCGAATAAAAAAACACGACTCCGATTCCTATATTTACCAACAACACGACTCCGACTCAAAAAAGCTCAATTTTATCAGGTTGTTTCCTACCTTTGCATATAGCCATTTTTTTCATGTTATAGGGATAAAAATAAAAGAAGATCAAACTTTAATAATTATTTATTAGAATTTAGTATTAAAAACAACATTGCTTCTATTAAATCTGTATTCGTAGAAGCTCTCAAATCAGAATTGAGAATTTTAAGCGCGGAAAATAACCGCTCTACAGATACTTGGGTTGGCGGTAATGCTGTAACGATCAATGCTGAATCTTTTACGATTTCTAGATACCGCTGTATTGCCATTTCAATATTTAACTTATAAGTTCGGTCAATTTTTTCCATTATTTTCAATGCATCATAAAATTCAATTTTAAATTTTGAAATAGAGTCTCCTTCATCTATATTGGGACTGTGATTCAAACGAGGACGTTTTAGTTTTATCTTGTTCATTGAGATATTTTTCAAAATCGTCTTCAGATTCAGCGGTGTCGGATGAAGATGATGATACTTCGTGTACGCTGCCTGCTGTCGTCTCTTTTTCTAGTCGAAGGCCTTTCATACGAACGGTTAATTCGTGCAAACAAAAGGAGAAACAAATGCTTCTTTTCTTTTGACGTGAGAAAGAAGGAGACAAACACATTTTCGTAGACTTGATGCATTAAATGGATCTCGGTGATTCACCATATCGGCGCGACTTGCGCCTGCAAGTTTAATATTCGTGCACAATACACATTCATTATAATAATTAAAAAAATGTATTTTAAATTTTAACGAAAAAGTAGTCGGAGTCGCTCGTTTTTTACGACTCCGACTCCGACT
This sequence comes from Odontocerum albicorne, assembly GCA_949825065.1. Lineage (NCBI taxonomy): Eukaryota > Metazoa > Arthropoda > Insecta > Trichoptera > Odontoceridae > Odontocerum > Odontocerum albicorne. Next base: position 24,226,757 of record OX463859.1, on the reverse strand, counting down.
CCGGCCCAAACACCGCGACTCCGACTCCAACTCCGACTCCACAGCCCTGATAAAAATGCATGCACTGAAAATAAAATGGGGTGACAGTGTATGATGGAAGTGATAAGGGATGAATGTGAACTTAAGGCTAATATATTAAGTAAGGTCAAGAAGAGCATTGTAATGGTTTGGACATGTAGAAAGAATGAATGAAGAAAAACTCACAAAACAAATATACAGTGCAAACTTAAGTGGAAGGCGTGGAAGAGAAATGCCAAAGAAAGTATGGATGGATCAAGTGAATATTTTGAAAGAAGGAAATGTAGAAATTTTGAAAAATCATGAGTTGTATGAAAAGGTGTATAAATGTAGAAGAGGCGAAAGATGTGTGGCGCGATAGGAAAGTCTGGCGCTTTCTCCTCTTTGTCTACCCCGACAGGGAATGGCATGAAGGTATGTATATATTTTATCATTTATACAATATAAGCCGACAAGTTTCTAGAAATATTCCTCTCTTTCTCAAAGCACAATGATACTAAATTAAGTATACATTGTGCCTTGCCTTAAAGAGGATCTCTCAAAACTAGTTGGTTTATGCAAATATTTTATATTTTAATTTTTTTTCACAGTAAATTTTATTGAATTACTGAAAATAATTTTAAATAAATTTTAATATGTCAAATTGAATTGATTTTCTTTTCTTCAATTTTCTCAGCTGCAATAAAAATGTGGTGGGAAAATAAAAATACTCAAATAAGAAAATAAATAATTTATTTATATTAACTATTTGTTTTTTGGCTTAATGAGATAAAAATCACATTTAAAAACACAGTACAGGCATCCCTCGTTATACGCGATACCACTTAATACAATCTCGCTATAATACAATTTACATTAACCTGATTATAAGGAATAAGTGATGTAGATTTTCTAATTGAAAAGAAAAATAAGTTTTTTTTCTTACCAAATTTAGGTTATTTTTTAAAATTTGAAACACTGTCCCTATCTCACCTAAATTCAAATTAATTGCATTTTTATAGTTATGCGGTTATTCCTAGAACTAATTAATCGGGTAAAGCTAGGTATACCTGTATTCAAATACCCTTAAATTTTAAAAATAAAAGCACCAAAATTTTTTTATACTAGTAATACATTTTATCAAATGAATATTCAAAACTATGACTTAATTGTCATTTGATGGAAGATTGACGTAAACTAAATAAAATTGGGTATACGAGTATGACTTCGATATCAAGAGGAAATTTGTTTTTGGGCCAACTTGATTTCGATCAACTTTCAGTTTTTCCAAATTTCCTAAACCACCGTTATCAAAACTTTTTTGTTGTGAAGTACCTTTTTTTTTAAATTGTTATTCACCCAAATTTGTGTGTTACAAACCAGTGAGCAATGATGAGTTGATTACGTTAATTGAGAATAGAAAATATATATTAGAAGCTAGTGATGTACCGGGTACTAAAAAATGCCCAGTATACCGAATAAATACCGATTAAAAAATACCGGGTATTGAGTATCAGAAAATCAAAAAAACTTACTCAGCCGGGTGCCTGATTAACCGAGAGGTTAGTCAAAAAATGGCGAGACAATACTTATCATCACATCCTAGCAGTATACCCAGCGAAAGAATGTTCAGCGAGGCGGGTATTATCTATGAAGAGTGAAGGAATAAACTACTTCCGCGAAACAGAGAGAAATTATTATTTCTGCATTATAATCTACCATTATTGAGATTTAATTATTAAATTTTTTGTATTGCTTTTTTTCCTCAAAAATAAAAAATGATGTTAAATTTATTTTCATTCACTTATCTTCTTTTTAGTTTTCACGGGACCCAATACCCGGCACTGGATCCCAGCAATATTTGCCAGATCCGGGTAATTTGCAAGTATAGATCATTTAGCCAGAAGAGTCATTTTGCAATAGTGTCAGTAACACTCTCTGTATTACACAACTTACGTAGTGGTATTGGTTTTAGAATGCCACACGATTTGTTCGCGCAGAGGACACGTTTGTATTGTTAAAATACTCGGTGATTAGAAAAAGACTATCATGTCGAAATTAGGAGTGCGATTTTTGTCTAATGTAATGTATAATTCAAAATTTTTCGAAAACTTAGAATGTACTTTGTTATAACTTAAAGTTTCCTAGAATTTAGTATCTCTCCATCTACTGTTATTTTAAAACTTTATTATTTGGCATTGTAATTATGATACATTAATACGTTAAATAATCTTACATTCATTTTATTTTTATGTGCAATCTAATTAAAGCTGACGAACATTTTTACTTTATAAAACTTGTACTTATATTTATTTTTAATCTTGAAAAATTTCATTATCGTTATTTAATGTTTCCTAGAATCTGCCATGCCTAAACAATTTATATGTGAAATAAACTTACTTTCATTTTATTTTTATGATTATTACAATTTAAGCTGACAGCACTTTTAATTAACAAAACGTGTGTGTGTTCATTTCAATGTTTGAACATAAAATATTATATTTACATTTTTTTGTTTTTTCACTTCATTAAAAAAATAAAGTGACAAATTTTTGTAAACGCACTGTTACTCACACTATTGCAAAATGACTCTTCTGGCTGAACGATCTATACTGAAAATATTCCCAGGTATGCCGGGTACTGGATAATTTCCAAGTATCCGGCGGTACATCACTACTCGAAGTACAATCAGGGTGTGAAAATTTTGAATAATACCACGTAATTTGTCAAATAAAAATAAAATTATACATTTATTTGATTAGAAAGTATAAACTTTGTTAACACTGAAGGAGACATAAAATTGGTAATATATTTATGGAACACTTACATTAAATTTGAGGTTTTGTGCGTTAAAAAAAAAACAAACAAGGCCTTTTAGTTCATATAAAAAAAATGAGGTTTGGCAGGAAAACTGCGGTTGTAACATGCTTCATGGGAGTCTATTCTAAAATTCAAGTGATATTATTAATAAATAGAATAGTATTCTCGTATATAATAAATACACCAAAACTAATTTTGAACTGTAGAAAAGTCAAAAAATGCAATGGTTAATGTCTTTTTATTTTTGAGGTGTTTATATCTCAGAACTCAACTTTTCCACGGAACACAGTTTATGAAATGCTGTCATAAAATATATTCCAATTTTTTTTTATAAAGAAAATTCTCCTATTTAATTTTTGTTTACATATATTTAAATAATTTTACAATTTAAAATTGGGCTTAGCAGTTAATCCTTTGCACCTAGGGGCGCCACACCAGGGCTATCTTGATTTTATTGTTAAACTAGTGGATGCTATTGTCAGTCTAACACTTATGTCTATAGCAGATGATTTGTGTCCATATATGTATTACACATACACACACATCATCACATCAAGTCCCAGGCAAACAATTCTATCCAAACACGACTTTCGCCTTCTCCACATTCATACATCTTACTTTTTCTATGCTTCTCACTTAACTTCTTTTAAAAGGTGGTCCATTTGATCCAGCCATGTTTTTTGAAGTTAAAAGGTGATCCAATTGATCCAGTCATGTTTTTTTATGTTAAAATGTGGTCCAATTAATCCAGTCATGTTTTTTTATTTTGGTTTGATGTTAAAATGTGGTCCAATTGATCCAGTCATGTTTTTTGATGTTGGTTTGATGTTGAAATGTGGGTCAATTGATCCAGTCATGTTTTTAGATGTTGGTTTGATGTTAAAATGTGGTCCAATTGATCCAGTCATGTTTTTAGATGTTGGTTTGATGTTAAAATGTGGTCCAATTGATCCAGTCATGTTTTTAGATGTTGGTTTGATGTTAAAATGTGGTGCAATTGATCCAGTCATGTTTTTAGATGTTGGTTTGATGTTAAAATGTGGTCCAATTGATCCAGTCATGTTTTTAGATGTTGGTTTGAAGTTAAAATGTAGTCCAATTAATCCAGTCATGTTTTTAGATTTTAAAATGCGGTCCATTTGATCTAGTTATGTTTTGATCATAATTTTTACTCATAAACATAGCAGCAGAAAATACGAAAACTTCACATGCATGTTAGTAACTGTTTCAAACAGTATCACACATTAAAAGTCGCAATTTTTATGTATATGTATTTTTGTTTTGTATTTATTTATGAATTGCAAATAACTGTTATTTCTTTTACATAAATATGTATATCAGGTCTGTAAATATGAAACCATTTTTTTTTATAGAGAATACACATTTATGCTACAAGAGCATGCTCACCGTAAGCTTCGACAAACATTCGATGCGATTCTGCTGCAGTTTTCTTCAAATGGTAACAGAAAATCAATGCTGTCGGCGAATCATAATTTTCAAGCACAAAAACAGACATGTTCAACGCTATGAAAACATATGTAGTTGTATTAAACTTGGATTGTTGTGAGTTAAAAGTCTTTGACAAATGTAGACACAAGAAAAAGGCGCCAATGGCTTGACAGTCACTACATTGACAACTAGAGCCAACTATGAGCAAATTTCGGTTTCATAAGACTTTACAGACCTGGTAAAGATCTTTCACAATAACAAATGTTTATGCAGACACATATTTTGAGTTTATTTAAGAAAAATTAAGTTAAAAAATGAAACAAATATTTTTAATTAAAAATGCCTCCAGGGAACAACTTAAAGTACAAAAGATTAAATGCTGAATTATAAAAAAACGTATTTTGATTAATTAAAAGATTTTGAGATCTATTTCAACAATTAAAACATTTTTATAAAAAGATCAAATCAATATTTTTGATAAATTTATTTATAATTAGTTTTGTGTCCAAATTCGAATTTCAGTCTTAACTCTCCAATCTTGGTCTTTGGAAGAATATTCGGTATCCATTCTATACAAAATGGAGTGAGCTCGTTCTGCTTTGGATTGGTATTATTGCCAACTTTCAGAAATGTCACCAACTGTCCCGGTCTTATTTTTTTATACTTGTTCGTTTTCGAGACATCTAAATTATCATCTATTTTTTTGGACCCTTCGTGTTTTTCTATATCCTCAATGTGAGTAAATGTACCATCCGAATTTTGTTCGAAAAACCGTAACACGTCCAATGAAATCTGAAAATCATTAAAAAAAATATATTAGAACCATTTTCTATATGTTCCAGATACATACAAAGTAAAATAATAAAGTGGATCAGTACACACATACTCATTTATTACACACATACTCATTTATACACACATACTCATTTATTAATACAAAGTAAAATAATAAAGTGAATCAGTAAATACACACACACTCATTTATTAATACAAAGTAAAATAATAAAGTGGATCAGTAAATACACACACATACTCCTTTATTTTACATTTGATACAGGTTTAACCCAATGACATCAAATAACACGGAAAAAATTAAATAATAAGGTCTAAAAAGGGTTTGCTATTTTTCCATACATAAATATCATCATGCAATTTCCCTGTCAGGGTATGCAGAGGACAGAGCACCAGACCTTCCTATCTTGACACACATCCTTAACCTCTTCTACATCCATACAACTTCTACGATTTCTGTGACTTTCTACATTTCCTTCTTTCAGAATATAATTCACTTGATCCATCCATACGTTCTTTGATCTTTCTTTAACATGCTTTCCACTCACATTTGCACTATATATGTATTCATTCATTCCACATGCCCAAACCATCTCAGTGTAGAGAAAAAATTCTCATCCTTATTTTGAACGCTGAAAAGTTTAGTCTGGTTGGCATATAATGTAAATATATCAACCTAGTTATAGTGAAAAAACGTTATAATGAACATTTATTCACGGTTTTTCAGATTTCATTAAAGCCAGGTTTCACTGTACTTACATCAGGTGTATCAAATATCTTCTTGAGAAGTGGGATGCTGGTGATGTGCCAGGCGTGCATGGTGAACCTGCCCAGCGGCACAGACTCCTTTCTAACAAACACTGTTGTCTTGTTGGGCAGCCGCCTCTTCTCTTGAGAACTCATGCGTTCGTGTAAATATTGGAAAAATATCTGAAAGCCCCATCAATTTATTTTTATTCATTCCTATTTTTGTTTTAAATTAATATAGAGCAAGGAAAAGTAAGAAAAAGAAAAAGAGATAGTTGAAAAATATAAAAAAAAGAGAAATAAGGGAAGATGTATGAAACAAGAGAAAAGGGCGACATTGTTATAAAAACTGATATTTTTTTAACTCTTTTAGGTCTATAGCGCCCATCTATCAACACGCTTTTGCTATGCTAAAAGGGTCTGTAGCACAGATTTGTTGTATATTTATCACCTGAAACTTTTTTTTAGGTAAAATTATAAAATCATTATTTTTTTAACATTTCAACGTACATTATATTTTCACACAAAATCTGTAGGTCTTTAAAAAAAACATAATATCTATTAAAAAGACTGGATTAAAAGTGCTATACCCTTATGTAAACATTCAATGGATGTTCATTAATTCATATAGTATCCTATTCAAAATTTTAATGAGGGTATAATGAAGAGCATGGTTAGGACAGAATATTATTTTCAGCTGCTTTAAGCCCTCAAACCTTCAAGTGAAGAGCTATTGGATTAGGCACATAACTACATAAGAAGACGCAATAACCCTTGTCCACGTCTAGCACGTGAGTTACTATTGTTAGTAAACCGAGATTTTTTTATTTTTTGGGCACCATCGAGAATCGATCTCGAAACCCCTTGGGTAAAAGAAAAATCTCTTACCAACCAGAGCACAAAAGTTGCCAGTGAACAAAGTTTAACAAGAGCTGTATAGATAGACTTTGAAAATGTTGACAAACTAATTTATTGAACACTTTTATTGCAAATGCAATCTGGCGGACTTATTTCCAGGCGGCAATCTCTTCCAACCAACCTTTTATAAGGACAGAAAGTTCATATGCTTCCTTCTGTTCAATATTGTTATTAAATTCAATACATCACAAGACAAAATTATGCTACATATCCTCGACTTTTTTAATACATAGACTCGATCCCGTAACTAGCTTTTTATGTGCCCTATGCAATGTTTTACTTTAGGGACCCTTAATTTTTTTTTTGGGAAAAACAATAATAAAAATTAAATAGATGCCACTTATTTCAACGTAAATAAGGAATTTATAAGACATGTTCACACTTTCACCATATTTACAGTTGGCCAAGTTCCCCCTCATTCGTTAATTATTGAACCACTAGTCAAAATCAGATTTATTAACAAACAGCATAAAAAATATTTTCAGCTGTGGTTGTTGGGTAAAAAGTGGTGTAAACCATGATGTAAACATACACTTTTGTTCTTGATCAGTTGTACAATTCAGTCATTTGACGGGTGAGCAGAGTGTATCGAGGGTGTTGAGGGACTGAGTGACACAGTAACCAGTCGCTCAACTGATAACACTATGAACAATCTAGACACACTCGGTTCACTGAAATCTAAACTGTACAATAGAGCAATTTGGTAAAATTTAAAATATTACACATTATATTTGACAATTATCTCGTCATTTCCATTTTAGGACCCCCTTTATCCCTGTTCATCTGCCTATTTACGGCACTGTACGGACTTATAACTAAAAAAAATATCCAAATTAAAAGTCTTACCTCAGGTACATGAAAAACTAAAGAATCTGGTTTTCCTTTAAACTGAAAATGCATTGTTTGGTTTATATTTTCGGTTACACTTGATAGCCATTGAATAAATGAGAAATTAACATCGGATATATTCCTATTGTCTTGTTGGGTCGTCACTGTCTCCACAATTAAAGATTTCTTTCTTTTCATTACCGGTTTCAAATGTAAACCTTTTTCCGTTTTTTCTAAACTTGAATTGACTGTGTATTTTGTCACGACACTAGGTCCGGATAAATTAATTATATTGCGTGAAGGTTCTAAAGTATTTTTAATAGCATTGTCTTTTGGCGTGTTAATTGTAATGATTTTTGAAACTTCAGTATTTGTTGGAAAGAAGGTCTGTACAGAATTTTCGAAATGCACGTCAATGTTATTTCCTAATTCTTGACACAGGATTTGATTATAATTTAAATTATCTTCGATTATCTCTATATCATGGCTATTTTTATGATCTAAATTAGAATTTATTTTATGTTTTTTTGCTTTCTTTGCATCGGAAGTTCCATTGTTATTTTGTAAAACATTCAAACTTAAATTCGATCCAAAAGTAAAAGAATTATTGTCAGATGTGGACGGTGCTACGTTATCAAATAAATCTTGATCTTTTTTCGATGATTCTCTGCAAATACTGGGTTCATTGTCTAATTCTTCCACCATATTTTCAATAAATATATCGTTTAAGTAATAACTCGAACTGTTATTGCAGTCAGAACTCGATAAATAGCTCGAATTTTCAGATTTCATAAACAGAGAATCTATTTGTTCTAAAGAAATAACTTGAAGAGCTGTATCGTCACTCGCTATTGTGTACACGTTATCATTCGAAGTGCTGGGTTTGAGAGAAACGTGTTGAATATTGATTATCTCAGTGTCGTTATTTAGTTTAATAAAATTATTATTGTTTTCATTACTTTGAGAGGTATGAGAATGTATATTTTCGTTTTCATTTTTCACTATAACATTTGATAGATTTATTAAATTGCCATTATCGGCTAGCATTACAGGTATGTCTAAAGGCTCCATCAAGGACAAACCCTGATTTGTGTTAAGTATATCATCGGCTCCGTTTGCCAATAATACATCGCAAGTTTTCACTACTTCACTCGTACAACTATTTGGTTTATATATGACTAAATCGTTTAAGTTACACTTGTTCCTATCAGCATTTGGACTAGATGTGGACATGCCAGAATTTTCTTTAGCCTGAAGTTCTATCATATGACCATTTCCATCAGGTAACTCGATCATTTGTGAGACAAATGGTGATAACACTGCACCAGGTAAATCACTGTATGAAACGTCTCCTGGTAACTCGATAAGTCTTTCATCTTGAGCGAAATTTATATCTGTGAAAAGATGTTATATATTTCAATACAAATATAATAGTGGACTCACAATTATCTGGAATGATAGGAAAAAAAAACTCTGCATAAGGAATAAAACTTATTAAAGAAAGTTTATAAATACCAGATTAAAACAGTAATGTTTGCCTGTTAAAAAATACTAAAACAAACTGATGGATTATTGACACCACAACTCGAAAACTTACGAATATAAAAAGTCAAGAAAAAAATACACATAAAACTACAGGACACAGTTATGTGACATGAAAATACAAAATTGAGAATATAAAATATAGGTGTAAACATTTAAAAAAAATAATAATTAAATAGTAAATCAACCAATGCATGCATAATTAAAATTTACAATTTGACACGAAGCGCTCGCCTGCTTGCATCAACAGTAAACACTGAATCTAAGCATGCCCAAATAATAATTTGCGAACATGACCGGGATTTCAGGTTGATGAAGTGTTTGCAATTTCATCAGTTTTATTTTCTATTACACATCAATTTCACCAGTTTAATTTTTTGGTCACATTCTGTAGTCAAATGAAAAATTATTTTTACATTTTAAACAATATTTCCAAATGTTATTAAAACATTTCGAATTTTTTTACTGGCCCTGTTAATACGTTCCCAGATAATCACAATTTCAACATTTGCATTAATTGCATTGCGTACACCTTTCATATTTTCAGGTGTTCTGGTCGCTTTCAACAGAATCACAGCAATCTTTGATTGTCCAAAACACATTATTATTTGTGTTTTATACATATTCATCCTGAAAACCCTAGTATTTTTTGTTTCTGCACACAAAAATTGGCCAAATTTGATACAAATTAGAAGCTCAACACGCTTGGTAATTGTGAATAAAACAACAATGGGACGGACACAGGTTGAGTACCTCACACCTCTGTGTATCACAATTAAATGAATAACTAGAAGGCATCATGGCTTAGCACATACGCATACTCAAAATCCCTCTGATAGGCTCCAAAATTTCATTGCAATGGTATAACCAGTCAACGAGATATTATCATTGGTCAAATATACCAGGTCTGTAAATATGAAACCGGAATTTACTCAAAGATGGCTCTAGTTGTCAATGTAGTGACTGTCAAACCGCGTCATTGGCGTCTTTTCTTGTGTTTACATTTGTCAAAGACTTTTAACTCACAACAATACAAGTTTAATACAACAACATATGTTTTCATAGCGTTGAATACAATTTGCAGACAGCATTGATTTTCTGTTACCATTTGAAGAAAACTGCTGCAGAATGGCATCGAATGCTTGTCGAAGTTTACGATGAGCATGCTCTTGGTAAATCACAGTGCTTTGAGTAGTTTAAAAATTCAAAAGTGGCAATTTTGACGTGAGAAACGAAGAACGTGGAAGACCACCGAGAAAGTTTGAAGACGCCGAATTGTAAACATTGTTGGATGAGGATAACGCTCAAACGCAACAACAACTCGCGGATCAATTAAATGTGACACGAGAAGCCGTCTCCATACGTTTGAAAGCCATGGGAAAGATCCAGAAGGTGGGAAAATGGGTTCCACATGAACTGAATGAAAGACAGCAGGAAAACCTAAAAACCACTTGCGAAATTCTGCTCGCCAGGTACAAAAGAAAATCATTTCTCCGTCGAATTGTGACTGGCGATGAAAAATGGATAAATTTCGAGAATCCCAAGCGTAAAAGATCATGAGTAACCCCAAGCAAACCAGCGACTTCAACTGCAAGGCCAAATCGCTATAGACGGAAGACAATGCTCTGTGTTTGGTGGGATCAGAAGGGTGTTATCTACTATGAGCTGCTAAAACCTGGCGGAATTGTTAATACCGGTTTCACCGGTAAAATTCCGGTTTCATATTTACAGATCTGATATACCAGACAAACCTTGTAACATTATATAATATGAATACAAAAAGTCAAAATTGTAATAAATAAACAAAAATAATACCTATTAAAGCTGGGTTATAATCAGGTAGTTCTAATTTTACGAAACTTTTGAACTCTTCGTAAAGTTTGGCATCCGATGCAAAAGCAGATATGGCGAGGTAGTAATGCACACAGTATTTAGAAATTCTCATGTCTTTGCAGGCAGCATCAACATTTTTCTGTCTATTTTTCAGTAAGTTAGCACCATTATATTCACATTTGCACTTTCTGTAAAGAAAAACAAGTGATCAATTATATCATCTAGTTCAGGGATGGCCAACAGGTCGATCGCGAAACAATTTTTGGTCGATTGCAGTCGTCTTCGTAACTTATAATATACCATGTGATGTCAAATCTCATTAAGCGCATGCTCTTGTCAACGTAGTCAATTAGTTAATATTTATGGTTGAGAGGTGAGCCAGGTATGTTCTACTTCTTTCAGGTGATGATCAATAAGAAATATTAAGAGTTGTACGCAGCGGCGGCCGGTCCCGAGGTGCATTGGTGCGCTGAGCACCAACACACCTCAAGACGCTGAGCAAATATGAAATATCGCTGTCTCACGGTTTACTGTACTCTGTCTGACCTATATGAATTTGCATTTCCGTCCGGTGCGTATTGGAGATCGCTCCGGTAGTATTAGCAAACTTGACCGGTTAATTTGAAAGGAATATTATTTTTAATTTTCACTTAATTAAAAATCCTTGTACTATTTGTCAGTATTCTTATACATATTTAATCTATATAAATATTTTACATTTTTGGAAGTCATGTTTGCAAATATTGTATCGGATATGTGCCGTCACCCTTGTGTGTGTGTGTGTATGCGGTATGATGAAATAGACAATGCTGTGTAGATCTGGAGGCAAATTCACCTATTAAATTTATAATGTAAACTCTGTGTGTAAATCTATGCTATGGAAATATGTAATTTGTAATAATATGTCTTAATCCTTGTATTTGCTATATTGAACATTATATGTAAAATGTATGTTTGTTTGACTCCGATCGTGTTCGCGACCGCACTGGAAATAAGTGACTTGCGTGGCGATGCATCGGAGTAGGTCTGGGCCCGGTCGGCCTAAGCGGCGCTCAGGACCCCGAAAGTTGTTGTATTTCGCGGGTAATGAGCGCTTGGGATGGCCGACTGACCATTAATATAGAGGGCCCCCTGATTGCGAAATATACTTAATACTTACTTCTCAGTACTACCGACTATACTGCGTTTTACTTTGAGACCCGCTACCTACTTCGACTGCCTGAGAGGAATCTCTCCCTGCTACCTTCTTCTTCTTCTTCTGGATCTTCGCTTGGGAATTCGCGATCTCGATTCTCTGAGCATGACGCGGCAACCAGCGTGCCTACGATACAGTTCTTTGTGCCCCGTCCGGTACAAATATATAATTTATTATTGCAAATTATTTCTCCGGTTCAGCGCACCTCTAGACCGGCCGCCGCTGGTTTTAAGTACGAGGCATATCCAGAAACTAAGTGTACTGAATTTTTGTAGGTTACAATTTTTTTTATTTAAACAAAAAAATTACGTGGTTACCGTAGTACATATGTAAGCTATTTTTCGGCATAGTCGCCATTCCTCTCAATGCAGGTGGTGAAGCGGGGTACAACTTTTTGATGTCTTCCTCGAAGTAGTTTCCCGCCAACCCCTCCGTCCACTTCTCCACCTCCTCCTTTACCTCCTCGTCGGCTGAAAACCTTTTTCCACCCATGTGCAGCTTCAGGGAGGTTGAGAGATAGTAATCTAAAGGTGCTAGGTCAGGGGAATGTGCGGGATGGTTCAGGACATCCCATTTAAACGAGGCGAGCAGTTCCGTCTGTCATTGTCGTGCAGCAGGCAGACTCCCTTTGTCAGCATGCCTCTCCTCTTGTTCTGAATCGCCCTCCGCAATTTTTTTAGGGTCTCACAGTATCTTGTAGAGTTGATGGTCTCCCCTTGAGGCATATATTCAATTAAAATTATGCCTTGACAGTCGCAAAACACGGATGCCATGATTTTCTTGGCTGAAATGGTGGTTTTGAACTTTTTGGCGGAGGGTGAAGAGGTGTGACGCCACTGTTGAGACTGCCTTTTGGTTTCAGACGTGTAGTGTGCAACCCAAGTTTCATCTCCAGTAACGATGGAGCGGAGAAATTCATCTCCATGGAGTTTGCAGCGCCTCAAAAACTCTTGCCCGGCCTCCACTCGATTCAACTTGGCGGGATATTGGATTGACATTTTTCACGAAACGTGTTGTCGCGTCGACACTTCTCAACGTACTGACCTCAAACCAGTCTCGTTGTGGAGGGGAAGGGTCAGGCTACACGGAAGTGTAGCCAACATGTCGAAAATAAAATCCATCCGGTCGTGAGAGCCTCAGTACACTTACTTTCTGGATACGCCTCGTATATACAGTTTTTATATTCGTCATATTAATTGTATAATGATAAAATACTTAGGCATGGCAGTCATTGTTTTATGAACATATAAAAATTGGTAAGTCTTTAGAATACTACATTCAAATATACCACCATGCCTGGGCAGAGAGGATAGAGTGTCAGTTTTTCCTATCTCGACACACATCTTTTACCTCATCTACATCCATGCACCTTCTAATACAATTCCTAAGATTTCTCGGACTCTTTCCATTTACTTCTTTTAAAATATCACTCACTTGATCCAAGCTATACTTGGTCTTTGTCTACTTTGCCTTCTACTCACATTTGCATTATACATTTTTTTGTTAATCTTTCTTCATTTATTCTTTCAACATACCCTATCACTCAACACATCAAAAAAAGTTCAAATTCATTTCGTATTCTGTCAAATATTGTCATACAGTTTATTCTTCTAAATTCACGAATTTCTATAGCATTTATTCGGCTCCTGTCAGTTTTTTTCTATGTCCATGTTTCACTCCCGTACATCAAAGATAGTATCAAAATACTATAGTAGACTCTTAGCAGATTTTGATACTACCTGGTTCTGTTTAAGGACCCCATTGACATTGTTTTCTATTGCTACACACTATTTTGACTTGATTATATTAGGGGTATCGGAAAGTTCTGTTATAAAAAAAATTAAGATTAAGTTTTTTCCCTTTTGTACATTCCCTTAACACGTTCACTGCGTCGAACACGGCTCCCGTGTCCATACAAATATTTTGTATGGACACGGGAATCCTTGAATGTTTAGTGCACTCATAAACGTCTCCCGATAAGGATTTGTCGCCGGTTTCATGTGTTTTGAAGACACGAAGGAATACACTTGTATATGTTTAAATAGAAAGTAGAATTTGATTTTTAACAAAGTTATGGGTTTTCAAAAATTCACGAATTTTCAGCATCTCTGTATGACATTAAGTATTTTATATGCAGTGAACGTGTTAATAGCTTATGTTTAAAAAATTTAAGTTAACCTACAAATACCATTGGCGTAAAATTATTTGTTTTTACACTATCATCATTCTTAAATAATTTTGTCAAGACTGAATTAAATAATAATCGGAAAGTGCTAGATGCGGTGAATATAGTGGATGACTCGGGGTTTCTCAAACTAACTCATTCAAATTTTAGCGAGTCATCCTTGAAGTATGCGGTTTCGCGTTGTCATGTAGAAATATGACACTTTTCCTATAAGCAAGTTCAAACATTTTTTTAATGAATGTCCAAATTATCAAACTGATTGTAGTATTTCTCAGCAGTAATTGTTTATAAATGGGACCTTTTTCATCCCACCATATATACAGCATCAACTTAGTTAATATTATAAAGGTGGCCTTGAAATGGTTTATGTTGGTTCTTCTAACTTACTATTATACTTGACAAAATGTAGCATGGTCCGTGTGACAGTTCACAAATTTGCCCCAATACAACCTTGCAATTCGATTCAAAGTTCAACTCATGCAATTTGGCCATCGTTACCATCGAATTGTGACACGGTGCATTGTCCTGATGAAAGAGAACTTTTTTCTTCTTCATATGGGGCCGTTTTTTTGCAATTTCTGCCTTCAAACTCTCCAATAACGCTATGTAATATTCGCTATCGATGGTTTTTCCCTTTTCAAGGTGATCGATGAATATTATACCATGCGCATCCCAAAATACGGAGCCCATAACCTTCCGGCCGACTGTTGAGTTTTTGGTCACTTCGGACGATTTTCACTGGCTGCTCTCCACTCAGCTGACTGCCGATTTGATTTCGGAGTAAAGTTGTGGATCCAAGTTTCATCCATTGTCACATACCGATGCAAAAACTCCTGTTTATTTTGCGTACACAGTGCCAAACAGTGCTCTGAATCATCGATGCGTTGTTGTTTCTGTTCCATTGTGAGCAAACGCGGCATCCATTTCGAAAAAAGCTTTTTCATGACCAAATTTTCATGCAAAATAGTGTAAACACTTCCAAATGATATCTTCAGGATGTCAGCTATCTCACGCAATTTTACTTTGCAATTTTCCATTACGATTTTGAGGAGTTTTTTTATGTTTTCTGGTGTAACAGCCTCATTTGGACGACCAGAGAATTCAGCATCATTTGTGTCTGTACGACCGCGTTTGAAATCAGCGTACCACCGACAAATGGTTGTTTTCAACACTTTTCAAGCCATCGCTGAGTTTGAACGGTATTTTTTCCCATTAAAAAGCAATATTTTATCAATACACGAAATTCGGTTTTTTCCATTGTTTTGAAAATAGCAAAAGTAGCATCACTAAAACCACTGTAACTCAATGACACAATGTCGGAATGTCATGAAAGTTTGACACATAACTTCTAAAGGTAGATACTAACTGAGAATGGTATGGATTTGTTATTAGAGGCGCCATCTGTTGGTTAGTCTCGGGACTTATTGATCGATGTGTTATATATCTATTTGAGTGATCAGAAACAATTCTGGTCAAATATCATATACGAGGCATATTCAGAAAGTAAGTGTACTGAATTTTTGTAGGTTACAATTTTTTTTATTTAAACAAAAAAATTACGTGGTTACCGTAGTACATATGTAAGCTATTTTTCGACATAGTCGCCATTCCTCTCAATGCAGGTGGTGAAGCGGGGTATCAACTTTTTGATGCCTTCTTCCAAGTAGTTTCCCACCAACCCCTCCGTCCACTTCTCCACCTCCTCCTTTACCTCCTCGTCGGTTGAAAACCTTTTTCCACCCATGTGCAGCTTCAGGGAGGTAAAGAGATAGTAATCTGAAGGTGCTAGGTCAGGGCAATGCGCGGGATGGTTCAGGACATCCCATTTAAACGAGGCGAGCAGTTCCTTCGTGGCGTTGGCCGTGTGTGGTCTGGCATTGTCGTGCAGCAGGCAGACTCCCTTTGTCAGCATGCCTCTCCTCTTGTTCTGAATCGCCCTCCGCAATTTTTTTAGGGTCTCACAGTATCTTGCAGAGTTGATGGTCTCCCCTTGAGGCATATATTCAATTAAAATTATGCCGTGACAGTCCCAAAACACGGATGCCATGATTTTCTTGGCTGAAATTGTGGTTTTAAACTTTGAGGTGTGACGTGACCATTTTTAAACTCGCGACACCACTTGTACACACTCGTACGATTCATAGCTTTATCACCATATGCAGTTTTCACCTCATTATAAACCTCAACTGGAGGTTTTCCCTTCCAAACGAGATAACGGATGACGCCCCGTATTTCGCACTTGGCGGGAGATTGGATTTACATTTTTCACGAAACGTGTTGTCGCGTCGACACTTCTCAACGTACTGACCTCGAACCGGTCTCGTTGCGGAGGGGAAGGGTCAGGCTACACGGAAGTGTAGCCAACATGTCGAAAAATAAAATCCATCCGGTCGTGAGAGCCTCAGTACACTTACTTTCTGGATACGCCTCGTATAATAGCTGTAAAATTTTTAAATCTTAGTTTTATGTTTTTTTCACATGAACACTCTTTTATTATATTTTTTTCTCTTTGGTAATGTGTTGTATGCCTTCAATCTTTTAAAAGAAACTTTTCTGAGCTTACACTTTTTTCTATCTATAATTTTAATCTCCTTTCATTGTATCTTTGTATATTGAAAAATATTTTAATAGTATTAATTTTTCAAAAATAGAACTATTTTATTTTCCATTCATATTGTACACCACAATTTATCTGAATTGGTAACGCTAACATATGAGAACAAGAGAGTATTATTATGAGAACAAGAGAGATTAATCGAGCCTTTGGATTTTAGAACCACTGCAGTAGGAACAGACCACATAGTTCCTCATCGCACATTTTTGGTAATACTGCCACACGTGAAGAGTCAACAACATTGGCACAATTCATATGAGTATTTTCACCAGATAAACTCTTTTGCCAGACTGAGACCCTTTCTATATTTTTTAGGTACTATCGGGAATAAAACCTCAAACCACTGGAGAGAAGTTAAGCATCGTACTAATTAGGCCATGGAGGTCAGCAGAAAATTAATATGATGATAATAAGTTTAAAAATATTGAATTTAAAAACAAACTACTAACTTCAATTTGATATAAATAATTGGAAATTAATTTTTAAAATCTAAAAACTGCCTACATTCAAGGTCTACTGATAGAATACTTGACTTATTTTTTAAATGTACCAAACTTATGTGTCACAGAAATTATGAAATTTATTTTGTAAAATCGTTTGTGATATTATTATTGTATTGGGTCTACAAATAAGTCACCGCCGTTTGACAAAAGTTGGCGCCACCAGTAAGTTATGGTTAAAATTGTCAGATGTAAAATGTCATTATCGTAAGGTTGGACATCTGTCAACAACATGACCTTGAAATATAAGTGAATTTTTATCAGTATAACATATTTTTTTGTGTTCGAAAATGTCAAGTTTTGAGCCGAATAAGCGTAATTTGCGGGAACTTTTGATTTACTTCTTCAATTTGAAGAAATCTGCAGCTGAGGCGCATCGATTGCTTGTAGAAGCATATGGTGAGGCTGCCTTAAGTGAGAGAAGTTGTCGTGAGTGGTTTCAAAAGTTTAAGAACGGTGAATTTGACATCGAAGACAAAGAACGTAGCGGAAGGCCGAAAGTGTACGAAGACGCGGAATTGGAAGTATTATTGGATCAAGATTCGTGCCAAACGCAAGAAGAACTTGCACTTACATTAGGAGTGACTCAACAAGCAATTTCACATGGGTTGAAATCATTGGGAATGATTCAAAAACAAAGAAATTGGGATTCATATGAACTGACACGGAGAAACTTTGAATGCCAATTTTCCACATGTGAAATGCTGCTTGCCAGGCATAAACGAAAGGGTTTTCTGCACCATATAGTCACTGGTGATGAAAAATGCATCCATTATGATAATCCAAAAAGGAAGAAATCATGGGGATCCCCTGGTCATGCTTCAACATCTACGGCTAAGCCAAATATTCATGGAAAAAAACTCTTGTTGTGTATTTGGTGGGATCAGCTTGGTGTCGTGTATTATGAGTTGCTCAAACCGAATGAAACCATTGCTGGGGCTGTCTACCGAACATAATTGATGAGATTGAGTCGAGCACTCGAGGAAAAGCGCGCCCACTACTACGCCAGACACGACAAAATTATTCTCCTGCATGATAATGCTAGCCACATGTTGCGGCACCGGTCAAAACCTATTTGGAAACACTCAATTGAGAAGTTTTACCCCACCCGCTGTATTCACCAGACATTGCTCCTTCTGATTACCACTTGTTTTGATCGATGACGCATGGCCTGTCTGAGCAGCACTTCACATCATATGAAGATACCAAAAATTGAGTCGATTCGTGGATAGCCTCAAAAGATGATGATGATGACTGACGCGGTATTCGTATGCTGACAGAAAGATGGGGAAAAGTAGTGGCAAGCGATGGGTACTACTTCGAATAAAACATGAGGTTCCGTTCTTTCACAATAAATGCCCATTTTTTTATAAAAAACGGCGGAAACTTATTTGTACACCTAATATATTATTATATTGTTTTGTATCTGTGTTTTACAATTGCTTGTGACTATAATATACCTGTATATATTGTAATAAAATGTTCCTTATATAATCAGACACTCCTTACGTGCGAAAAGCGCATGGTATACATGGCACTCTTAAGCCGTGAGGACATACACGGTCAAATCAAAGGCCTTACGATAAGCGATAAGCTGAACTCAAGGAACGAAACATGAAAGGAATATAATATTCTAATCTACTGGAACGTCTACTGTGTTTTTATTTCGACAAACTTCTATCTGTCAAAGAGGAATCTCTTCATCCTGCTCTTCACCGAAAATGCAAGAAGTCATTTCCAATGATTGAGCGGCAGTCACCCACCTATTTTACAGTCTTTGTACCGATGCTATATCGGACGTATGCGTCACCCTTAATATGTGTATATTCTGGGATTTTACCTGTATTTTGTACCAATGCTATATCGGACGTATGCGTCACCCTTAATATGTGTAAATTCTGGGATTTGACCTGTATTTTTTACCGATGCTATATCGGACGTATGCGTCACCCTTAATATGTGTAGATTCTGGGATTTGACCTGTATTTTGTACCGATGCTATATCGGACGTATGCGTCACCCTTAATATGTGTAGATTCTGGGATTTGACCTGTATTTTGTACCGATGCTATATCGGACGTATGCGTCACCCTTAATATGTGTAGATTCTGGGATTTGACCTGTATTTTGTACGGATGCTATATTGGACGTATGCGTCACCCTTAATATGTGTAGATTCTGGGATTTGACCTGTATTTTGTACCGATGCTATATCGGACGTATGCGTCACCCTTAATATGTGTAGATTCTGGGATTTGACCTGTATTTTGTACAGATGCTATATCGGACGTATGCGTCACCCTTAATATGTGTAGATTCTGGGATTTGACCTGTATTTTGTACCGATGCTATATCGGACGTATGCGTCACCCTTAATATGTGTAGATTCTGGGATTTGACCTGTATTTTGTACCGATGCTATATCGGACGTATGCGTCACCCTTAATATGTGTAGATTCTGGGATTTGACCTGTATTTTGTACCGATGCTATATCGGACATATGCGTCACCCTTAATATGTGTAGATTCTTGCATGTGTTATATTTGATATTTGTTTGGTTATTATATGTAAATATTTAAGTTTGTTTGGGTCTGCGCCGCATCGCGACCGCAGCGGAAACGAGACTTATGGACGGTTGTCACCAGAGTATATCGCTGGCTGGCCGGCCTCTGCATTGCGCAAACTCCCGAAAATTATGGTATTTTGCGAGGTGTGAGCGCAGGCAGTGGCGGAAAATGGTGCTTGATGAGCGATTGACCATTCATAAGAGGGGTCCCTTTCAAAATAAAGTATACCTTATTCTCAGTACACTCTACCTGCTGTGTTTTACTTGAGACCTGCTACAACCTGCCATAAGAGGAATCTCTTCACCCCGCTACCTTCTCTCAACGATCTACGCCTTTGGAATTGACCTGAATTTTCCGAGCATTGCGGAGCAGACATTTGCCTATGATACAGTTCTTTGTACCAGTGCCGTATAGAAAATTTTTATATTCGGGACATTTATTGAGCACATTTTTTGTTTGTTGGAAAAAATGTATCAATGAAAGTGTTATATAAAACAAATTAACCAGATGATAAATAAAAAACCAACTTACACTTCATTTCGTTTTTGTTTAGACACTTGAAAAGATATATGAGTGTATCCGAGAGGCTGCTTCTCAGTTCTCTGGCTTCGCACAACCATCACAGTTTTGCTGACCCTCTGGACCAAGGGAGATGATTGATCATTCTTCAATTTATTGATCTCTTGCTTCATATGATCATTGAGATTCAACAAGTTCAACACCGATTGTTTGATATCCAAAATATCTAAAAAAAAATCTATTTTAAATTCTTTGCCCTAATGGGTTACTTAACTCTTTCACTGCTGAGACAATTTCCATGAGAGCCGATCAGTGCGCAATATAGTTGCAGCCCGTGATATTTTCACGGAAGTAAAACAAATTTTACATTTAAGAAAATATATATTCATAAATATAGAATTTGTTTATATATATATATATATATATATATATATATATATCATTTATACATCGTCCCCTTTTACACCGGTTCAAAAATTCGATCGACGAATCACAGCGAAGGCCATGCTGTAAAGGTGGGGTTACAAATGTAAAAAATATTCTCAAATAAATTAAAAAATTTTCAAGCAAATATTTTTTTGTCCTGTTTCAAATGTGTTTATTTTTATGTTATTTTTATTTTGTCCATTGGTAATTCGGCGCAAAATGAGATACCCAGTCTTTTTTTTTTATCAAACGTACTTGAGTGACTTTTTTGTGTGATAAGAGTGATGTCGGTATTTTGACGCATACCGTAATGGTATTGAATGGAGGTTTTTATGACATTTTTCGAACAACATTATATTACAACAAAAAAAACAATATTTTATAAAAACTAACAGAAAAATATACTTACTAATTAGGTGTACACAATAATTTTTTTTAAATAATTTAATATTTGTGGTAAAGTTGGAAACAAGGATCCAAACAAAGACCAGGTTGTGTGGGGCAATCTGGACAAAAGAATAATGAAGCATTTCTTTTCTTAGCTGTATCCCAGCATTGCCTACATCTGCGTCTTTTGATTTTATTATCAGTGTCTTTTTCACAAAACTTCGGCAGATGCATCTTGGTTTTTTATTGTACTGTTTGTCTCAGAATTGATGATGGAGGTGGACCTAGTAATTTTTTTATTATAAATAGCCTGAAATCATACAACGGCATTTTCTGTGAATTGTCTGCATTGTATAAATGCCAAGAATTCAATAACATCGTCTGGAATAGATGAATGGCCAACTTTTTGTACCAACGTAATGTTTTCCTTTTGCATGGGTAGTAAGCTAACATCTGGTCATGATAGTCTATACCACTCATATGATTGTTGTAATTTATTACCATATTTGGTTTGGTGACCACTTGACCATGTCGGTTTTTACTATCAGAGAAGTCCCCATCGAATTCAGAAGAAATCATAAAGACTTCTCGGCGGTCTTTCCATTTGGTAACACATATACCATTTTCTGTGTACTGACTCACACTTTCTCCTTTCTTTAGTTTTTTATTTATAACATCGATCGGGTTTTCTTTTCTATTTGCTCGTAGTGTTCCTGTGACATATGTGTTTTGGTTCAATAAATTTTTTGTAAGAGGAACGCTATTATAGAAATTATCCATGTAAACTGAATATCCGGCTCCCGTCTTCCCCTCTAGCAATTTCTGAACGACTTTATTAGTGTGGCCTTTGCCACCTAACTCTTCATCTGATGATCCATCATATACAATTATTTTTACGACCAATACACTTGATTCCCCTAACATGTAAAGTTTTATACCATACTTAGCCTTTTTGCCTTTTATATATTGGCGAAAAATCAATCGGCCTCTCTAAAGAACCAATGATTCATCTATCGATAGTTGTCTGTGTGGATCATAAATTACTTCCATCCTTCCATTGAAAAAATCAATCAATGCCCTGACTTTTGCCAAGCTCGACAGATCTTCTTAATTATTGTTAAAATGAAGTACCCGTAAGATGAGTAAAAATCTATCTCTTGACATGAATTGTGAAAATGCCGGTAAATTGAATAGGTAGTCCGTATTCCAGTAGTCACTCAACCGGTTCAAACGTATTGTTCCGGTGTGTAGTAGTAAGCCCAGCCACACCCTCATTTCGTCTTTAGTGACATTTTTCCATCGCGTGATTCTGCTTGTATCACCTTCTGATTTCGACAATACTTCAACAGCATACAAATTAGTTTGGGTTGTCACAAGATTGTACAAATCTTCATTGAAAATCAAATCAAAATAATCTATTGGTTCTTTACTTGACATCTCAATTTTCAACCCGGGTATTTTTGAAAATTGTATAGAGGCTGGTTGTTTTTTTATATTCGACCATTGCGTAGAGCTAACATCTGGTGTTCTAGATGTTTGTGAAACAGTTTGAATTTTAATATTGTCATCATTTTCAATATCTGACTCAAATTCAGAATCGTCCTCGATGATGGTGAATTCCTCATCACTAACGTCACTAAATGAATCATCCATATCATCCTCAATCTTTTGTCTTTTAGAGCTCGATGGGCGATCCATTTTTCAAGGTAAACGTATTTTTTTTCGTAAAATCAAAAAGAATATATATGATACTAAATATCACTATGTATACACCAATTACTATAATATATTTTTCAAAAGGCACTTATTTTTGCTCATAATTCACTATGTCACTCATTCAAAATTGAAAATAACTAGAAAACATAAACAAAATATCCCTTGCAGTGAGTAACCTTTTCACAAAACAGCGCTAGAGAAATAGTCCAATTATTTTTATTATCAAGTCTCACAATGAAAACAAACGGAATAAGAACTAGAAAAAATATTATTTACAACTGCGGGTGTAACCTCAACTTTACAATGCGTTGCACATGCGCAAACGCCCGAATGCGGAATCTTCCAAAATAATGACGAATATCATATGCTGATGTAATATACTAACAATATTTAGGCATGGACAAGCCGTGCGTGTTCTGAGCATGAAGCCGATGTTCACATGGACACGCCACGCGTGTTCTCAGCACTGGACGAGTTAAGCTTTAAATAACTTTAAACTTATGAACGAAACATTTAATAGAAACATTAATTTTTTAATTGTCACTTATCCCAAATTTATAAGACTTGCTTCGGATTTTCGTTTCTTTTGCACAGTAATTGTGTAGAAAATTCTACCTGTGGCTCTACTATTTTATATCGATAGATTTGTTTTTATTAGGTATTGTTTGGTTATAGGTATTTTAACGAGTGTTTATATCGGGTATTTTTGGAGTAAGATCTTTCATATGAATGCAAAAAAGTTAGGAAAGAGAAGAGGTATTACTGTCCAAATTGTAAAGTTCCTCTTTGTATAACAGTAGAAATTCATGCAAGGTGGATAAAAAAAAATAAGTCATTATTTGCCATACTTTAAAATTTATCAAATGAAGAGCATTTTTTTTTTTTGGGAAACCCCTGACGACCCCTGACAAGCATGATAACAATAATTACATAAAAATAACTGAAAACATTTTATTTTTACATCCTTTTGTGAAATCTACTCTGACAAAGTTCACACTTTGAAAAATAGTATTAAGAAAAACCTGCATATTTATTGTAGTGTACTGTATACAGTACAACCTTGTACCTACTTTCATTGTATACAGTACAACCTGGCGGGTTTATTGCCATGTGGCAAACTTTTTCAACCAACCAGATAGATGTTAAAGAAGCCTAAAGTGAAAGCCAGACAGGAATCCTCTTTTTTTAATCTGTTTCAGCAGGATTTGAACCTGTAATCTCCGGGTTGGGAGACAGGGGTCTAACCAACTAGGCCACGGAGGCTGTCATATTGAAGGTATATACATAGAAAAAAACCTAAAGGTAAAGGGGTTAAAACTAAAGAAGTGATGTTTATTCCATCGTTATCTTTTGTTTGTTAAATCGTTACTGTGATATATAAAGGACATACGAGTATGTGTCGACGCTTTTTAAACCCAGGTATGTCCACATTATGACAGTTTTGAGATAAATATACCAAAATGTAGTCCTGGATATATCTGCATATTTTAAAATAAGATATCTCCTCGTTAAATCAATGCAAAATGGTGATTTAGATAAGAGTTTTTTTCAAACTCCGATATGTCCACGAGGTTCTTTTTATCAAAGTCAGACATGTCTATTTAGACCAATCAGAGAGCGCCATCATTCCAGTTGGCTGATCAGTCGTAGCGTAGTCGTACTGTCAACAACAATCAAACTCGGGTATGTCCATGCGGTGTTGTATCAAAATCACGTATTTTCAATGGGCGATTTTCAAAAGTGGGTACGTCCAAATTGAAATATGCTTTATTTTTTCTACTGACTTGAATTTCTAGGATTTTTTTTTGAAAACACAATGTCATCTACGAGGCATATCCAGAAACTAAGTGTACTGAATTATTGTAGGTTACAATTTTTTTTATTTAAACAAAAAAATTACGTGGTTACCGTAGTACATATGTAAGTTATTTTTCGACATAGTCGCTATTCCTGCAGGTGGTGAAGCGGGGTATCAACTTTTTGATGCCTCCCTCGAAGTAGTTTCCCGCCAACCCCTCCGTCCACTTCTCCACCTCCTCCTTTACCTCCTCCTTTACCTCCTCGTCGGTTGAAAACCTTTTTCCACCCATGTGCAGCTTCAGGGAGGTAAAGAGATAGTAATCTGAAGTTGCTAGGTCAAGGGAATGCGCGGGATGGTTCAGGACATCCCATTTAAACGAGGCGAGCAGTTCCTTCGTGGCGTTGGCCGTGTGTGGTCTTTCATTGTCGTGCAGCAGGCAGACTCTCTTTGTCAGCATGCCTCTCCTCTTGTTCTGAATCGCCCTCCGCAATGTTTTTAGGGTCTCACAGTATCTTTCAGAGTTGATGGTCTCCCCTTGAGGCATATATTCAATTAAAATTATGCCTTGACAGTCCCAAAACACGGATGCCATGATTTTCTTGGGTGAAATTGTGGTTTTGAACTTTTTGGCGGAGGGTGAAGAGGTGTGACGCCACTGTTGAGACTGCCTTTTGGTTTCAGGCGTGTAGTGTGCAACCCAAGTTTCATCTCCAGTAACGATGGAGCAGAGAAATTCATCTCCATGGAGTTTGCGGCGCTTCAAAAACTCTTGCCTTTTTACAAAATTTCGCACTTGGCGGGAGATTGGTTTGACATTTTTCACGAAACGTGTTGTCGCGTCGACACTTCTCAACGTACTGACCTCGAACTGGTCTCGTTGCAGAGGGGAAGGGTCAGGCTACACGGAAGTGTAGCCAACATGTCGAAAATAAAATCCATCCGGTCGTGAGAGCCTCAGTACACTTATTTTTTGGATACGCCTCGTATAAAGCAATTCTCAAAAAGACATATCATTTTTATATATATAGTTTTCAGTGATCAGGGACAAAATACCGTTTTACTCGGTTTGAACTTGCGTGGACATACCTGGGTTTGAAAAGCGTCGACACATATAAGTGTTGTTTATTTTGTCAACAAATAAATAGATAAATAAAAAAAAAATTAAAAACCGCTGAAAGCTTACCTGCGGTTGTAGAACACTTTATAGCAGCGTCAATATGTTCACATCGACACTCCGTGTCCGGAGAATAGCTTTCCAATTTGGATTTCAAAGTCTTAATGCAGAGTGGAATACTGCATCGCGCTGAAACTGTTATGACATGTTCTTCACTGGATCTCTGCTCATTCTGCAACTCACTCAGTTCTACAAAGGCCCTGTAATCGGAACCTATATCTCTCATTCGGACGCTGAAATATTCCGGTGACGAAAAGCTTGTTACAATTCGACATGCTTTATTTTTCGTATTGCTTCCTGCACATTTCTTATTTTTACACCTTTTTGTTCTGTTGCTAATATAATTGTCGCATTTTGAACATCTCCGTATACCTCTTAAACTGCTCCGAATCATACCAAAAAATACTGTTTTTTTTTTTAAATAATGATATATTTTATTTTGAATATTTTGTTTTATAGATTTTAAGCGCAAAAAAACTTTTATATTGATCTTAATTCAATATGTTAACAGTTGTAAGTCATGTCATAAAAATATTTCAATTCTCCGTCTTTTAATATTCAACCTTCCATTTAAATTTGGAAAAATATTTTTTACATCGTTTACTATTCAAAAGTTTTATTTTGTTTGTCTTGTAGGATAAAAATATTTATTCGTTAAAAAAATCTTGTTAATTCAAATAATTATCGATAAAAGTTAATATTATAGTATCCTCAATACACCATGATTTAAGCTTAATCGTTGAATGAACGATATTTGTAAAACGAAAAACACGATACATTTAAGATACTGAACGCATTAAAAACTTATATTCTCTTTTCTTCAAAGATGAGATATTCTATAATATTCAGCTAGCACAAATTTAAAACTATGTTATTGTTTTGACTTTATTTTTTCAATGGAGTTTGACGTTTATTTCAAATATTGCCAAATCAAAAAAAAATAATAAAAATCATATTCACTTTCTGCAACAATAATAACCAATCTCTTCGATAAGAAAACGGATTCAAAATAATATTCCACTGCCAATTGATACTTTTTTATGATTACAAAATTTAAGTCTATGAAAATAATTTTCTTATGATAAAATATACTTAATTGTAATACATAAGTTAAATTTGCTTATACGTTATTTCATGCAATAATGAAAATAATTCATGAATGTTTATTTCTAAGCGTAATTCTTTTTTTTTTATTTAGATAAAGCTGCATAATTAAAAAAAAACTCTTGATGGGTGAACTGCGAAAAAAGAAATAAAAAAGGAGAAAACAGATTTCAGTTAATATTTTACATTACAATTTTTTTTTCAAAGCTATTCACATATTTTTTTGGAATTTAACTCATCTATTTAGATCCTACATTTTGATTGTTTATGATATATTGATTTTAGACGGGTAACGATAACATTTTTTGAAATTTGTAGAAAATTTCCAAGGGAATAAAAAGCTCAATCTTTAGTTAATTTACAAAGTGGTAAACTGCATGTTGGAAAATTATTATATTTTTACAATTTCAACGTGCCCATCAGAACGACAAGAGATTGCTAACATATTGTGAAAATATTCTGATTGTTTCTGAAATGAGATGATTAAAGAAACACCTTCATTATCTGAGCAATAATATGCCTGAATATGCCATTATGGGCCAAGTTTGTAAAAGGAACTCTGACACTATAAGGATTCCATCCACAGTTTAACTTTTAGTAATATGGTTGAGTACGTACGTGTGTTTATTTTTTTTCTATATGTTAAGTAATGAATATTTTTATCATATACGTACCAATCATTATATTTCTTAAGCAAGGAATATCTTTATCATATACGTACTAATTATTTTAAATTTTGATACTTAAAATATATTCTTACTCATTTACGCCATATTATTTTTTTCCCACCTAAACCGTTTTTAGTGTTTTTGTGTGGCCTTATATTAATAGTTATTTAACCGAGATATTCTACTTAACTATTTTCTTCCTGCAGTTGGTGATGTTAAATTTTGTTGCCAAAATGTACATTATGCCAACATATAGAATTTAATACATCGAATCCTCGATAAACACGCAAAATGTTAAATATATTACCAGCTCACGCGTAAATCCTTGAAAATAAACCAATCAAAAACAGTTTTATTTTGGGAATCATAATCTTTGTAAACATAAAGATACTACAACTTCTACAATGAAACGCTATTTAATTTAAAAAAGAATAATTGAACACAAATGTTAACAAATCCTACAGAATAACTCAAATTGAAAGGACAATTCGATTTCGCTTTACAAAAGCATTGTCAAATTGTATTCAAAATACATTATTTATCAAGCTTATATATCAACATTTTTTAATGAATGTTGACCACCCTGACCTGTTAGGAACCGTTAACTTTTAAACACCATCAGCCCTCAGAAAACTTTTAAACTAGAATATTACCTTTACCAACAGATATAAAACAAGATGAAGAGTTCAAGGGTTTTCAAAATAAACTATTGGGATTGATTCTTTCTTAAGTCAAAAACGGATGTTTTGTCAACCAAAAAGATTTTATTCGATTTTTTACTTGATTCGGCAAACATATTAAATATTCTGGGGCTAAAGGTTTTTATGAGATTCAGTAAGTATTTCATTTACTTCACAGTTATTCACAGTAGACCGTAAATAATGACTACATAAAGACATCTAGAGCATTTTTGAAGCGAAAAGCGATTGTTTGTAATTAAAATAGAATTGTTTTTTTTATATGTTTAACGTTTTTAGACAATTGCGTTAACAATATATACAAAAGCTTAGTAAGAACAAGGATTTTTCCACATAAATAATTAGTGTGAATGACAGCGAATTACATATCTATCTTAAGTACATGGTATAAGAGGTAGAAATCAAGTTGACTTAATTTGAAAAAAAAGAGAGTAACAAGTATGAATAACACAAGACTGTATGACAAAATATATGAATGTTGAAAAATACGAAGAAATGGGTTTGATTTTTTATTGCTTTATCATTTATCTAATCGGTTATATCATACATGACATACCTAGCTGACTTATTGCTATTCATCAATAACTTCTTACCAACCAGCTTATGTTGTATATATAGAATATAATATTGTGGAGATATTTCCTCTGTTTACTTCACAATGGACACGGCGTGATGATATATTTGTAGCGCGTGTAATCAAGAGTAATAATATTTATGTGTTAGTTAAGATTTAATGTTTTTTGAAGATTTATAAAAGATCGCAGGAAATTTTATTTTTGGAGATATTTAAAAAAATTACTGTTAAAATATTAACTATATGGAAAAAATGACGTCATTGTTGTCATAGTACGAAACGGGATCGTATGTTAATCGGGGGCTGAATGTACCATAGTAAATTTGAAGAATGTTATTTTGATAGCGAGTGACAGATCAGAACGGAACAAAATAGAATCGTTGTGTTTGCGATGTAACGTGAAATTTACAAATAACTATATAGTGAATAAATTCGAAATTTTATCAAATATTTTATTCTTCAAATATGAGAAAAGGCTAACACATCGCACAAGTTATACAAGTATGTATATTAAAAGGAAACCTAAAAAACTGACGGTATTAATCTTAAACATCAATACCTTATCGAATCGGTTTTGTGATTTATAAATGGATTCAGGAATATATTCTACAAACATGAGGGCACATCCTATGATAACTGTTTTCAGACACGCACTCAACACATTTTTACCTAAAGCAGATGAAAAGTTCTCTGCAAATTTTATGAAATTGAAAGAATCACTCGATAAAATAAAAGCAGACCACGTTGATTTGGATCCCGCCTTCAAGAATACGATCGTATGGAACGCGGAAAAAAAGGCGCCTTGTACTTACATAGAAATATTCGAGGATGAAAATATCAATATGGGTATATTTATTTTAAAACCCGGATTCAAAATGCCATTACACGATCATCCACACATGCACGGTCTATTAAAAGTGATATCGGGAACGGCGCGAGTGAAAAGTTATAACGAAATACCTCATTCACCAGCCTTAGAAAGCCTTTTGAATTCTCAAAATGACAACTCACCGGCGTGGAGGAACCCAAAATATAATAAAAGTTTTTTCGCTCAGTTAATGCAAGATGTAGAGTGTACGGAAGATTCGGAGAGTTGTATATTGACTCCGGACGTTTCTAATTACCACGAAATTCAAGCTGTGAATGGCCCTTCTGCCTTTTTAGATATTTTAGCGCCTCCTTATTCGGCACCTTTGAACGACTGTGAACCGAGGCAATGCCACTATTACGAGATAGCACGAGACTTGGGAAACAAATTATACCATTTACAAGAGACTGCACCTCCAAACTGGTTCTTCTGCGATCAGGCACCATACTTAGGACCAGAATTGGTATAATTTTTCTCTTCTGTATCATTATTGCAAGCTTAACTTAATCTATCAAGTGTGCGCTTCTTTGTTTATTTTTGCCTGATATTAGGGTGCTAAAACATATACTCGAACTGGACAGTATCAAAATCTGCCAAGATGAAAGTCCGCTACAGTATTTTAGTACCAAGTTTGATGTATGAGAGTGAAATGTGGACTGATATGAGCCGAATAAATGCAGTAGAAATGCGTTAACTTTAAATTGGTTTCTTTTCACGTTGTTAAGCTTGGATAGTGATCTTTATTTACCATGTCAATTGAGATCTGTTTACATAGTCTATCCATGCCAATGTTCACAACCTTATATCACTGGTGGTTGTAAAGTTAATTTTGAAGTTTTTTCAATGAATCACCTGTTTCCACTTTTCTGTGGCCTATTTTGGGGGAAATATCCTTAGGGTTTTAAAATCGCAGTTACTTTTGGCGTTCTTTGAGATAAATGCCCCACACTTTGGATCCATGTGTTACTACAATTAAGATGATCTAGTTGTGTATTCTCAGTTTGATATTTTAGTTTTTGAAGTGCTGTGTCTGCCCTGATTCCATTTTGAATAATTTTTTGGATTCCATGCCCACCTCATTGAATACATTTGGTGATAATTTATGACAAAAGACGGAACGAAGTGAAGGGGTTAATGTGAACTTAATGCTGATATATTGACTAAGATGAAGGAAAGCACTCTGAGATGAATTGGACACGTGGAACGAATGAATGAAGAAAGACTAAAAAACCAATATACAGTGCAAATGTGAGTATAAGGTGTGATAGAGGAAAACTAAGTATATGATATTTTTAAAGAAGGAAATGTAAAAAGTTTGTGAAATCGTAGAAGTTGAATGAAAAGGTGTGTGAATGTATAGGAGGTGAAAGATGTGTATCGCGATAGGAGAGTCTAATGCTCTCCTCCCTCCTTACCCCTACAGGGAGGCGTTATGATGGTATGTATATATGTATGTATTTTCACATTTTATTCTATATAATTCTTGCAGGTTTAACTTGATCAGTTAGGTGCATGCATGCATCTTTGCATTGTTTGTTTTTTCCAGATATTTGGTAATTTGCATTGTTTATTTTAATTTAACATACACTATCACTTACTGCATAATCGGTAAACAATGATCAAAAGATTGCGTTAAACTGTTACTTTTCATAATAATATATATTCGGCATATTTGTGTGAAAATTTTGTCCTGATGTGAGATTTGAAAGTACTTTCTGGACAAAATGTTTCAACGATAAAATGTACGGTACTTGCCTACTACAGTGGTTCTAATACCCGAAAGCTTGATTAATACAACGTTGTTTCCTGACTATACACTTTAAAAAATCTGCATTCACAATAATAATTAATAGAAATAATTATATTGAGGGGAAAAAAATCGAAATAAAACACTTTAATTGATCTATATCCTTTATTTATTTACACAGGGACAGCTATTTTTCCATACAATGGATCTGTCAAATTTAATATTATAAATATTTGAAGATTACAGAATTTAAGAGAATTGAGAATCTGACGACTACATGCCCTACCCATTGCTACTTCATCTTATTGCACATCTTTATTACATTACATCTTTGTTTTGTTGCGTATCTAGTTTTCTTTATGGTCTCTTTTAGTATATCCCAGCATACATCTCCAAGTTTCTCTGTCCAGTTTGAAGCTTCTGTGCGCCATACTTAAGTACTCGGAGAATACACTGGTTGTAGACCTTTTGCTTTAAAGATATTGGGAGATCACACACTTCAAAGATATTGGAAGATCAATATTGAATACTTTCAGTAGTCATTTTTTTTTATATAATAGAAACATAACTAAGCTTCATTCACAGTTTCAAAATGTCATTGTATGTTGAAACAGCTGTCTAGTATTTAGGTAGGTAAATGCGGTGGATGTTTAGCGCAGGTTCTGGATTAGAATTACAAGGCACTAGTATACAAGCGACCTAACTCCCTAAATATTGTCGTTTCCATCAGATATACACATTTCCACAATATTTTTATTTTGTTATTTGTAAAAATTTCTTAAATTTTTGGAAGAATGCTTAATTTTACCATACAGAACCTCATTTAGGAAACAATGGACTTATTAATATTGACTAATTTACATAAAAGATCTACATATAACTAAATATCATCCAAAGTAAATATATATATAACACTATCTGAATGTAACAGTAGCATATATTGCTCTTACCTGATATTTTTCACAAAACATCACTATATAAATCTACCTAATATTATTTTTATATAATTTAAATATGTTGCATAGCTTCTATATTTTCAACCTACCCATCACACGAAGGCATTCTTACATTTCATATATCCTTCACAAAGTTTTGTTGATCAGTTTTGCTATCAATTATTTGCTGGTCCTGTCGCATTGGAGGTCTGTGTGTGTAGATATAATGATTATGTTGTTTGCGATCTTTTGTGTGTGTATCATAATGTTTTACCCTATTTTGCCATTCTTCTATCTCGATGTTCATGCATGAAGTAGTAATTTATTTTTTATATTTTTTTGTAGAATGTTAATCAAGTCATGCAAGTTGCTCTATTTCACGATTGATACCGCATCAAGACTGATGTTTATGTACATCAAGTAGAAAAAACATGAAGTGTAAAAATTATACAAGTCATATTCGCCAATTATTATCGAACCAGGAATCTCGATATGTATAAAACAATCTAACCACTTTATTTTTGTTAAATTATTCATATTTTTTTATAAGTCAATTGACTATTATGAAATCTTGTTTCATATGTAGAACTAGATCTTTTAATTCATTAATTGAACCTGTTTCAATGTATAAAAATCTCTACATTTTGTAAATGCGGACATCAAATACGTACAACTTTGCTTCATATTACAAAAATTTATAAACTTGTTTCTTCTTTGTGAAATAAAAGTTTTGCTTTATATGTTGTATATATTTTTTGTTTGTGTTCTTATGTCAATTGTATTTAAAAAATATCCCAATTTACACTTTTCAATATGTAATCTAAAAGTATTTTGTAAAAAATTATGTTTTTACCGAAACACGGTTCTGTCTTTAGTTTTCTAACACAAATTTTTATTATAAACACAATTTGGCTGTTGTCAGTGTTTGTGTTACTTTTCGATTTAAAGAATTTTGTTACATTTTACAAAATACAAATATTGAACACATACACTTTTGATAAAGAGTGACAAATCCAGATAGTTTAGAAATTCAGCAATAACTAGAGGGTAAATTCTTAATTTTGTCCTTTTTAATTATTTAATTAAATTAAATTAAAGTTGCATTGAATATTATTTTTTTTTAAGACGAATGTCACATTGTATCCTATGATCAATTTATAAAATCACAAGTATTTAAGTTTTATTTCACTTTTATGCTTTCAAAAAAAATACTGCATGATGTTTGTAATACCCTACATGTTAGTGTTTCTTGCTTGACTAATATAGTTTTTTCATTTTGTATCAATAATTAATTTCAAATTAATAGTTGGTTCAATTTCACTGTACAGTGTTCAACTTTATCTTCTCTATAACTTTCTAAACATTTACTTGTTAGTTTTATATCTTCTTAATAACTATTATTTATTTTTATTTGTTTTTTTTTTAAACATTATTATAAATATATTTTGTAAGTAAATTTTATAAAATGTTCACTCTTTAAATTATTATTTAATTACAGGCATACCCCACATTTATAACATTTTAAATTCCAGACCAGTGTAGTAACTTAATTACACTTGTTGTAATATAAACGAATTTTGTTTTTCTCTTATTCTATACATTCACAATAATTGTAAATAACATATTTAAAAAAAAAATGCTTATAACCTTATTTTGAAAAAAGTTGAAATAATAAAATCATATTTGTTAACCATTTGACTGCTGGACATTTTTTTCAATACTTTAAAATGTCTATATATAGACTCTCGGCTCAACGGTTAATAAACACGTACCTGAATTTCTAATAAAGATCTAAATCAATCTCAAATTTACACATTATTGCCAAAGTAAGACGAAATGTCTAAAAAAATCTACATTTAATTTAGTCAATCAAAAAATTCTTTTAAATTGTAAAATGAATAATTTATTATTCATTAAAATTTAATTTTCATCTGATATTCTAAAATTATTAATAATGTTTAAACAGAATGATTACTTACATGTGAAAAAATCGATAAAATAAACTTAAATGAAAGTGACAGGTCTGTTTTGTTTTAAAGAAGCATTGTAGTCTGCGCCAATTCATTGTTTACCAAGCTTCAACAAAATATTTTACAATATGTAGATTAAAACTAAATTAAATTATATGCCGAAAGTAAAGCTTATATTAGATGAATGGTGCATTTACTGAGTAGTTTAATATTTTAAAAGGGGTGAGACAAGGAAACGTTTTGTCACCTGAGTTGTTATTTATTTATCATGTGTGAAGGAACTATAAAGAACAATTGATGGTATACAAATATGGAATGGGAAGGTATGTGAATTACTGTATGCAGATGACATGGTAGTGTTGGCGGAGAATGAAGAGAAATTGCAGAGTTTGGTAAGCAAATTGTACGAGAGATGCCAAGAGAAAGTTGGTTGACTAAGATGAAAAGTACGCAGTTTGGGCATGTGGAACAAATGAAAGAAAAAAAGACTAACAAAACAAATATATAGTGCAAATGTAAGTGGAAGGCGTGTGAGGGAAAGACTAAGGAAAGTTTGGTTGGACCAAGTGAATAATATTTTGAAAAAAGGAAATGTAGGAACTCAGAGAAATCGTGGAAGTTGTATTAGAAGGTTATGGATGTGGCTAAGGACGTGTCGTGATAGGAAAGTCTGGAATGATGTCCTCTGCTTACCCCAACATGGAAATGGCGTGATGGTATGTATGGAAATTAACAAAGTTAAATCTGATGGCTGTCCACTTCCATTACATTTTTGTGATCAACATTCGCGTCTCAACTTGCTTGAACCGTTAGAAATAACAAAGCACTATCGTAATATTTTAATCAACGAACAAATAAACTTGTATAATTCATCTCTTATTGATATATTTAAAAATGACACTTCCAAAAATAAAAGGTGGTCATGGGTGTTCTGACTTTTATACTTTCTGAAAAAACCAGCCAATCAAACAATAGATCTAATAAAACCTTTTAGGTTGACAGAAACATCACTGAAACCTCTTTTGGCTAAAGAAAGAAAAACCGAATGATTCATTTTGAAAATTCTTCGATGTCTTTCATCTTGTTTTACATCAAAAGTTGGATCAACATAGTAATGTAGTATTAAAGTGTCATGAGGGTTGGTCATTCAAAAGCTGGTGGTTTCCAACATGTTGTTCCAAGTATGTTAGTTTGAATCCACAGATTGTAAAATATTTTGCTATATAAGCTTGGTAAGCAATGTATTTAGTACAGTTTGCTAATGCTTTTGTGAAGTGAAACAGGCCTGTCACTTTAAATAAAGTTTATGGTGTCGATTTTTTTCACATTTAACATAAGTGTTCTAACACATTCTATTTAAAAATGGTGTATTAAATAAGTTATGTATTTTATATATAACTTATTTAATATGTAAAAAAAAATATTTCTTAAAAAGAATACATGGAATTTTTGTAGGATTTATTTTCATTTCTTTGATTTGTAATTTATTTTCAGTATTAGAGTCCTGATTGAAGCCGAGATCAAAATTCAGGAAAACATCATGAAATGCAGTTGTTTTTAATTGGATTTTGACACAGTGGACTTTATAGACAAGAAAAAGTTCAGTTAAGAATAATTGTAAAACGGGGAAATGGTGTTTTCTGTTCTCGAAAGGAATTTTGGAACTTTGAAAATAATTGTGTAAAGGGAATATTAGATTAAGTAAATAATATCAATTTTGGTGTTTTTATTTTTTGTGTCAAATATGAATTTGAAAACTTTCTCATTTTGGTTCTAACATATTATTTATGCATAATATCTACTTGTTTACATTACTAGATATAAGAAAAAAAAACAAATTTTAAAATAGATCTTTACTTCATTTAACCATAATATGGTTAAAACGTTGAATAATGATTATCGTTATAATATAAAATAAAATCTATTTTTTATTGCTTGATCAAGTAACAATATCATATATAGATTTTGAATCAACAAGACAATATTTTATGAAAGACATTTTTATTTGCAAATATTATTTACATCAATCATTAACATTTATGTGTTATATTGGTGCAGTATTATATATAATATTTTGTTAATTTCATGTGAACAAAAATGCATATTTTCTTATCTAAAATTACCTTTTTTAAATAAAATAACATGTCTGTAATAACAATGTCAACGTCACATTCTTTCATTAAGATATAGATCTGTAGTCAAATTAACTTGTGATAAAAAATATTGTTTTTTTTTTTGTTTAAATAAACATCACAATAATTAATATTTGTTTTTTCATTTAACAAGCGATAGGTTTATATTGAAGTATCAAGAGTTACACTGTTTGAACAGCGCCTCTGTTAAACATTAGCTAACCAGCAGGCCTCGAACATGCGTCATAACGCAACAGATGTATTGACTGACAATTAATATGTTGCTAGTCTGTCTCTCTGCTGACCTGACGTTCAGTACCGAGACGCACGCAGATTAAGACGAGTGCACAGTCATTCAGATATATAATTTACTAGATGAAATTCAAATAATGTGAAAATCGATTGTCTCTTAAAAAAAAACAATCTGAACTGTGTGAAGGTGAAACCGCATAAAAAGAAAACTTGTAAATTGAGGAATAGGTGTATACATTATAATGTTTAAAATTATTGTAACGCATTAAATTTAACTATCCAGAAACTCATGAATGGGATTTATTGTTACTATTTTTGTTAATGTGAGAAATGTGTTCGAAATTGTTGACATTTTTCTGAAATATATTTTATTGAAAAGAAATATATTGTATTAAAGGGATGCATCTATTGTTTTGGACCTTTTTGATAGTTAATAATAGAATCAACAGCCTGCTTTTTGGCCCACCTATACAAAACAAGCTTTGTTATAAAATATAGTCATAATACTTAAGATGTTGAATAATAATAATCCATAAGATCTTGAATTATTTTATATATTATGTTAGTTAAAAAATATACAATTTTATAGATTCATGTCTTCCATTCTATCATATGAGCCCAAAATGATGCATGTGCTGAAATATATTATTGATTTAGAACATAATACACATAAAACTGTTAATTAAAATGAAAACAATATCAATTCTCATTACTTTCAAAAAGTATTATACAAAATCAGTTGGCGTGTTGAGGCGTATATTAATTATAATGAAATTGCAGATAAAAAAACAGCCAAGTTTCTATTTGTTAACTCTTTGATCATTTGCAAAAAATGATGCTTAGAAAATCTTAGCGTGTTTCTGATTTTTATTTAAAGTGTAATTTTTAAAATGATAAATTAATACTTCTCTGTTTTCACTCATTTACAAACTTACATATTTTTAAAAATATTTACTTAAAAATATTCTAACAATTTAATCAGTTCGAAGATAAAATAACTCTTAATATGATTAAGTTTATCTTTATCTTTAAAATAATTTAGATAACCGCTACATTTCTATTTACCTCTTTTTGTAAATATTGCCATGGTCTTGAAATAAAATAATTTATATACTTCGTCTTCTCTTTGACGGACCTTCCCTCATAAAAGGTTGATAAATATCTCTATTGTGCAGCCTGCAGCTTGGAACATCTCAGTTAAACTGTACGCAAACAATAAATGCAGATTTGAGATGCGACGTCTTTAGTTACCTCTTTTGCCATTTATTTTTCTTGTATAATCGGTTGTTTTGCCATTTCTTGTGCCTCTTAATATATGACCGAGGTATTGTAACTACCAAACTTACAGTTTTAAGTAATTCTGTATCTTACTCAATCATGCAAGTACCACATTTATAAACCAGTCCCTCCGAGAAATCTTGAGGATAAAATATTAATGCAGTGAATATTTTTATCTGTTATCTTTCTAATTCCATTATAATTAATGGAGCTAATAAGTTTTATTTCTCCATAGCTAACTATTGTTTGACAAGATCCCATTGCCCATGCTGCCCTCACTTATAGTTATTTGAAGTTCTCATCTGTTTCTTTGATTTTTTCATTACTGTTCCTTTTATTCTATACTCGATGTTAAGTTAAAATATCATTTCAACCATACGCCAACTGATATCTCAAGTTAAAATTCTATTTGGCTTACCTATTTTTCATGTCTCTTAGAATAGATGCTCAAATTATCTTGAAAACACGTGCCTCACTAATTTATTGCCATAATTCTCTTCCATGGATTTCATATAATACAGCATAACCCCAAAATGATGTCATGCTATTAATGTTTTTCTGCCATTCACATTTTTTACTGCCCTATTTAATTTTCTGGTATTTAATACAATCTAAACCCATTTTGACATGCTTTTTTTTTCTACGATTTATGTCAAAATTGTCAATGTGTCGTCGGTATTGGCTTACAATAATTTTCCTTTATTTGGAGTGTTTTCCGTAATTTTACTCATTATTTTTTTTTAATAAGTTGATTTACTGATCTTTGTATATTCTTATTATGAATTCATATTTTTTTTTCAATTAAAATGCTTTACATGGTTTTTCTTCATTAGTATCTACAAAATGTATGTAAAAACACAGATATTTCGATATTTAGGAAAAAAGGTCTAATTAATTACATTAAATATATTTATTTTTATAAATGCACGGAGGTTTTAATTTTAGACAAATAAATTTTTTATATTTTGTATAAAATGTCATTGCCTCCGTTAGTATTTTATTTTGTTGGTTCCCTCCATTAACATTTTATTTTGTTGATTCCTTGAAAATGTAATTTAAGGGTTTTGCTGTACATATATGTCATATGTGTCGATGTATAACTACAGATATTTATACTATTTGAAATTATTAGGTATAAATAATAATAATATAATTAACTCTATACTCACTGTACCTGTGGATACCATACCTATTCAAATTGTCAGCATGGTGCTATATCAAATCAAACCAGATAATTAATTGTCTTATTGTCCTAGGTGTTGCCGATAGACAAATTTATTTACATTTGTCAAACCAAAATATCCTGGCAGAGATGACTCATAGTCATATTCTAGTTCTGTGTAAAAGAATAGTGTCGCTAGAAAATATTTCTTATATTAATACAGACCAAATCTCATTATAACAATTACTGAAGTAACAACATTTTCAGAATAATATATATTTTGTACATAAAAGACTTATTAACTAATTCTGTTTTAACAAAATAAAAAACTTAGTATAACGGACATTTTTCAGCTAAAAACGCCTCTTAGGGAGATCCGAACAAATGGCTTGAATAACGTAAGCAATATGTGTATTTAACAAACTCATATGCTCGAATGAAAAGATATAAAAAGAAAAAAATCTAATTGTAATTGATAATTTCTTAGCTCATAATTTAACGTGCAAGCAAGTTAAATATGTTTTAGCTCACT
Organism: Odontocerum albicorne; assembly: GCA_949825065.1. Taxonomy (NCBI): domain Eukaryota; kingdom Metazoa; phylum Arthropoda; class Insecta; order Trichoptera; family Odontoceridae; genus Odontocerum; species Odontocerum albicorne. The sequence goes on along the minus strand of OX463859.1, from coordinate 24,186,826 downwards.
TGTACAGTATTTTTGCAACCTTTGTATCAGGGAATTATGCATGTAGTAAAAATACATAACAGAAAAAGGGGACAATGATATTGATAATAGAGTTATACCTCCTGATATGAACCTTATCTATCCTCGAGCACTGATGTCTCAGAAAATATTTTTCAACAACTAAGTGTATTGAATATGCAATTATGAATGCTACTAAATAATCAGTACATTCAAAATAACATAATTATTTTATAAAAATAATTGAATGTATATATATTTTTTATTCTGAAATAAAACAGTTTTTAATACTATTTTTTTCTCTAATTTTCAGTATAACGAAATATTTTTTATGGTCCCATGAATTTAGTTATGATCGATATTGACCTGTATTAATATAATGTTGATGTAAATATACATTTTTATATTATTAAATTTTTAACAACTGTATTACAATTATATGTACTTTAATATTCTTATTAATCTCAAGACATATTGTTTGATATCTACGCTAATTATTGGGTGTACAAATAAGTCACCGCCGTTTGACAAAAGTTGGCGCCACCAGTAAGTTATGGTTAAAATTGTCAGATGTAAAATGTCATTATCGTAAGGTTGGACATCTGTCAACAACATGACCTTGAAATATTAGTGAATTTTTATCAGTATAAAATATTTTTTTGTGTTCGAAAATGTCAAGTTTTGAGCCGAATAAGCGTCATTTGCGGGAACTTTTGATTTACTTCTTCAATTTGAAGAAATCTGCAGCTGAGGCGCATCGATTGCTTGTAGAAGCATATGGTGAGGCTGCCTTAAGTGAGAGAAGTTGTCGTGAGTGGTTTCAAAAGTTTAAGAACGGTGAATTTGACATCGAAGACAAAGAACGTAGCGGAAGGCCGAAAGTGTACGAAGACGCGGAATTGAAAGTATTATTGGATCAAGATTCGTGCCAAACGCAAGAAGAACTTGCACTTACATTAGGAGTGACTCAACAAGCAATTTCACATAGGTTGAAATCATTGGGAATGATTCAAAAACAAGGAAATTGGGTTCCATATGAACTGACACCGAGAAACGTTGAACGCCGATTTTCCACATGTGAAATGCTGCTTGCCAGGCATAAACGAAAGGGTTTTCTGCACCGTATAGTCACTGGTGATGAAAAATGGATCCACTATGATAATCCAAAAAGGAAGAAATCATGGGGAACCCCTGGCCATGCTTCAACATCTACAGCTAAGCCAAATATTCATGGAAAAAAACTCTTGTTGTGTATTTGGTGGGATCAGCTTGGTGTCGTGTATTATGAGTTGCTCAAACCGAACGAAACCATTGCTGGGGCTGTCTACCGAGCACAATTGATGAGATTGAGTCGAGCACTCGAGGAAAAGCGCGCCCACTGCTACTCCAGACACGACAAAATTATTCTCCTGCATGATAATGCTCGTCCACATGTTGCGGCGCCGGTCAAAACCTTTTTGGAAACAATCAATTGGGAAGTTTTACCCCACCCGCTGTATTCACCAGACATTGCTTCTTCTGATTTTCACTTGTTTCGATCGATGACGCATGACCTGTCTGAGCAGCACTTCACATCATATGAAGATACCAAAAATTGAGTCGATTCGTGGATAGCCTCAAAAGATGATGATGATGATTGACGCGGTATTCGTATGCTGCCAGAAAGATGGGAAAAGGTAGTGGCAAGCGATGGGCAATACTTCGAATAAAACATGAGGTTCCGTTCTTTCACAATAAATGCCCAATTTTTGATAAAAAACGGCGGAAACTTATTTGTACACCTAATAGTTTCGGGTTATAAAAAAAAGCGGTCATGAAAAGTAGAAAAAGATATTTAAAATGAGCTATAGTTCGGAAAATCTAGGATGAGTCCTGTGACAGCTCACAAATTTGCCCCAATACAACCTTGTAATGATGTTCAGAAATTTTAATTATTTTATCAATTTTAATAAATAGCAAGTTATTTAGGTAAATACATTACATTAGGTTGTATTGGGACAAATTTGTGAGCTGTCACAGGACTCATCCTAGAATTTCCGAACTATAGTTCTAATCATTTTAAAAAGTAAAGCAGGTAGATTTTTAAGTAAAAACTTATGTGGTTTGGTAACACTTCAAAGATTATGTGGTATGGTAACACTTCAAAGATTCATTTGAAATCATTGTGCATTATTATTTTCAACTTTGACATTTGGGCAGTTGTCTAAAATGAGGGATCCTCAGATATCACTATGTGTTTTCTTATCATTTAGTTAACTATTTAGTTAAATGTATGACAAAGATCGCTACAATTCATGATATGCACTCAATCAGCTTAGCTCTCCGTTAACTGGATCGTAATACATGCCTGAATGTTTCCAAACTCAGTTTGCCAAAATTTTCCAGCAAAAATACTTCTTTATATATTATTTATAGTTAAGGCATTAACATTGTGGAAGGTTAACCTATCATGTTTTGCATAAAATGTGTGAAAAATCCCAAGCATTTTTGGCAAAAAAACAGTAGTTTATATTTTATTTTTTATCTCAGTTAATATTTAGTTTTAAAACTTAATTCTTTTTGTGGAGACCTCCCTGTAAAGTGTAAAATAATAAGTAATTTTCATAATTGTTAAAAAAAGACATTTTTTTATTCAACATAATAACTTGTATGAAAACTTTGAGGCCGATGATCACCAGTTAGGGCCGATAATCGGCCCCGTGGGATTAAAATGGTTAAATACATTATATATTTTTTTATCAAACACTGTTTATTCCACTTTATGTAACGGTATAACCTTACCGGTTTCAAGGTTTTCACCTCATCATCAGGGAGCACAAACATGTCTTGTTCGAGTTTTTAGATTTTTTTTTAAATCCCTAAATTAGTGTAACCTGTGTTACAATGCCATGATAAGGGTTAAGGTTATAAATTTTAAGTCTAATTTGACTTTTACAACGACCAGTTGGAGAAATTATTTTTTACCATCTTTAACAACCTAATAACTTTTATTATTTATTTTATTTCAGCCGTGTCAGCTGAGTTTCATGTATCTTTTTATAGTTTTAACTAAATTGTTTAATTTTTTGTAAGTTTCTTATCCTCTGATAGTTTAAAAACTCCAAAAATTATCAAAAGAACTCTTATGTGCTCAATAGGGCAGTAGTACAGACATAATCCGTAAAATTATGACAACTGTCAATAAATAAGAAGTCATTGTATTGTTTCATATTGCTATTTTAGTAGTTAAGCTCAAATGTATATCAAAGAGCTACCATTTATAATATGCACTCAGTGAAATTTGCGATCTTATAAAAGTTTTTAATATGAGCCTATATGCTGAGAAAAATTTCAAGTGAACTGTATAAAACCTACCTTACATAATAAATTGAAGATTTTTTGTAGTAAATTTAGTTAACAATAAATAATTGAATAAGTAGACAAACTTGATGGTGTAGAATGTCTTTGAAAAAGAAAATTAAGTGTTGTATATTATCGTAGATGTTTTAAAATGGCCTAACAAAAGAGTACAAAAAACATATTAAATAATTCTAAAGGAAATTAATATTGGATTTATGATAGAAATTATGAAGATATTTGCTAAAATAGTTAACAAATGTTAATCAGTATGTTAAATTGTTGGTGTTTGAAAATTTTACAGTTTAATTGGTTTAAAAATTTACTTTTTACCCACTTGAGATTCATTTGTGAAGCTTAATAATCCTGATTTGTGTTACATTTTGTTTGATTTTGTAGATGGTCCAAAGAAAAAAAAACAACTATAAAATGTTTTTTTTCTGATTTAAAAATTTCCTATCCTTATTTTTTATTAAATTGGTCACTATATATTTTAATTTAATTTTCCTACAAATTCCGCTTAATTTTTTTCCTTATTCAAAAAATAATAAGTATTTTTTTTTTCACTTAACACTTATTTTCTAGTTTTTAGTTTTAACATTTTTTTTTTCTTTTCAACATGACTGCATTTTTTTTGTTACTTTTAGAATATTCTGTTATATCCTAATAAATTTTTCTTTGAAATTCTCTGGTTTATGATTGATTGACCCTTTGTGTTGAATAAAGTTTAATTTATCCAAGGTTTTAGCGTGAACTTTATGAAATTTATAATTTAGACTTATTATTGTAAATTGTATTAGATATGTGAACAATATATATTGTCCAACAAGTTTTATGAGGAGATATATTTTGTGATTTTCAGTCCATTATGCCATATGAATATAATAAAGAAATACAGTATGGCTTGGTTATTGTTTGATATAAGTTGGTTATTGTTTGATATAAGCAAATGATTCCTTATGGAATAAAAAGAATTTTGTATTTGTTTATGTTAAGTTCTACAAGAGATTGCAAATGTTTATGTAACATATTCTTTATATGAATGAGTTAAATATGAATTGGTAAAATAACCAAAACATACATGAATCATGACTACAATTGATACATGACATTTTCTCAACAACAATGAATACATGCCATTTTCTCAAAACAAAGTTTTACGAGCTGTTTTCTTCTAGAACTTGTGTCACATAAACATTTCTCTTTTATGAACAACTTTTTTGATATATACTGGAAACAAGATTTTAAATTATCTTTGTTCAGTTAAATTATTAAATTTTAAATATGAGACGGTAATATTATACATATATCTTTTACTGTATACAATCCAATCTGGTGGCCTTATTGACATTTGGGAATTTTTACAAGCCAGGAACCTGGCATAAAGCATGAATGTATCAACCTGACTGGGACATTAGATCTTTTATAATTACTATAGGAAATAAAATCTGAAACTTCTGTGGTGGAAGACTAATACTATAGTTCGGAAATTCTAGGATGAGTCCTGTGACAGCTCACAAATTTGCCCCAACAACCTTATGTAATGTATTTACCTAAATAACTTGTTATTTATTAGAATTGAGGCTTATATTAAAGTTGATAAAATAATTAAAATTACTGAACATTGTTACAAGGTTGTATGGAGGCAAATTTGTGAGCTGTCACAGGACTCATCCTAGAATTTCCGAACTATAGTGTTCTGTAACTAAGACATTGCACAACTGTGTCAAATACTGATTATTTCTTTTGGAATTTCCTTTTGTGTAGCCCATACTTTTTTTCATTCTTTAGTAGTCCAAAGTGGTTCATTTAGGTTAATAACTTTTAACACCTGGACCAAGTTTTAATTATTTGTGTTATGAACAAACTTTATCCAATTTGCTTATTTTTTTTTCTTAGTAGACACAGTACTTAAGATTTATTTTATGTAAGTAAATCAAATTTTAGTAAATATTATATGACATGTATATAGAAATGTTGGATAACTAATCATCATCATCCCTGATTTGTGATTGAAAGTTTATCTTCTATCTGGAGATTCCTAAAGGCGACTGAATAAAAGTCCCAGTCTGTTTATGCACATTCAGGTGGGAAAATACCTCTTCAAAGTCTTAGTATTTGTTATTATACTGTGTTGGTGTGTTAATTATGTATAAGTTAAGATTTTTTTTATTCAGTACTTAGATAAAAAAAAACTTAAAAAAAAAAATAACAAAGGGCTAACATATTTTATTGTTTAATTAAAATTATCTCTATACAAATGTTTGAATAAACTTTTTAATAAAATATTTACCTCTAGAAACAATAGTACTTAAGATAAATAAATGCTTTAATGAAATTTCACGACAATATTAATAAAATTAATTGTCACGACAATATTAATAAAATTAATCACATAAAAAATAAAGCAGTTAATAATTTTAATTGAAAATATTTAGCTTAGCTCTCTGTTAACTGGACCTTAATACATGCCTGAATGTTCCCAAGCTCAGTTTGCCAAAACTTTCCTCTGAAGATACTGCATTATAGTTTCACACTAGCAAAATCACTTTTCTATTCCATATTATATAAAATGTATACTATATTCCCGTGGTCTTCTTGTGAAGCACCTAATTAAAATCTTTAATTTTTTATAGTGTCCGTGTTGTGTGCGGTCTAGCATTATCATGGTGAAACAAAATATTTTTGATATACACTTATTGCTGTTTTTTAATCAATGCTGATTTTAAACGTGAAAGCTGTTGATAATAGACATCTGCATTGATCATTTGATTATAATATTTGAAAGTCGGTGACACCATACATATCCCACCAAAAAGACACGTGTATATTTCTTGGATGCAATTCCTTCTTTGTTGTTGGTAAGGGCTTCTTGTCCTTATCTATCCACCATCTTTTTCTTACACTATTAATACAGTATCCACTTTTCATCACCTGTCACAATGCGATCAAGAAACGGCTCGCGTTTAAAGCGGGTTTAGAGAGAAGTACAGATGTTTATTAGCTGCTGGCAATTGGCTTCCAATAACTCATATGGACCCACTTTCCTAGCTTGGATACCTTTCCTATCTTCTTAAGGTGACGAAATACTGTTATATGAGATAAATTAAGCCTTTCTGCAATCTGATCTACCTTTAGTTCTGGCTCTGAATCCACAAGACTCCAGAGCGTTATCAAAATTAACAGAATGCCCTGACCAGGGTTCATCATTAACACTTATTTGTTCATCTTTAAAATCTTTGAAACCTTTTCTGGGCAGACCTTACACTGGTTCTCACTATAAACCATTCTCACTATGAACACGTAATTTTTTTCTACTGTGGAACTTGCACTTTCACTATTTAAAAAAAAAGTATATAAGTGCCATTCTACTAATTATTGATATTCATTTTCGAAGAGTTCTTATTAACATCTGATGTCTACAAAAATCGATGATAAACTGACCACTTGGTGTATATTTCAAAACAGGATACGACTTATTTGGAAGTGTATTGTTTTACAAAATGAGTCATGGTGAATCATACATATGTATCAATCATACATATCAATATGCTTGAATTTATGGACTTACCTGATACAGGGTTCATCAGTGAATGGGGAGATATTGAAAACTTCAAGAATAACAAATTCTTTCATTATAGTTCTAACAAACAGATGTTATACATAGAAGCATTTAGATTTTTTAACTTAACACCTTGAAAACAAGTCATATTTTTCAAAAAAGTCAATACTCTACCAATTACCTGAAAACTTGGTGCAGTAATTATCTGATGTGGCATAATTAGTAAGCACTGCTTTGCAGTCAGAAGAAGTTTGTTGGTTTGTATCCTATCTGCAGAAATGTTTATTGCATCATCTTTGGAGGCAAGACATTCAGGGTAATATTTTCTATCATTAAAAAAATGTTATCTCACAAACACAGGGATGATCATTGTTATTTATATCTGGTAAAGTCGAGCGGGTTCATTACCATGTGGCAATCTTTTCCAAACAACCAGAAAGATGTCAAAAGAGGCCTTAAGTGAAAACCAGACAGCAACTCTTTTTTTTAGTCACAGGCCACGTCCGTCAAAGAATGTGTTAAATAAATTAATACTTATTGAATTGTTAATTCATTTTCAATGTTTATTTATTTGTATAAATATTCTCTGCACATCAAATTGTTATCAAAATGTTATCACCTATTGATAACATTTTGTGCATTTGGCATTTTCCAAAAGGCGGGGCCAGCACTGCAACAAATATGATAAGTATTTATGATTGATGACTTTGATATCCGATGATGAATGCGGTGATTAATCTAGTTCATAGCATTTTATTCTTAGTAAAAAAGACTTATCACTCGCACATTCAGTAAAAATATGAAATATTTATGAGAATTATTTCACCTCGATTCAATGATTGATAACCTTTTCTATCAATTTAATTACTTTACTGGTTGTATGGAATAACATGCTGCAGAAAAAATCCACCTGTGTATGAAGAAAGTTTTCATTTAATGTATTCTTACTGATTTATTAAACTCTTACCTTCCATATTTATGTTACTCAAATTTTGACACAAGAGCAAAAATTGTATATAACTATTATGGTTAAACCCTGAAATATTCTGTATAGTTAATCTAATACTTAAATTGAAAAACTACCTGAAAGTAAAATGTGTCCATAACCTACTGGAAATCAAACTCGAGACAACTGGGTGCTAAGTTAACACTCAGCAAGCAAACATGAGGGTATAGCACTGACATTGATGTAAGCAATCAAAGAAAATATTTTTTAAATCAATAATCACCAACCTATTCCTGTAGGTCACTATTTACATAAAAATAGTACAAAAAACTACACAATTTTTTTAAAAGCTCTTTTGAAGACAAAGTTATTCTTAAAACAAGTCACATTTAAGAGCTCCAGTGATTAGAAATGAGTTGCAGAATACGTCTTAATATTATATTTAATAGGCAGATGAGCTTGGAACAATTAAGTTGCAGTATTTATGACCGTTTCTATTTTATTGTTTGATTGCATACACATATTCTAAAATATTGTAAAATAATATAAAGTTTTGAAAATCGCACGCGACCTTTGTTTTAAAAACAATTAAGATTGTAAAACTAACATTTATTGTAGTAATGTATTTGATTCATCAACGATTTATGTCTACCTCAAAATATTTACATTGTAAAGTTAACAAATATATCGTCGCCGATACTGCAGGAACACATATCTAGGATTGTCCAAATTTTACAGGGGAGACAAAAAACGATGTTTCTGCAGAAATACAATGAAATAAAAACGTCACTTGGTATTGCAGTCACGAATAAATGCGTTCTGCGTTGAAAATAAATATATGTGTTAATGCAAAAATGTGTAAATGATACAAGAGATGACAAAAAATAAAGAAAGTTATTTATACCAAAAAATCGAGTTGCGTGTTCCTGCAATATTGGCGACGATATAAATATGAAGTACAACAAATATAGAATATGTGTAAAATAAATATTTTGATTATTAAATGAATGACCCAAGAAAAATATATTTTTTAACACATCTACAATAATGTTTTGAATTTAATACTGTGAGAAAAAATAACACAGGCCTGTGATGAAGACTATCTTGAAAATTAAAAAAAATTAAAATTAACTCTTTTGTATATTTTTTTGTATGTTGGAATAAAAGACGACACTCAAAATGTCAAATCACGTACCGTTTTTTTTCACAAAAATAATCTTAATTTTTGTATAGGATTAATATACAAAGTAGGGTACTGGTGGTTTGCAGTGGAGGTGGGTAGGACTTGTTCATTTAGAAGATATGTATCGGTGGGTCTGTATCATCAAAATGACCGGATCTTTTATACCTGGTCTTTCGAACTAGATATTCGCATAACTCAATGATTTATTTATTTATCTTGATGTAATTTAACTTATCAAGTGTCAATTATCTATGAAATTAGATCCTGTATTTGTAGATTTATGAACGTGCAAAAATGGAATATTATTTAAATAATTGAACTAGACACAATATTATGTACCAAGCACACATTGAAAAACTGAGCGTCAATTTCTATTAAAAATACTGACCAAAGAAATACGTAAGACTTGTCAGTCTTTATTAAGTAAGTGCATATCCATCACTACACTATCTACACTCAAGTTTATCTTTTTAATAAGTCAAACTATAATTGTCAATTAATTTACAATTTTATTACCCTCTCAAATATAATGTTAGGAGTTGACAGCTCGTTATGAATATAGGAAGACCCTATTGTATTATGTAATAAACCACAAATAATAACAGTACACATACATACGTTATGTATATATGTACAGTACCCGGCGGTAAGTAATACACATCGGGCTTAAGAAAGAGACTGTCGGCCATAATCGGCTAACTTCGGCTTTGTAGAGCGTCGTCTCTGTCATTCATACACGTGTTCCATCGTGATTTGTCAGTCGTCAAGCGTTCTAGGGACAGAGACGACGCTCTACAAAGCCGAAGTTAGCCGATTATCGCCGACAGTCTCTTTCTTAAGCCCGATGTGTATTACTTACTGCCGGGTACTATACTTCAGTTGTATACTTGTGACTGACACAGTACTGTCAAAATCGCTCTAGTTCAATCGGTGTTTAGTTCGTTTCGCTTTAAATTAACTCGTGAATTAGATTGAACTATATATCGGAACCGTAATTCTAGTTCAGAGTATCTGATCCTATATTTAAGACCCGGTCGTTTGTATAACTAACTACTCATCTCTAATTTATCAAAGGATTGGGCTTTAACTTTATGGAACTCCATATTAGAAGATTAAATTACTTTGTTATTCCACTAATTATATCAATTAATCATTAATCATGTTTCTACCTCTTATCCCAAGGCTCTCATCAGGCAGAATGAATCCGGTTTGTTGTGAGACCAGTGCTTATATATCAGACTGGTGTTGTGTTTTTTACTATAGGCCACCCACAGCAAAAATGCAAAAGTTCGTTAGGTTTATTTATAAAAAGATTTAAATTTTAATAAATTAATTAAAATATTATACGAGTATACAAATATTTAATTTATTTATTCAAATTGAAATCTTTCTGTAAATATACTACACACACTTTTGTTGTGGGTGGTCTATAATAAAGTAACATAACACCAGTCTGATATATAAACATTGCTTTCGTATACTGCCGTCATAAGCAAAAATGCAGCTAACGGGAAAAAATCAGAAATTTAACTTAGTATGAGGCAATATTCCATAGCAAATTCTGAACCATAATCCTTAAAAAAAATACAGAAAACCATTTATTTCAACACAAAAATCGACATAATGTCTTTTTTAATTTTACAAAATACTAGGTTTTTCTAAGCAAAAAAACAATTAAATGTGATTCATAAACAAAAAGACAGCAGGTGCCTATGCGTTTGCTGCGTTTTTGCTTATGAATCACATTTTACTGCTTTTTTGTTTATGAATCACGACATTTTTAAGCAGCAATGAGAAACATAAAAGTGCAGTTTTCTCATAACTTAACTTTTGCCATTAGCTGTGTTTTTGCTTATGAGGGCAGTATAATAAACTGGGATCGATCCGCCTGAAGTCTCGTGATAGGGACACATACAGCGCTGATTAATATAATTAGTGGCATAACAAAGTAATTTATTGTTAAATACTCATCTTAGTTTATAGCATTCATATACCAATGTTTTAAGTGGCAATTTCTAGTGTTAATGGTTTTTGTATTAAATATATCCAGTATTTGACACAGAACATGTTTATCTGATCATTTTTCTTATTAAAATCAATAACACTACATGCGCTTACATAAATGCCAATGCAATTGTGGAATGATATGTGATATAGGAAAATGGAGTTCAGTTCACCAAAAATCTTTAAACAAAGCAAATATTTTTCAAAAAAGTTTTTATAAACTAATTTTGCAGGCCTGTGTAATTAATTCGGTTTAGATTACTGTACTGGCCCGACTATAGGGCGATCCTGATTATAAGGTGACCCCTATTTTCCATCTGCTTTGTGGAAAAAAAAACATTTCCCTCACCATTATAATATGAAAAATAAAACTCGAATATAAGGCGACCCCCCTATTTATGTGTCGCCTTTTTAAATAAAACCTCGTCTTATAGTCGGGCTAATATGGTATATATTTTCATAGATCTTTGGTTATATTTTTTTTATTGAATTAAAACCATACATCATTACTTTACAAAATCATCACCATTACACCATGTCCCTATTGGAGTAGACAGATCTACACTTCATTTTATCCTGGCATGTATCTTTTGCTTCTACCACATCCATATCCATCATCCATACTCTCCTATTGTAAACTTACTTTTCACTTTTTCAGAATTCAATTTGATCGTACTACTTTTTTCTAGGTCTTCCCAAACTTCTTGTACAGATTATTTTTGTAAACCTTTAATCGTTGATTCTTTTTATATGGCCATATCATCTTGATGCTCCTTTAGTCATCTTCTTTCATACTGTCCTCATCTTTATTCTGTAATATGAATATATTATTTTCCACACACTTGTCACAACTCAGTCCTACCGCATTTATCATATCATACTTACGTAACGTTTTTGCTACATCTAAGTTTCTCTTGCATATACTAATGTTGGGACTAAGATTCCATTATGAGCAGCCAGCTTTGTTGCTCTTGAAATAATCTGGATGGAAAACACCTACCATTCATTCTATTGTCTGCTGCTACTTTTCTTTCAATATCACACTTTGTGCAACCATCTGATTTGAACATGCTTCCAAGCTCCAAAATTCCTACGAATCGCTTTAATGTTTCATTTTTCACCTTTTTGTTACATATTATTTATCTGTATCTATTGTTTTCAAATAATTATACTGTTTTTAATAGATTGATTCAAAGGGTTTTTAAAATGTTCTAAAAGATAAAATTAACAATATTACCTCATTAAAAATGTACGAGTATATGATTACTTATTTTTATAAGGAATCATTGTTTGCAATAAGATTGTTTGAAAATTAAATATGTTTTATTTTTCTATACCTTTCCTGTTATTCCATTCCATATTAATTCTTAATTTGTTGGTTTTGTAGCGTGTAGCGATAGAAAATAAAGTCAGTGGGGTACTAAAACATATATATTCAACTGGACAGTATCAAAGTCTGCTAAGACAACAGTATTCTAGTAACATCTTTGATATATGGAAGTGAAATGTGGGCGTGGAAAAAAAATGAATAAATGCATGTACTTAGGAGTATATTTGGGGTGACAATGTATGATAGAATACGGAATGAAATGATTAGGGATAATAACTTAATGCTGATGATGCATAAAATGAAGAACACCCTGAGACTGTTTGCACATGTCAAACAAATGAATGAAGAAAAACTAACAAAACAAATATTAGGTCCTTACATATGAAATTAGCGTTTTGTTTGGGAGGAACATAAAGTTGATTTTTTTTTAATATAATATATTTATTTAATCAAAGTATGTACCATTGCTATCTATGCACTTTTGCCATCTCATAGGTAGTTCATCGATCCCTTTACTAAAAAAACCATTCGGACGGGAATCAATAAAATCTTTGAAGTCGGTTTGGACTGCCCCATCGGAGTTGAATTTTTTCCCTTGCAAGAAGTTATCCAAATTTCAAAAAAAATAGTAATCTGTTGGGGCAAGGTCCGGAGAGTACGGTGGATGTCTTAGACATTCCAATTGAAGCTCTTCTAATTTGGTAGCCGTCTGTTGTGCAGTGTGTGGTCTAGCGTTATCATGAAGCAGCAGTGGCCTAGAGCGATTAACCAGCCTCGGTTGTTTAGCAGCTAGCTTTTCCATCATGGTTTGCAGTTGCTGACAATAGACATCTGCCGTAATCGTCTGGCCAGATTTAAGAAAGCTGTAGTGAACGACACCAGCACTAGTCCACCAAACGCTCGCAAGTAACTTTTTTGGAGTCAATTTTCGCTTGGGGCATGGTTTGGCTGGTTCGGCAGGGTTCAGCCATTGCGATGAGCGCTTCCGATTATCATACAGGATCCACTTTTCATCACAGGTAATGATTCGATTCAAAATCCCTTCATTATTGTGCCGGTTGAGTAATGCAACGCAGCAGTCAACGCGCGTTTGTTGATTTGCTTCACTCAATTCGTGAGGTACCCACCTTTCAAGCTTTTTCACCTTCCCAATTTGCTTCAAGTGGATTAAAACAGTTTTATCACTAACACCGCAGCCTGCAGCTAACTCGGACGTGGTTTGCGATGGATCCGCTTCCACAATAGCCTTCAATTCTTCATTATCAACTTTGGTCTCCGGCCGTCCACGGGGCTTGTTCTGCAGGTCGAAATTTCCAGAACGAAAACGTTGGAACCAAAAACGCACTGTGTTTTCTTTTGCGGCACCGTCGCCATACACATCATTAATCCTTCGAGCCGTTTCTGCAGCACTGGTGCCACGGTGGAACTCGTACTCGTAAATAACGCGATATTTCAAGTTTTCCATTTTGTAAACTGAGTGACGCAAAGAAAAAAAACAATTGAGGAAAAAACAAATGAATTATAATTTTCGAAACACAAATACTTGAGTAAATAGCTGTATAAATTTTAATTTGGAATTCCTAACCAAAGAGAAGATATTTGAGATCAAAGTTGCCAGTACGGCAAAATGCCAATTTCATATGTAAGGACCTAATATACAGTGCAAATGTGAGTGTAAGGCGTGGAAGAGGAAAATCAAAGAAAGTATGGTAGAAATCAAGTGAATGATATTTTCAAAGGAAATGTAAAAAATAGAACTTGTATGGTTTTAGAAAAGGTGAAAGATATGTTGCGATAGATAATTCTGGCACTCCGTCTACCCCGGCAGGTAAACGGTGTGATGGTATGTATGTATTAGAAATTTATGAAATTAGTGCATAGGGTTTGAGAAACTATGTGATCACGGAAGCAATGACTTAGAAATTGGTAAGATGTATTTAGAGGTCAGGGGTACAAGGGAACTAAAAATAAATGTAACGTTAGCATTTGAACTTCATCAAGCTTTCAAATAACATCATTGGTAACTAACTATAAACACTCTTTGTTCAAGAATACAGGGATGCCACAAAACTTATTCATTCAGGTCAGTTCCCACCCTAGCACTCCACTTCCACCCACGTTAGGCCGTAACTCCAAATGTTTCTATTATCACACTTAAAGATGTATGTCCGATTTGTCAAGTCCTTAGTAACAATAAAAATTGTATCAAGATTATGTGTTTATCTGCCAAGTTCTGGTTTCTGATAATATCTAGAACATTTGATAGTCATGCTGGTTCACAGTAGATTAGATTACGGTTCGATCATATGGAACGTGAGAGAAATCCAGAATTCTCTGATAGTTGAACGAGTCTCAAAGTAATTTCTGCAACATCCTTATTGCAGAGTATGGATTTTATCCATGGCTATCCCACATTTTTTTTAATGAGTGCTTGGATATTACTCCTTAAGCGTAACAAGAGATCTACGTACCTATTTATACATACACAAATTGCTAACAGGAAAAATAACAAAGCCTTTTTTTTTTAACAAACTTAAGTTTAATATACCGGACAATTATTTACACCATCGATAATTAAGATTGTTTTTAGTGCCGTATTTACGAACTCTCAGTTCGTAAATACGGCGACTGTTAAGCGTCTTACCACTTACACACGGAATGACCTTGTTGAATGAATTTCCCAATATCGATATCTTCCATATCTCAGATAAATTGAGGATTGAACTTCTTAATAAATTTTGTAAGCATAACTAAGTTGCTTCATAGAGAAGCATGAGTAATAATGTTTCTGTTGTCATTACGCTATATTTTAACTTTTAATCATTCTTTTTTTCTTGTCATTTAATTGGGTTAAACCTGTATCAAATGGAAGATAAATAAATTAAACAGCACCTTTCAGGCAGTAATCTTAATATAAGACCATACCATCTTTTAGTGTCTCATCCATATGGTGGCAGTGCTGGTGCTGTTGTGTCCAAAGATAAACTATATCACATGAAACGTGGTTACATCATCCAAAGGTTTTCAAAAGTTAAGTTTTCTCTTTGCCCTTGGTAACATCCCAAGACAATTCAAAAAGCTTTGTATTACCCATTTGTTGTATACAGTACAACCTGGTGGGCTTATTGCCATGTGGCAATATTTTCCAACTGAAGTTCCAGAGAAATATCAAAGAGGTCTTTAGTGAAAACTGGACTGGAATCCTTTTAAAAAAATCTGCATTCCAACGGGAATCAAACCCGTAACCTCCGGGTTGGGAGACAAACGTCTTACCAACTAGGCCATGGAAGTCATCGTTGACACTTTTTCAAACTCTCAAGCCATGTACTGATTAGAGCACACTCACACCCGTGAGCTGCTCATTTGTGAGCATATTAGTATAAATTATCTATAAAATTTTGACCAAAGAAACGGCTTAGTGCTCAACGGAGTGTGCCGCTTTTTATTTATTTTTTCAAAACAGGCTTAGCCCAATTACTTTGAAAAATACAAGACATATTAAAAAATGAAGAAAAATTGCATAGAAAAAAATTATATAAAATAATGTATATGCATACATACGAGTATATACACACAAACATATGATACACATATATTCAGTCACTTAAGTACGTTGATGAGTGCTTTCTAACGCGCTCAATCTAAGAAGAAAATTTACTTTTGCTTTTGGTAATGTGATATGAAATATGTCAATATCCGAAGCAGTTCCGTTCAGAAGAGTTAAGGCCCTTCCAACAGGCATAGCGGCTGGAAGACCCGTTTTTGCGTATGTTATTGAGAACAGTTCTGGCCGGCGCAGTCTAGTGTAATTGTTAGGAACATTTAACGCTAATCTTTGTAGTAATGCTGGACAGCTCACAACTCCTCGAACGAGTTTACGTATACTAGAAGACGCAGATCTCTTCTTACGCTCAAGGAGTTATACCCGAGCATGCCCAGCAGAAACTGAGTAGGATAAAGCCATGGATAGACACCGAACTCTCTCATATAGAGATATCGTAGATATTTTTTTTGTACTTTCTCCACCATGAGTTCTGCGCCCCCACCAGGCTCCAAATGCAATCATTGCTTTCTAGTTTGCTACGGATCAATGAATTAAACAATATTTTGAGCACCAATTGGTTTTCAAATGACTTAGATATTCTCATTACAAATCCTCAAGTTTTATAAGCTGTGTTGCACATAATTTCTATGTGAGGACCAAACGCGAGATTGCTGTGGAACAAGACACCAAGATCTTTAATATTATGGAATTTCAAGACGTGTGAGCGATGATACGACATAATTTTGCACTTTGATGCATTGAAATATAATTTATTATTGTGGCTCCACTCACAAACGTTGTTGAGATCTGACTGTAGGTCTAAGCAGTCGGTATAAGAACGATTTTTTTTAAAGATTTTGAGGTCATCAGCAAATAGAAGAAACGTGGATTTTTTTTATAACTCGACCTATATCATTAATAAAAATAAGAAATAAGGTAGGTCCAAGATTAGACCCCTGCGGAACACCTGAGTAGGCAGTGAAGTAATCGGAGTTGTAGATTCCATGTGAAACAAATTGTTTTCTATCTGTAAGATAATCTGACAGCAGCCTTAGTACGTTACCTGGGATCCCAAGTTCACTCATTTTGTCTAATATTTTTTTGTGATTGACGCGATCAAAAGCTTTTGCTAAGTCATGATACGAATAATCAATCTGATTGCCACTACCTATAGCCCTTGAAACATAGTCAGTGAAGACCATCAGATTGGATTCAGTAGATCTGCCTCTTCTGAAGCCATGCTGCTCATCAATTATATATGGGTCCACTAACGACCTTATTTTTATTTATTTAACACTTTTATTGCAATAAAATCTGGCGGGCTTATTGCCAGGTGGCAATCTCTTCCAACCAACCAGACAAAAGTAAATGAAGCAAGTTACGTGGTCACATAAATCATTCAAATGACTATCCATCCCCACGAAATCCACAAACATATACGCGAGAACATGCCCACGAATCCCACAAAGACGGACAGTCACCAGAACATTATTTTTCATATAAAGTGAAATATCATCAATCAAAAGGAAAGAAAAGGATGGTGGAGAGGAAAGGAAAAGAAAAATCAGGAATGAAACACGTTATTTTACTGACTAGAAATTAAGAGTTTTTTCAGTCGCTTCTTAAAGACCTTAGTGTGTGATCCATAAACATTTCTAGGAGCTTAGCTATTGAAGAAAGTATGGCGATAGGTCTGTAGTTGGTTACATCGTCCTTAGAACCATTTTTAAATATGGGAATAATTAGTCTTTTTCCATTCACTTAGAAAAGTATGGACTCTGAAGACAAGATTAAGTATGTAAGCAAGAGGTGCAGAAAGCAATTCATTACAGCCCTTAAGAAAGAATGTAGGTACTCCGTCCGGCCCAACTGCTTTCGTGTTTTTCATCAACTTTATTTGTTTGAGTATATCAAATGTGGTGATGCTTAGCTTAAATCCCGAGGAAGTATGGTGATCATCAAAAACAAATGCCTTGAGCATCCGGTTGTAGTATAGTCTTCCCACATAATATATGTATAGTTACAACATCTTTTACTTTATTCCTGTCAATTGAAGTAATTCATATACTTTGAATCCAGTAAAACCCTTTTGGTTTCATATACTCATAGATCTATTAACAACAAACAATTCTCATTATTCCACATATTGAAATTACATAGCCGTCCACATTGACCGCCGAGCACAAACTTACTTTTGAGCACAGACAAAAAATCTACACATCATGGCTCACGTTGAGCGCGCTCGGGTCACAGGTAAACACTAACATGGCTCATGTGCGTGAGAATGCTCTAGTATATGGCTTAAAGTTAAAGGCATTGCTGACAACATCTATCCTAATGGGCCATCATCGGTGAGATTTCAGCCCCATAACAAATAGGATGTATACTTCATAATAGTATTAAATGATTTTGTTTCTTTTTTAATTTTAAATATATTGTTTAAATTGCCATTATTTTTTCCACTTCCACATGTCATCAAATCTTAGTTTGCAACAGCAAAAATGGCATCTAAATACAGTAGATTCTTGATTATCCAGGGTGGTAGGGAAAAGATTTACCCGGATAATCTTCAAACAAAAACTCAAAATTATCCTATACACCCTTTTATTGAAAGTACAGCAAAGAAGTTCGTTTTTTTCCCTCTGTTCACTTTTCAGCAAACGATGCTAAGCAAATTTTGCAACATTAATTTGTGATGTTAAACTTCAAAAATCACCAAAAAAGTAAAACAAAAATACTCAAAATTAGAGCTCACGGCTTTTTGACACGAAAATACAAAATTGAAGACATAAAAAATGAGTATAAAAATAGTCAATGATAAATCAACCACAATGCAGATGTCATTAAAATTTACAATTCAACATGATGCGCCTTCTCGCTTGCATCAAAAGGAAACACTGAATCCACTACTGGGACTTCTGGTCGATGACTAGTTTGCAATTTCGCCAATTTAATTATCTGTTATGTATTGCCAATTTCGCCACTTTAATTTTCTGTTATTTTGTATTATGTAGTCGAATGAAAAAAAAGTTCAGAATTTTATACTAACTCGGTTAATCGAGTGTCTATTGCACTTAAATTTACCAACTCTATTGATGGGGCACCATTGACGAAGGTTAAAATATAAGTAGGTAATAAAAAGACGAAACTTTAAAATAATACACAAGTTTTATTTCAATTTATCCACCTGGATCAACAAAAATCTTCATTGGTACACAATGTTTTCAAGTAACATCATTGGTAACTGTATAAACTATAAATTGCAGAAATAAAATCAATTATCATCTATTTCAAAATAATGGCTTGTTAATAATTATATTAATAAATAAATCTAATATTGTCATGTTTCTAATGAAATTTTATAGTTAATAATAACCAAGTTAAGGAAACGCATATTATTTGTTCATTGTCCAATATTGACTCAATTGTAAAATATATTCACTTTACACTAACTCATGCCGATAGAAATGACAACTAATTTATTATACTCTCAGCATAAACATTGATGAAACATCATAACCAAGTATCTGTCATACGGATTACATATTTTTTTAAATAAAATGTTTTTTACCATATGAATGTTGTTTATCAGAAAGATTTAATCTCTTCTAACTGTGAAAGTTTGAAATTCACATAAATGTACATTAGCATCAATTGTTGCCAATTATAATTCAGAAAACATGCTAAAAATGCCACACAATACTGAGATTACAAAAATTTGAAAAATTCAGTATAGAAAAAAAAAACTTAGATATATGTCGTTATTTAATTTATGGTTAATTATATTTAATATTAGTTATGATTATACTAATAATCATGTCATGTACAGCAAAAATCTGCATTATTGCATTTACATTATAAGTTTATTTTTACGAGTAAATTATATGCTCATTTTCACCATTAAGGATTTTAAAAGCATATTATTTTAATTTAATATCCCACTTTAGATACAATTTGGCTTGACAGTGATGTATTTATTAACTTCAAGGAAAGAAATTATTATTTCCAGCAATTTTTGTGGGGCCAAGGAAAATGATTGAATTTGTATTTAGATTAAATTGGCATGAGCTGTATAAGGTTTTGAATGTATTTTTCAGTATATCATTTAAAAATTTCAAGGTAATTAAATTATACATATTTTTAAAGTGAAAACTACATTTAAGTTTCTTTATGAGAATATGTTACTGTAGAAGTTGGGTAGATTAAGTGAAAGAAGAGTCTCAGATTCAATTTACATATTTTCGAAAGAATGTATTCTTTCATCTCTTTTTGTATATTTTTATCCATCTAAATATTATGGTAACAATTTGGAACATTTAAAAATTGGTAATATATTGTAAATTAATATAACAAAACTATTACGCAATATTTTTTTAATACTGAGGTATGGGACAATTTAAAATATTATAAACAAAATATATCTTGAGTTTGATTTTATTTTAAATATAAAGGTAAATTGTGAACTAAATTAATTTGATTTATATTTTTTCTTTAATTTGGCTATGGATAGACTTCAAGTTTTTATCACAACCAAATCTTTTTTAATTTTCACAAGTACAATTTTATCTAATGCAAAGTACTCCGGTCCAAGTTTTATTTATGAATTATTCTGATTTTCTCTTACCAATATAAAAATGAGTAAACAATGAGTAATATATTGGCAATATACTCATATCAAAGAAAATAAATTTTTAAAACATCTATTTTAATTGCAGAAAGATATTCATTTGCATTTTCTTTATATATTCATACATTAAAACAGTACAAAATATTAACAATTTATTCAAGTGAAATATATTTGAATATGATTGCGTACTTATTGTAAAATGCAACAATATTTACAACATTACTGGCCTTAAATATAATTACTATGAATATTTTAAAAATAATTATATGTTTTATAGAATTATTGCAAAAAATATTGATCTACATAGTTGATTTATTTATTTTCAAAATATAAAATAATAGAAATTTATAACATTTGATTAATTCTGGTATCATATCATTTAACATTAATAAATTTTAAATAAATTTCCGACAATATATAAAATATACATTCATAATTGTTAATATCTATGGCACTAAATGTAACTACTTTTTTATATCTAAATATACATACATACAACCCAAACTGTTAATTCAATAAACACGCAGGCCCAAGACTTTCACAAAAATGTCAAACATTTCATTAGAGAAACTCAGTCTTAGGGTTTTCTCACATATGAAACTGCTTTCAATATGAAACATTACGGCTGCTAGACACAAAACCAAAAAATAGCATGCAATTTTCCAAATAATATGAGAATTTTTGTAGAACATGTGTTGATATTTATTAAATTAATTCACCTTGAAATCAATTCCTACAATTTTCTTTGTACAACCAACCTATTAAATTGAAATTATACAAAATATAAATTGTATGGAATATAGCATAGCACCATGTCTAGCAGGCATACTTTAAGTTTGTCTTGTTTCTGTGAAAGTCATTCAAAATAAATTGGAATTCTACAATATCAGTAACTGTTCAATGAATAAAAAAAAATTCAATTGATATAGACCTTACACCACATTTAAGTATAAAAAGAGTAGACAATAATAACTACATTCTGTTGAATCAGATGTAGCTAAAACTTTCAAATTTATAACTTTGCTAAATCACAAATTTATGAGATAGCATTTTTTTATATTTTCTAAGTTCACTTCTGGACCTTTTTTAAATAGGAAAACTGTGAAGTTTAATCACTAACCAAGAAATATTATGTAAGTCGTATGTATCTCTTGGACTGTACAGCAAAGAGATGTATCCATTACCCGAAAGCTGAACATCAAGGACAGACTATCAATGATATATGGAAAAGATATACTTTCCTATTTCAGACATGTCGCCAAAAGAGGTAAGAACAGTGTGGAGCAATGAATAATAGAATGGTATCTAACAAGATGTAAAAAATCGAATGACAAGAAATGACAGGCAGAACATTGCAAGATCAGCAAAAAAAATGCTGAGTCATTAGCAACACAACTAAAAAGATACGAGTTGTAAATGTTTAAAAATTCACAATTTAAAAATCTGTCAAATCAATGCATCCTTACGCTGTAAATTTATTTGATATGAAAATACCTATACCATTACTTTTTTTCTATAGAATCAATATTCAAAATATTGCATAAATTAAATACAAAAAAGATAGAAAATAAATATTTTATACAAAGAATCCAAAACTAAAAATTGGACTAGTTTCAAATTCTGTTGTAATAAAGATTTATAGAAAGAAAAAAATATATCAGGTATCCTCACTAAATGCGACCTCTAACGACTTCCGTGGCCTGGTGGTAAGACGTTTGTCTGCCAATCCGGAGGTTGCGGGTTCAGTCCCCGCTGGAATCCAGATTTTTTTAAAATGGAATTCCAGTCTGGGTTTCACTTAGGGCCCATTAAAACATCTTTCTGGTCGGTTGGAAGAGATTGCCACATGGCAATAAACACACCAGGTAAAATAAATAATAATAAAAATAATAAATGCGATTAATTTCAAATGAAAAAAATTTATCCAATTATGGTAAAAACAATTATCACGAATTTACTGGGTACAGTTGATCTGGTTTATCATTATTCCACTGTCTTGAAGGCTCAGGATCAATAGGTAGACAATTTATAGTATTTTTTTCTGAAAAATTGTCGATGTGAGTTTGACAGGCAGCACTTTTCTGATCTCTATTAAGTTTTTTACAGCTATGAAGGAACTTCATCGCTCACAGAGCGATTGTCAAATTCAAATACATTTTAATACATTCTTTTCTTACTCAAATTGCATTATAGCAAAATTGTGTATAACAAAAGGATACCAGTAGATCATTCAATAAGTATTGTAGATCATAACACTCAAAAGGATACTCAAATAAACTAAATTAAGAAGACTCCAAACATGAAGTAACAATTTTAAACATTAGAAAGGGAAGCATTTCAACTGGAATTATTTTCATTGAAACACAAGGTAAAATTAGATAAAAAGTAGTATATAAAAACTTAAAGCTTATGTCATATAAGCGAAAAAACCAAGATTATGTCATATAAGAAAAAAACATAAAATATAAAGAAGAAAATACAACCGATTGAAGAACTATTTCTGCTAAATGCAGCTGAAAGAGAATAAAAGAAATATTATTAAATATAATATTAATGCTTAATTAAAACTGTTTTTATCTAAAATGTTAAAAAATACATTTATACTGCCATTTTAACTAACAACTTTTCATAAGAAACTGTCCCAATGTCCAGATAGATAAAAAAATATATGTATACGTGTATGTTAAGAAAAAATATCTAAGTCATCAAAAGGTCTAGGCTTATCTTGTGTGGCTTTATTCCAATTAGTCCCAGTCAGACCTGACAAGAAGCATCTGAAATATCTTTCAATCTGATTTTTTTATATCGACTAAATTAGAAAAACCTATAAAATGATTTTTAAAATTTTTAAATATTCAAATAAAAATATAATGATATAACAGACATTTTCTTTTTGATTGAATAATCGCATCCCTTAATCTCGATTTAAAAAAAAAATAATTACAAAAAAAAGTGCTAAAATATTTTGCTCTTTGCTTACTTAAATACTGCAAAAAATATTCTAAATTGATAACAATAATAATTAAATATCTTTGGATGCGTTTTTTGTATAAATTCACCAAAATCATAAATTGATAATGAAAAATATAAACGTAATTTGATCAACATTAAATAAGATGATTAATTTATCAACAATATAATACAAATATGTATTCCTACATTTACTAAACATAACAAATTATACCCAAACGATATGTCAATATAAATTTAAAATTATCTTTATATAAAAAAAAAGAGTTAATTGTTCCACATACTCCTCCTTGTATATACACATATGAGTCGTTTAGTTACAAATGTTGATAACTCCAAAAAAAAAAAAATATCCCAGTTTAAAAGTATATAAATTCATTCAGTCAAAAATATTTTTACGTTTATTTCAAAGTTTGACAACTCCTACCTAAAACAAAATAAACATTGCCAGTTCCAAAACAAAATTTGTCATAAATACTGAATAAAAAAAAAGAATTTTTGCAGCTAGTTCTAAAATGCCACTCAAAAATATGAAAACATTCTAAGAAAATACTTATTTATTTATCTTCATTAATTTATAAACTTTTTTAAATTGCAATAAAAAAAATTGGATATACTGCAAGAACTCTTTTTTATTGCTGTGTTTTATTACACATAATGGTAGTTTGATTTCAACATGCAATATACATACATTGTAAAAATACTGATTTTGTAATAGATAATATATCAATCTACATTTAAAAGTGATGTTCAAAAACAATTATATATTTGATTTACAAAAATTATCTCATGCACATCTATTAAAAAATTAAGTTGATCTATTTAAGCACGGAGAGGAAATGTTTGGCCCTCCTTAGAATTAGTCATCAGTGTGCACTGCATACATGTGGAAGCAGAAACCCTGCATGTATTTTATACTGACTCCCTCGCCGCCAGGTGAATATCGCCAGGCAAAAAAAGTAAAATAGTTTTTACATTTATAGCCCTCGGCATACTAATCTGTGTATCAGGACCTTGCTTTGTTTAGATTATTCCATAGACTAAAAATATTAAATAAAGAGTTTTTATTCACAAGTTATATCAATGCCAATATTATTTTTCTCCAAATATTTTTTTTGTACAACGTGAAATATAATTTTTATTATAAGTACTTGATAGATTTAAACCCGAATTTTAATACTATTATACAAATAATTCAAACTTTCTTATATTAATACAATATAATGTCATAAAATCTCATGATTATCGATATTTTAAATACTGATTGCATTGCAGAATAAAAATTTTGCTACTTGTGCAACACTAATGAGGTGATTTGTTGAGAAAATGGGCGAAAAAAGACTTAAATAAATCTACTATGTCTACGATTTAAATGCATGTGGAAGTTGTGGTAAAAAGAGAATGAGAAAAGTATTGTTCGACCGAATGAATAAAAGAATGGGAAAGGAGAAACCGATGAAACTGTATGAGTTAATATAAATGTAGATAATATAAAAGCAATAATGTCACGATAGAAAATTACCCCTACGGGATATGGTATGATGTTAAGCATGTATGTACTAAGGAAATTTTCATTCATTCAATTTGATTATTTAAAAATAATAAGGTTGGGTTGTCACTTGACTGCGGTCATACTGCGATCTGACTTTGATTTATCATAACATGCCTGCAGTACCATAAGGCTTGCCTACTTTTATTTTTAATGTCAAATCAGATTGAAAGTCAAATCAGTTAGGTTGCCGCCTGCAATCTTTTTGAACATTGATTGATAATTGCGAAGTTTACGCGATCAAGTTTGCATTATGACCACTGTCAAGTGGGAATCCAATATCAATTTTAAATATGAAGGTTTTTATGCAATTTTTAGAGCATTGATAAATATACAATATTAATAATTCTAATTCAGAAAAAAATATTTATAGTTGATATTGTCTATGGTGCTATTTACAACTAAATATAATTTTCTAATTTAATGTCATTGATATTGGAATGAGTGGATTTTGTATAGGTTTGAGCATGGCAATATACCTAATTGTATATTATGGTCAACTGAATAAATTCTAATTTATTTAATTATGTATACTGTTAATACAATTTTCGTATCATATTCAAGACTATAGATATACAAAGACTGGAAACCTTAAATGTAGCAAGGCAACGTAATCAAATCATCAAAAGACGTCAATTACCTCTGGCTCTTGTATAAATACTGCATGAACTGAATGGTTTAATTTTTCTGTATGTAGACCTGTCATCCTCAAATGAAAATGGCATGACGGCATATATGTATCTACTTTTTGAAAAATAAATTTGTCTGATGCAGTAATATTCACCAATTATTATTAATATCACAAAAGACAATAAATAATTAAGTATTTTTAAGGTCGGTCTTTTAAGTAGGGGATTGCGGGTTCGATCCCCGTTCAACCCTGGTTTTCTCTTCTTTAACACCTTTAGGTTAGTTGGAAGAGATTTCCGAATGACAGTATATCCTTCAGGTTGTACAATATACAACGAAAAGGTAGCACAATCATTTGAAAAAGCAAAATGTTTATGTACAAACATTTTGCTTTTTCAAAAAACGTTACATAAAAAATATCTAATTGTGGCTATCGATTTGACATATTATTACATTTCAAGGCCCAAGTATCTTAGAATATTGATGATAAAAGGGTCACTTCTCGCTAGGAGGATGTCGCCGGGCATATTCATATAAAGTTTCCAGTTTAAACATTTCTTTGATTTTGTTGCATTCTTTCTGAAATGATCTCACAGTAAACAATGTTATATTTTGAGATATAAATATTAAAGTTTTATTCTTAAAAATAAATATATTTATTGAGCAAACATTTTTCACATAAGAAATCCCATTTCAAGTAGAAATAATTGATTGATTTTATAATTTACGACTCTAAAATAAGTCAAGTCCATAATTATTCTAAATATGTTTATAAAATGTATTGACACACATACAAATAAAATTATTTATGAACATACAAAATTAAATTAAAAGTTCAGTTAATACTATTTCACATTGTTTTTGTCAGTTTACCGGTATTATTCAATGAGCATCCTCAGAATGGATTCACTCGACAACCATACTCGCTCAATGTCCAGATGGTTTTAAAAATCGTTCAGTGTCACAATACGCACTATACTATTTAGGATTTTATTCAAGATTCCACAAGTCAGTTAGCAAAAGAATGTTTCTTAGGATTATTGTGGAATTTAGTTTTTGAGAGTTTCAACTGAGGTCCTATCAAATGTTGTAATAAAATAAAATTGTTGGTGGAGTTGAAGAACACTCAGTATACTTGGAGAACACTCAATCAAGTCTACAATATTTTTTCTATGTTGTTAAGTAAGTCAGTTGAGTCTAACATCTTGAAATTTATGTTGCTTGTCCTTGAAACCTTTCAAGAAGTTCAATATCCTTTATAAAATAAGGGTTCCATATTTGGTATTCAAATTCTAGCCAAGGTCTAAAGGCGCAATTCGACTGAGGCAACACTAAACGACATGAGCATGCGACATGTTTCCCAGTGTTGCCTGATCCTAGGTGTGCGACTATGTGCCACAAATTTTAACAATGTCGCATGCAGATTTTGACTCCCCGAATCGCATGCGCTTTGTCGTCAATAAGTGTAGCATGCGTCTTAAACAATTCCATGGAGGCAACGTCAGTTCGGTACATTATTTCTTTACAAACAATTGCGGCGGCTGCATATTTGGTAATAGATTTGAATCGTAGAAAAAAAAATAAAGCCACGGTGTTGGAGAAGAGAACTATATGTTTGTAGTCAAGAAGCTCAGAATGATGAAAAGCTGAATGCAAATTCTTGATTTGTTTTTCACGTCGATTACAGTGCAATCGTATTTATTCGCTACCTGCTTCACTTTATCGTTTTTTATCCTGTTGTCTTTATAATCACTAATTTTATTATTCCATAACTCCGGTTAGTTATGATAATCTTCAATAAACACGCTACAAGCCGCACCGATCCGCTGACTTTCGGATAGTGGCGACATTGTTCGACATGCTGAAAGGTGACGCATGCGTCCCGGCAACAATAATCAACATGTAGCATGCTACAAAGATACTTGCTTCTTGTCGCTTCGTGTTCCTTCGATTGAAAGACTGTGTGTAGCATGCGTCAATGCCGCATGCTACATGTTGCCTCAGTGGAATTGCGCCTTAAGACAGGTCTTATAGACCAACAAAAGTATTTGTGGAGTCATCTGACCAAAAGTTTTCATTATAATGTAGAGAAGCGAATTGGCTTATTTTACAATGTCGGTGATGTGTTGACTCCATTTCAGGTGATTAGATATTATAATTCCTACATCTTTCCGAGTAGTCACAGGTTGAATGCTTATATTTTTGTAAATGTATGAAATTTGAGGGTTATTTTTACCAATATGAAGAACAGTGCATTATTTAATATTCAAAGTCAAAAGCCACTTCCTGGACCACTGTAATATTTGATTCAGGTCATCTTGTACTCTTGTCCAGGTTCCCAAAAAAATTGGTATCATTAGTAAAGAATTATACATGGTTTGAAATCACTGTCAAGGTCTATTAAATATATATCTCAATCATCTTCACTACAAAGCGGTATCGGAAAGTACCCAGATTGTACTTCTGTGACTATAAAGTTTGACCAATACGCGCAGGAGACTGTAAGTCATAACTCTCAAGCCTGCTGAGTCAGTCTGCTAATTCGCGTCGTACTGTCAACATGTATTCAATTTGTGCACGCGCTTTTGTAACCGTGTGTTAAGGTCCGGTCTACGATCTTTACGATGGCTGACAAATTTGAGCAACATGCCTGCATTAAATTTTGCGTGAAGCTGGGCAACTTTGCTACTGAGAACCTCGAATTATTTCAGGCAAACATTCTTCACAGTCAAAAACCTGTGCTAAAGAATGACCAAAGAAGGCATGGCAAGTCCGGAGTCAGAAAAAGCATTATCATTGTTTTTTCCAACCCCAATTTCAGAGTTAAAGCAAGCTTCCTGAGACTTTGCCTTGTTTACTAAAAGGAAAATGAAGCTGAGGGGGAGCCGCTTCGAAACCATAGATGGAATTGATAAAAGGACTTAACTGGAGCTTTTGAGGCATGGAAGAGGCACTGGAATCACTGTGTACATTTCCAAGGGGACTATTTCAAAGGGAATGGTGGCCAAATTTAAATAAGGTAAGTCTGTACTTTTTTTAGGCCTGGTCTAGGAACTTTCCAATACCGACTCGTATAGTGGATGTAGAAGCATTTATGAACTCCAATCCTTCACTTGTATTAAGTGAAGGATTGGAGTTCATAAATGCAGAAAATGATAGTTTATTCCACTTTTACTTATTGCATTGATTTGGGATTTCCATTTATGCTTAATGTATTAGTTAATCATTGTATATAATGTAAGGAAATACTGCTGCAAACTTTGGTCAAAATCTAATCAGTAAAAGTTAATATTTTCGAGTTAAAATAATTTCAAATTAACAAACTCAATGGAATTGAAACCAAATTATTGAACCAATATTACTAATTAATTAATCTATCGACAGTGCGACACTGGGCTCTATGGGCACTGCAGTTAATGTCGCATGGACACCGCAGATAGTCGATCCATTACATAATATTCCCCATTTTGCCATATTGTCTATGGTTCTTCCAATTCTTGGTTCACACGACATGATCTATTGACTAAAATGACATGACTGAAGTTATTTCAAGGATGTATTCAACTTTTAAAATATATCATCTTAAGAAGTCTTTGGAAAATTGTAATATTCTCAAATTTTGACCAAAGCTTACAGATTTATTATTTAAAATAGACATAAAACTTAAAAAAACTATCATTGTGATATAAAACTAATCTAAAGACATTAAAATAAAATATATCAAATAATTAAAATATAAAAACAATGTGGTAACTTCAGGTAAATATGTTGAGTCTTTGATTTGATGCCAATGTCCAACACAATTGTATCTACAACTAAATAAAGTATATATAATATGTACAGACTACAGAGTAATAGAGATGCAAACTAGCTTTGAAATTCATCACAGAGTGACCCCTTAATTAAGAGGAGTATAGAGCTATAAATTAAAGACATAGACACAACTCCTGCCTTGCAGTCTAGACATAAAAAGGGTGTAGTCGATATAACTGATATTTAAAAATATTTTTCCATTATAGCTTTACATCTTAATTTGCAAAATGGCTTTGTGATGGATTTCAAAGTGAGGTGTTACTCTGTAATACAATTGAAAAAGTTATATTTATAAAACACACCATCAATTTAGTAACAGTTTCTATTTGAGTCACATTTTTATGGCATATAGAGGGTAAATAAAAAATATGTTTTCAAAGCTTTTTTTACAAATAACATCATATTTTCAAGTCAGCTTCATTGAATAAACACAGAAATATAAAAATTCTCAGCAAGCATTATTTCTAACATATAATCGTGTTTGTGGGGAAATAATTTTTGATAATGCGATGCGAGAAATATTTCTGCATGCGGGAAACAAATCTACTATATTCGTGTTCCAGGAAAGCTACACAACCAACTACACTATTATCTGGAGTAAGATAAAAAATTTTGTGGGTCTCAAGTACAGAAATGTTTATTGCACTTTCCTTTTTGATGTAAAGCATTTGTCACAAGATTTTATTTGATATCAAAAATGAAAAAGGTCATACTTCCTTAAGTGGTATATTATATTCTACCTGTCTCTCTTTTGGAAAATGCCCATAACCTTATAATGTGAAATTGGTAACCAATACATAATTTTTATTTCATTTAGTCGGAGATTATTTAAAAATTGAAATAAAGTTAAATGTAATTTCTTATACTTTATTCTAGAAATTCATTAAGAGAAAAAGATGAACATTTATAATGTAAAATTTTCCTAAAATATATTTATGTTACAAAACCAAAAGGAATAAAAGCGGAGTTTGTCACATATGAATAAAAACACAACCATTGCACAAAATGTAATCACAAAGACAATTAGTTTCAAGATAAATGAATGTTAGATCAGTTTATTGAAACTAAATGAGATTGGTAACGTTTAACAGTTTATATACGAGTAGATTCAATTTGTGGCATTGATAGAAAACGTGATGTATTTTGTGATTTTAAGAAAGACTTTTTGATCAATAACTCGTGTATACTCAAAAGTAACAGTAAATAACATTTTGTACAGTTTTTGGCTATTATCAGTCACTTTCAAAATAGCTGTAATTGAAAATTATAACAAGTTTTAAATTATAAATTTTACCTTTCAACGGAAGCCCTTGGTAAAAATTCACAATTGAAAAAAATACATTTTATGTGGAGTTGTAAAATATCTTAATTTTTTAAATGCTTCAACTATACTCCTATACAAAACAGTAATCCTTCCACTTACGTGGCCTCCATTTATGCAATTTAAATGCTTCAACTATACTCCTATACAATACAGTAATTGTTCTACTAACGTGGTCTCCATTTATGCAATTTAAATGCTTCAACTATACTCCTATACAATACAGTAATCGTTCCACTTACGTGACCTCCATTTATGCCATTTCACTTTATCGCGGTTCATTAAAAAAAATTAAAAGCAGAGTAGTGACATCTATTGAGTAATAATTTGGCTTCTTAACTGGGAACATCATATTATTTTATTTATTCTCTAAACTCATTTATTATATTGTATCGTGTCAGCTTATACTGTGCATTATGTAAGATTTATACAGCGAGAATGATTTTAAATTAATAGGTACAACAAAGTCCTGTAATTTTTTCTTTGTATAAATAAATCGCATTGCTCCCTTCAAAATGTGTTTTAATAATTATCAATAACCACTTATAAAGACTTGCTAAAAAAAAAAACTAAATCTGGAAATATATAAACGATCACTTCTTTTACATTCAATGGCTTCTTTTACGTGCTTTTCATTTATGCTCTGTTTTCCTGGAACCAGTTACCACGTAAATGGAGGGTTACAGTACTTTCAAGTACATCTTTAGTAAATGTTTATAATAAAACTCAAAATGTTGACTTTGTCAATTGTCACAGTACGTCGACAATATCCGAGTGTGTCTGTATTATTTTAAATAAAATCTGTATTAGAATAAAACAGACATAAACTGTAACATCGTTACCCAAAATACTTTTAAAAATGATTTAACAGCTTTGGAAATATGCATTGTATTGAACTAGAAATCTCATTATAAACATAATTCAAATACAATAATTCAGCTCTGCACCGAATGCAGTCTCTTCTTTGGAGGCGGAGTAGGCGCTCGTTCCTTTTGCATCGATGTCAAGTTTCTTCTCAATGCGTGCGCACTAGTAGGTTGCAACGATTTGTACAAAGCTGAGTCTCTAGGTGTGAACACTATGTCGTAATCTTGTCTCGTTTGTATAGGACTAGTCATAGCACTTTTTGATCTCGGAGGAGGATTTACCGGAGTCTTAACATTGAAGTTTATCGCTTGGTAATAACTGTCCGGCGTGCACGAGATGTTTAACAGAGGCGTTATTATGGTGTTGTCAATACGGACTGTCTTCTGAGGTAGTGGCGGCGGGTCATCCTCAGCGCTCACATTGGAGTCTGTTGTACCTGTTGCAGAATCTAGAATTAATGGTTAAAGGGAACACAACTATTAATTACTATATCCATCGAGAAGATTTTGAACTTGGGATTATTAATGACTGATGCTGATGATGGATTAGTGAAAAAAGTTATGCTAAAATGGTGTTGCAAATCATTCTACATACATTTAACATTTCCTCTTTAGTTTAATTTTCTTCTTAATCATTGCCTCATCACTGAGGATTGCAATATGAAAGTAGTTTTAAAATTGATTCATAGACATCACCGCTGGCAAGTATCATTTCTCAATCGATCTCAAAATTTCAGCAAGATGCGACTCTTAGTTAACGTTTAACAGCCATCTGAATCGATCTCTTTGACATTTGCCACAACAATGAAAATAAAAAAACAAGTTCTATGCCATTATAAAACATTTTTATTTGAAGAAGTTAACAGCCGCACAGATCAAAGTCAAGTTGGTAACAGTGCACGGGGACCCTAAACCAGCATTGAAGACTGTTTATTTCTGAATAAATGAGTTTAAATGTGGCTGTAAATGTGACTGAAGATGAATTGCACTCCAGACGCCCTATTGCGTCCACCATGAAGAAATCATTGAAAAAACCCATGGTATCATAATGGAAGACTGCTGAGTGTATGTGCACAAGATTTGTAAGGCTGTGGGCATCTTAAATTAACGAGTGCACAATATCCTACATGAAAAATTGAATATAAAAAAGCTGTCTGCACGATGGGTGCTGCGACTGTTGACTAAAAATGTACTCAAAAAGACATTTCAAAGCAGTGTTTAGCTATGTTTAATCGTAATCTGAAGAACTTTTTGCACTGATTCGTGACCATGGATGAAATTTGGATCCACCACTACACACCAGAGTCCAAACAGCAATCAAAACAATGGACAATATTGGTGAAAAGATGCCCAAGAAGGCAAAGACTGTTTTGTCAGCTGTGAAGGTGATTGCCACTGCTTTTTTGGGAGTCTGGCCCTTCACATCCTTCAAACTGAATAAACCAGCTCCGAGACGATCTTTGGATATTGTAATAATTTATTAAACAGTTAAAGGATTAATCGGTAAAAAGGATTAACTGGCCGATTTCACATAGCGGAATGCCAAATGTTTAAAAAAAAAATTGAATTTTTTATAAACAGTATTTGTGCTCTATTCGAGTAAAAGTTCAATGGTTCAATCTAATAAAACATGACTTGAGATAGGATGATTTAGTCTATGTAATGGAACATGAGGGAAGGAAACTTACCAACAGAATTCCTGTTGGAGTTGGTGCTCTGCAGGGACTGGGGTCTCTGTGACATTCTCCTCTCTTTCTCCACCTCTGAACGTAAAGGTCTTGAAGGGGTGAGCTATAAAAAAAACAACAATATATGAATAGTTTAAAGATTTGGCTCCAAGTGATAAAATAAAATTGATATAACAATTTTTTTTGTTTATTAACACGTCCTGTGCGTCGAACACGGCTCCCGTGTCCATACAAATATTGCAGCCACGCGTTGAACACGGGAGTCGTATTCATGTCATCTTTACCATGCATTGAATCGAAAATATTACAGCGTCGCTTCAAAAGTTGACGAAAGTTATTAGCGTAACTATATATGCTTCAGTTTATGTCAGTATTTCGTGCCGGTCAGTCGCAAGCGGCCGTTTTTATGATATACTCATATAAAGGGTCGTTCACACATATACAAATAGAATTCGTATAGTGAACGATTATTTTCTTTGCAAAACATTTGTTTTGGGATTTGTTGTTTTATTTTTATCACGCGGTAATACTTTTTTCTAAACTGTGTCATTAGTGTGGCTCATATTGAACTTTTCATTGTTAGTGTTTTTTTTACTGTCTACGTATTATTGTGTTTCAAGTGTCGTGTTTCGTTGTGTGTTTTTTTTGTGATAATTTACACTTTCTTCATACCCTCTGAAAATGGATCAGCCATCTTGCTCAAAGAGACTAAGAACAAATGAAAGCGATGACTCAACGGCTGATAGTAATGGCAGTGGTTTTGAGAACATTATATTCGACTACAATACAGAATCGGAATTAGAATCAGACGATAGTGAAAATGAA
Organism: Odontocerum albicorne; assembly: GCA_949825065.1. Lineage (NCBI taxonomy): Eukaryota > Metazoa > Arthropoda > Insecta > Trichoptera > Odontoceridae > Odontocerum > Odontocerum albicorne. Next base: position 24,152,635 of record OX463859.1, on the reverse strand, counting down.
ATATTTTCGCAATCTATTGCGGCATCAAATATAACCCTTAAGTGGTCATATCCTAAAAAACAAGCCACGCCCATTCAATTTTCTGGAACAGCCGGCATACAGGTGGAAATGAGTAGCAAACATACAACTGATTATTTTCACCTTATGGCAAATGACGATTTTTACAACTTGATCATCGATCAAACAAATGCGTATGCAGTCGAAATACTAGCCCAATCAGAAAGTGATAGAAGTCGTATAAGTCAATGGAAAGATATCACAATTGAGGATTTCAAATTATGGTTGGGTATATTATTCCATACAGGAACAATTCGTTTCAGTCGTTTGAATGATTATTGGAAGAAACACTATTCTTTTCTTTTCAACTTGACTGCGTTTTCACAATTTATGTCTAGGGACCGATTTTTACTTATACTTAGAGCAATGCATTTCAATAGCAATGAAATAGACAACTCTAGTTTAGAAAAAATACAGCTGCTGATCGATTTTTTCAATCAGAGGATGCATACCATTTATTCGCCGAAAAAAAACCTTTCGATCGACAAATCATTGGTTTTGTACGTGGTAGGCTTATAATACGGCAATATATAAAAGGTAAGAAATCAAAATATGGTATCAAGTTCTATATGCTCGGAGAGTCTTGTGGTTTGGCTCTAAAACTTATTGTTTATGGCGGGTCGGCAGATAAGGAGTTGGGTGGCAAAGACCATACCAATAAAGTCATCCGAAAACTAATAGAAGGAAAAACAGGCATTGGCCATTCTGTTTTCATGGACAACTTCTATAATAGTGTCCCACTGGTAGAAAATTTATCGAATTATAAAACATTCGTTACAGGTACACTGAGAAATAATAGGAAAGGAAATCCTGAGCAAGTTGTGAAGAACAAATTGAAAACTGGTGAATGTGTTAGCCATTACCCCGAAACAGGTGTATGCGATACCAAGTGGAAAGACTGTCGTGACATGCTAACTATATCATCAAAATTTGATGGTGATATAATGGACACGACCAATCGATTTGGCAAAATATGTAAGAAGCCTAAGATGATAGTTGAATATAACCACCACATGAGTGTAATTGATTATCATGATCAAATGTTGGCATATTACCCGTGCCAACGTAAAACTTTACGGTGGTACAAAAAAATGGGTATTCATTTATTACAGACGATGCTTTTGAATGCTCATTATTTATATAATTATGAAAATCCAAAAATGTCTTTGTACGATTTAAGATTATCGGTTATTAAAAAAATACTTGGCACACCTCCGCCTACCTTGCCCAAACAACCCAAGGTAAAAATTCACCTACCAAGTTATTGTGAGAAAGATAGCAAAGGCAATACAAAAAGACGGAGATGTAAATATTGCTGAGTAATACAAAAAATCGAATAGCGTCCCTGTTTTGTTGTCCCGACTGTCCAGGTAAGTCTGGTTTTTGTTTGGAGCCATGTTTCCGGCTATACCATGAGCAAATTTAATTGGTTTCACAGTGTACCAGACATTATATTGTATATCCATTTGTTGCACCAAAATTTTCAAAATCGTATACTTGTGAACTAAGCAGTGTCTAAAACAATATGAAGTCATCGTTTTTTTTATGTATAATATATAATAAACGTTTTTCGCTTTATAAAAAATATAATCCCTGTTTTGAACTATTTCGTAAATATATATATACGTAGTGTAAAAAATAGTGAATTGTGATAGTGTGTGTATCTTGTACCTAGTTCAAATTATGAAACTAACAGTTTTATTATCTCATTTTTTTTGTGTAGATTTTCAACTTGAAGAAGTAAATCGATAAAGTTCAACGGCTGTAAAACAAAAGAGAAATAGAATAAAAGGTAAGAATTATTTTCTTGAAAATAATTACAGAATAAGCGTGTGGTGTGCACGCACATTTTGTTCTCTCGGCCTTGAATGTTTAGTGCACTCATAAACGTCTCCCGATAAGGATTCGTCGCCGGTTTCATGTGTTTTGAAGACACGAAGGAATACACTTGTATATGATGTTTAAATAGAAAGTATAATTTGATTTTTAACAAAGTTATGGGTTTTAAAAAAATTGCAAATTTCCAGCATCTCTGTATGACATTAAGTATTTTATACGCTAGTTAGTAGACCGGCCGCGATAAAAGAGCGCCCCCACATTCCGCGTCACGTTATGGCATGATCATACGCAGTGAATGTATTAAATAAATTAATAGTAATGTTGAAACACAAACAAATTCTTTTTCAAGACAATATGCATTTGATTTTTTTTTTGTAAGTTACCTTTTTATTATTTAATTGACATCAAACTAATACACTTTTTTCTGTTTAAACATGGTTTGCTGCTTCAGTACATGACATAATTACACGCACTAGGAATGTACCCTCTAGGAAACGTGCTACACTGCAACACTTCTGATACAGCTCCTACGATTTCTCTCACTTCTTACTTTTCCTTTCAAAGTAACATTCACTTTATCCAACCATACTTTCCTTCGTCTTCCTCTACCACACCTTCCCCTCACATTTGCACTGTATATTTGTTTTATTAATCTTAAAGGAAATAAGCTGTCAAAACTTGCCTCCTGTCTGAGTTCCACGATGGTAGCGTTGCCCATCTGGTCGCAGCTGGTGGTGATTCTTTTGGCATTACCGTTGGGCAGAGTCGTAAAGAAGGGGTTAGGCGGCGTGGAGGTCAAAAGAGGGCCCGTGTACCACTGGCTGCCACCGGACGGGGATGTGGGGATGCTGCCCAGTCCCAGGTTGGACACTTCTCTCTGGAATTTAATATCTGAATATGTCATACTGAAAAACTACTAGTTACAAACTAAATTTGACAAGACTTGTTTGTGCTCCTCTGATGATGAGGTGAAAGCCTTGAAACCGGTAGGGTTATATCGTTACAAAAAGTGGGATAAACAGTGTTTGATAAAACAAATTACAATGTCTTTAAACCTCCACAATGTTAATGCATTAACTATGAATAATATATAAATTTAACCTAATTGACTAACATGGCCAGCAGAGTGAAAGTCATTTACTATTTTAAGCACAAATGCACACTGAAGGAACGGCTCCTTTCACATGTCATTGCTGAATCTGAATGTGTTATTGTACACTGAGAAAAAGTGGTGGAATTATAGTATTCATTGGTTGTTGCGTTGAAATGCAGAATTCTTAATGTTTATCCATTATACACCTATTTTAATTATTATATTTTTGTCTGACATGTTGCTATTGTTTTTTTAATTCTTTTATGCTTAACCGCCCTATGCCTATGCACGTACGCGACAGCAAACAATAGCGGCCATAAAAATATCCAACTCGTATTTCATTTGTCACAGGAACAAACAGCCAGTAAAAATCTTTTTACTATCAGTTCATACCTAGACTGCATTGCATTTGTGTCTCGTTAAGTTTTTTCCACTGCTTTTACATATTTTTATTTATCTAGCTATTTCTAGTAAAATCGACTAAATCATTTAGTTATATTTATATAAATATTAATTTATTTAGTGTTTATATTGTAAAGTAGGTCTTTGTTTGCCCTGCTTTAAAATTTATCATATCAAAAGTGTTTTGAAGTTTTTTTTGCAAAACCCAGATGAGTATGATCCATAAAATTAACGGAAAACATTATTTCTACATGCTTTCGTGAAATCTACTCTGACAAAATTCACTCTTTGAAAAAATGTGATTAAAAAAAACCTGCATACATTTAAAAAACCTAAAGGTAAAGAGGGTTAAACTAAAAAAATGTAAATCTTGTAAGATCTAGATTTTGTAATAGACACATATAATAAGCTGGTCGACTTAGACAGGAAATCCTAGTCTGGCCAGCAGATCTACAGTATCTAAGCATAAAATTAAACATGATTGGGGAAAGAGAATATACTTTTATATGATTATTGAAATGTCTCTTCAAACTGTTATTTTAATATACCTCCTTAACATTGAGGTAAGATAAAGAATGGTGCCTTAAGACGGTTTGAACATGTCGAGAGAATGAATGACGAAAGAACGACTAAGCGAGTATCCAAGTCATAAATGCAAGGTGTGTGTGGAAGAGCTAGACCGAGGAAGATATGGCTGGATCAAATGGATCTGATTTTGAAAGAAGGTAAAGCAAGAAGTATGAATATTAGAATATTGCGCATGACGAGATGTATGAATGTGGAGGAAACGAAAGTTGTGTGGTTAGATATAAAAGTTTGGAGATCTGTTATCTCTGTCTAACCAGGAAGGGACACGGCGTGCTTTCCTTAACTTATGATGCTATAATCATATACCAATTTGCTTATAACTAATGTTTCTTCTTTCCCTTCCACTTATTCCATCCATTTGAGATTGACTACTTGGACCTTTTCCTCCATCTCTCTCAATATCGACAATCACTTGCAGATAGTCCGAGTTTTGTCATGGTTGAAACTAATTATAAATATAAAATTATTGTATTTTATCAAGAAGCCTTGCTTCCTCCTAAATAATGCCGTTAAGAGCTTTGTTCTTTTTAAGAACTAGTAAATTTCGACACCCGATGTAATTTTTTGACACTTTGTTTTCTAAACAGCACTTGTTATAGTTCATTTTATATTAAAGCTGAGAGCAAGGTACAGTACCTTCCTGCCTCGGCGTCTCTCCTTGTCCCTTTTCCTGGAAGCTGGAAGTCCCAAACTTGCATACCCACTGCTTATGCTGTTACCCAGAGAGCCCCTGAAACAGTAATAATTGGTATAAGAACATCAGAAATAGATTTTTTGCCTGTTTGATTATTTTCTCGATTTGAAATTTCTTATAAATTTTACTGATCATTCCGTTAAATCATCAATTTGTATATAATACACTTGTAAATTGAGTGGATGAATTATGCGAGTGAATTTTTTTCACAAAGCTATCATAAATCATACTGTTCTACAAAAGTATACAAATTAAAATGTAATGAATAAGCTAAAGAAAGAATTTCTCACCTGTTAACCTGTTTGTTGAGTTGTGAAGTAAAAGCCCTGATTGAATTTGCTTGTGGCCTTCCCATAGATATGCCCGATCTAAAACCGAACATATTGAAAATAAACCATAAGATAAAAAACATTTTAAAGTAGGGTATTTAATGAGCATTTAATATTCCAAACTTCATTGACTAGCAATAGACTGCAATCAGGAAGACAATCTTTTTAAATACTCTTGCACAACATTATATTTATAGATTTTAATAATTTTATTACATATAAATTAGAATATATTCTATATATACATGAGTTAGTAGTACCTTAAATTTGAACCCTTTACACTCCAAAGTAATTATTAATAAGATTGCCCACTCGAAGACTTTTATGTAATTCCTCTGGTGAAAATAAAAAAAAAAATATTGAAAAAAAAAGATATATAAATTTTATAATATAAAAATTTATAATATGAATTTTATTGATTTTTCGATGACAATAAATAAATAATAATTTTAAATCTTCAAGTTCTTCATTGAATTGTATCTATAGAAGCAATCTCTTATGTGTATTTTTGGCAAACCAGGACAAGTATTGCAATGCTAGTTTCGCGTTAGAACTCAGAGTCAGTTAGAACAAATATCACAATTCCTCTTTTTACCTCTACTGGTTTCCACTCAGCTCTCAATCCTTGGCAAAAATTAATTATATAAAGCCCTATGCTAAATATGTTTCCCATTTAAAATCCATCCCCTTGGATATCCAGACCCTGGTCTGCCCGTAAGATTCATTTTAATTTTTTTTCCCGCCCCATTTACCATTAAATCACAACTCTTCCAACTTCTCTCCCCCTTCCTCATTCCTCTTATACTATTTACACATGCAGAGGAGATATATTGTAAGCAATTTAGTTTATCTTCACCTGATGATGAATACGGAGGTCTTCGAAACCGGTAGTAAACTCAAAATAAACCAGTAGTGAACACAAAAATATAAAATAAGTGTTTTATTTATTTATTTTTATTTCTTTTTACATAAAACATGGCACCACAAAGTGACACTAAAGTCTTTTCGAAGATTCAAGAAACCTATGACTTCGGTCATATCTATTCTTTTAAGAAAAAAAAGGTAAAAACTTTTTATGGTACGTTTTTGATAGAATAAATTGAAAGAATATTGAACATTCTTTAAGACAGAATGTTTTATATATGAATAAAAATGACTCACTCCACGCTGTGATTGGTCTGTGTGGATATTTCCGACCATCTATTGTCATTGGAGTTCTCCACGAAGCTCATGCCACGATTGCTCATGGCGCTGATCTGTCTCCGCATTGTCACCATTGATATTTCTTTCTCCAGGTCACAACTCTGAAATCATATCAATGAAAGTTGAGCAACGGAAATAATACACAATCTTAATAGGTAATTTGATAACTTTCCAACAAGGTTTGCAATCTAAAGGACTCAACAACTGTAACAACAAACCAGCTTTATGAGTCCAGTCCCATTCGGGATTATAAGAAGAAACCTGAGTTTTAAATTTGGCTCATTTAATTGTAGAGGTGGGTAAAACCCAGTCCTTTGGAAGATACGTATCATTAAAATGCTGTTTGAAGAATCAACCAAATAATTTATTAATCCTTTTAAAATTTTCTTTCGCTTACCTTTTTTCCATACTTTTCGTGCACATGTATCTTCATCTTCTCAAAGCACTCTAATATCCTTTGATGTAATGGAGCCAAGGACTGTGGCATTCTTATTCTGTGAACTTCGATTCCTACAAAAAATCCCACATATTCATAATCAAATTGAGGTAAAAAAATTAATACAAATGTCACACTGTTTCCATGTTGGGGTAGGGATAGAGGACGTGCCAGACTTTCCGAACATGATACACATTCTTGGCTTCTTCCACATCCATGCACCTTCTCATACAACTCCTACAATTTATCTAATTTTCTACATTTCCTACTTATCATTCACTCGATCCAAACCATACTTTCCTAAGTATTTCTCTACTACCGATCCAAACCATACTTTCCTTAGTATTTCTCTACTACCCTTTCCACTCATATTTGCACTATATATTTGTTTTGTTGCTCTTTCTTCATTCATTCCTTACCCTTACATGCCCAAACTATTTCACAGTGCTCTTCTTTATTTTACTCAACACATCAGTTTTACTCAACACATCATCAGTTCACATTCATCACTAATCACTCCATTTCATGAGTCACTTTGAAAAACCTCTTTTACTCTTTGAAAGTGTTTTCAAAGTTTTTCCATAACTATAAACTTCTCAAAGGTCGGGAATTGATGTCATACGGATATATAACAAAATTAATGTGGTACAGGCATCTCGCTAGAAGATCCAAAGAGTACGTTGGCTGATCATTTCTTGGGTAGGTGTGACAGGAGAAGACATAGAGATCATCCAAGGAAAAAATAGATGGATCGTGTGGTGGAGGACAACTGAGTGCTGGGATTGTCCAGAGATCTTGCCTACAACAGACTGAAGAAAAATGACTCAAAAAATGGACCCCATATAATGGAATTGAGCTAAGAGTAGGAAGAGTATATAAACTGCTAAAATTGAACCTTTCTATGTATTATATCCTTCAATGTGTACACGTACAGTTAACTTACCAAATTCAAGTAAAGGAATTTGTGAGGCGATCAAGTCCTTAAGGGTGTGGATGAGAGTTCTGTTCTCAGGATGGACCCTCTGGTATTCGTCGGTGAAGAACACTTTCTCGTAGTTCACGATGCCTCCCATAACTGCAGCATCCACAATGCCTGCAAAGGAAATACAATAATTGAATTAAGATATAATATGTACAGAAAAATCAATTGGAGGAGATTTCTACATATTGATGGAATAACTCCGACAATCTTTACTTCCAGAAAAAATAGGACCTGCATATTATGCCAACAATAGCATAGATAAAAAGATTTTAACGCCAAAGACAAGAGAGATAGACTACATAAAAGCAGTGTATATGAAATAGAATTTGCTTGTGAAAGTATATCAGGCCTATAAATATGAAACCGGAATTTGCTCATAGATGGCTCTAGTTGTCAATAGTGACTGTCAAACCGCGTCATTGGCGCCTTTTTGAAACCAAAGATAAATCGTTCTACACGGCTGGCATAGAAAAGTTAGGAAAGAGTCGGAATGAATGTATCGCTCTTGAAGGAGACTATGTTGATGAATAAAGAAGAATTTTGGCAAACAAATGATGTTTTAGTTGTATTGGATGTGTGCGTCACGCCTTGAATAGACATTGATATCTCTTGTATGTTTGTTTGATTATGTGTATAGACATTGATATTTCTTGTATGTGGATTGATATTTATGTGCCATATTTGTTCATAATTTGTATGTAAATCCTTGTATATGTTTGATATGTAAATCCTTACTAGTTGAATTTGATATGTAAATCCTTGATATTTTGAAATGATTAATGTAAATTCTTGTTTTTTGTGAAAATAAATATGTTACTTTGGGTCCGATCGTTATCGCGACCGCAAAGGAAATAAGGACTTGTGGGCGGGGCGTCGTGACTAGGTCGCGGACCGGTCGGTTTAAGCAGTGCTCAAAACCCCGAAAGTTGTTATATTTCGCGAGGTATGAGCGCTTGTGATGACCAACCGACCATTCATAAGAAAGATCCATTTCATTTTTTGATTATATTCTCAATACGAACTGACTATACTGCGTTTTACTTGTGACCCGCTACCAACCTGCCTAAGAGGAATCTCTTCACCCCGCTACCTTCTTCTTATCGATCTACGCTTCTGGAACCGCAGCTCAATTCTCCGAGCACTGGGCAGCAACCAACACACCTACGTTACAGTTCATTTGTACCCTGTCCGGTACATTAGTAGTTAGTCCCGGGACTTATTGATCGATGTGTTCAGCAATGGATTGGAATAAATTGACTGTCCCAAATCAATCATATAGAGCGAGATATCATGGAGCTTTTGCTGGCACTGTGACATGGAATGGTCTGCCTTTTACTGTTAAAGTATGGGTGACATGTGCAGCTTTAAGAAGCAGTTGAAGACCACTCTTTTCAGAGGTCTTACCTAAATTTATGATTGTATACGAACACTACAAACATATCTTACACTACACCAAAAGCCGAATGTGTTACTATCACTTATCGGAAGATCTAGAAATGTTTCTTTGTACCATTCTAGAAAGGTTTCTTACCAAATATTTATTTTTAAATGTATCCAGATGCGGGGAAGTTCTTATTCTAATAGTTGCAGCCATTACCTTTCTATCCTTACACTCGACTAATATTTTCTATATTTATTTTGTAACACTTTTGTCAAAAATAGAGGGTTCGAGTCTAGATGGAGTGCCCTTGAAGAGGATTCACTCTCTAAATGGCCTTATATAAATTGTTATTTTATTCTTATATGCAAAGATTACCATTTAATTTCCTGGTGAGCGGATCAAGGGGCAGAGTGTGGTCAGACTTATGCTCGATGACCAAGGCGCGCAGTATTTTGTTGGTCTCACTCATGGTCTCAATGGCTACGTGCAGCGGGGACATCTCATGTGTAACTCTCTTGATCACCGGGCTCCAGCGTAAAATTCCTAAAATCATTTTTCTTTTTACTTATACATACATACATATCATTAGGCCGTATTTGCGGGGTAGGCAGAGAGAACTGATCTCCAAACTTTTATATCCAAGCGTAAAATCTTCGCCTCCTCCACATTCATACATCTCGTCATACACAATCTTCTATGATCCATACTTCTCACTTTACCTTCTTCCAAAATTTGGTCCATTTAGTCCAGCCACGTTTTACTCAGTCTACCTCTTCCACGCACACCATACACTTGACTTGTATATACTATATGCTTAGTCATTCTTTCATCATTCTTTCTTTCCACATGTCCAAAGCATGTTAAAACTCCTTTCTTCACCTTATTTAAATCATTTATCCATGCATTCATTTCTAATACCTTCATTCTGTTTTTTTTCACAGCATTAATCTTACTCTTATCCTTCTTCTATCAAGTCCAAGTTTCACTTCTATAAATCAAGGTGGGCACCAACACACTATTATGTATTGTCATTTTACTTATAAAATAAACGTCTAAATATAATGTATTTATTCTATTGTGGCGGTCGCCCACTCAGCGTTCATACATACGGTCAATGACCAATGAAATGACCTTCGGATTCCTCGATAAATCTAAGTAAACAAGTCCGAAGGTCGCCCGCCGGCCATTCAACCCATAGCCGAGCGGACCGCACTCCATACTAGAGAGAGAACGCACCACGCTGTCTCGCCGGTTCCGTAAATAGATTGTTACCTACATACAACAATTAATCGTTTTGCATTCACAGAAACGAGACGTAGGCATATCGCGAGCGCGTTCTCGCGCACATTCTAAAAAGATATAAATACCTACGTTACTAATAAAATTCCACTCTCTTTCCGCATTGCGATCTAACGTGTTTTATTATTTATCAACAAATCACCATCATCATCTCTTCCTTCAGGGACATCTCCCTAAACTAGCAAAGAAATAAAAAGCAGAATGGAGTAATGCAATACTAGCCATATTTTTAGAACATACATACATATAATACATAATATCATACTGTTGGGGTAGGCAGAGAGGACAGAACACAGATTTTCCTATCTTGACACACATATTTCCCTTCTTCAACATCCATACAGCTTGTTAAACTCCTCCAGTTACTCTGACTTCTTACCACACTTTCCATTGTTTTTCTCTACCATGCCTTGCACTCAGATTTGCACTGTATATTTGTTTTGTCAGTTTTTTTCAGTCATTCATTCTATGTGCCTCTTCTTCATCTTACTCAACACATCAGCCTTAAGTTCACATTCATCACTTGATCCAACATAATCAGGAATAGATGCAAGAAAGATATTTTCCAACCTGGCAATTTCTCTCGAATTTCTAATTCAGTTCGTTCTAGCCATAAGTTTCCAAATTCATTTGTGTTCCCTTCTTCAGAATTAGCCATGGCTTCCTCTGAAAATAAAAAAAAAAGATTAGGTGAAACAAAAAAATTAAATAACTTTGCTCATTTCAAAATTATTAGATTTAAAAAAAACAGTATCTTCAGATTGCAATTTCTCAACAGAAGAACAAAATATGGATCTTTCAACACCTTGATCAAACCTGTGGCAAGCCTATGGATTAGAAATTTTGATATTTATTTATTTAACACTTTATTGTACAATAATCTGGCAGGTTTTTCTATTTCAACTAACCAGACAAACGTAAAGGGAAGAAAAGTTATAAAGTCAGAGAAATTATTTGTACAAAAATTTATTAATAATATGAATCATATCAATAAAAATGAGAAATTTTTAATTAAAGTAAAAGGAAAGAGGTGCTAGAGAGAAAAGAAGAATTGGAAATTAGATATGTTACATTACTTATTTGAAATTAAAAGTTTATTCAATCGCTTTTTAAAACTTGAAAATGATGTTGGTTGGCAAACTGATTCCAGAGTCTCAATGAATAGACAATACAAGGACGATAAAAAAAGAAAGGTGAACTGGGAAAGTCAATAAACAATCTCTGCTTGAACATATCACAAGTCCATGATCAAAACGACGCTGAATATTTTCGGTAAAATAAGGAATAAAAAGAAGTTCAAGATCAATATTAAATCTCTTAGTGTGAAAACTGTGCTCAAAATGTTCGTAGGACTTAACACATCGATCAATACGTCCCGGGACTAACTACTAAAACCACATTTGTTTGCCAAAATTCTTCTTTATTCATCAACATAGTCTCCTTCAAGAGCGATACATTCATTCCAACGCTTTCCTAACTTTTATATGCCAGTCGTGTAGAACGATTTATCTTTGGTTTCAAAATAGGCGTTAGTTTCGGCAATCACTTCTTCATTGGAGCCAAATCTCTTTCCCTGTATCATCTTTTTGAGGTCTGTGAACAGCCAATATGGGTCAGCCAAGGTTTTTTTTTATGTTTTCTGGTGTAACAGCCTCATTTGGACGACCAGAGCGTTCAGCATCATTTGTGTCTGTACGACCGCGTTTGAAATCAGCATACCACCGACAAATGGTTGTTTTCGACGGAGCAGAGCACAGATAACACTTTTCAAGCCATCGCTGATTTTGAACGGTATTTTTTCCCATTAAAAAGCAATGTTTTATCAACACACGAAATTCGGTTTTTTCCATTGTTTTGAAAATAGCAAAAGTAGCATAACTAAAACCACTGTAACTCAATGACACAATGTCGGATTGTCATGAAAATTAGACACATAACTTCTAAAGGTTGGTACTAACTGAGAATGGTATGGATTTGTTATTAGAGGCGCTCTGTTGGTTAGTCTCGGGACTTATTGATCAATGTGTTATACCAGGTTTTGCAAAAAGTACATAGAAGTTCAGGAGCTATGGCCATGTTTGATGTGCATAAGATAGTCAAAGCCATCAAAAGCATGTGAGGCTTTTCCGTCAAAAAGCAGACCACTCAGTAGATAGCTTTTCCTTGATAACTAGTTTGTAAACTTGAATTACCTATCTACTCCAGGTGACCATCCAAATTCTGTGGAGTTTTAGGCTTCAGGATGATTTTTCTACAAGAAATCAACCATCTCCCTCCTCTTCCATCCTCCTAAGATTCTGTTTTACGTTATCGAAAAGTTTATGTCTCTGTCGTCAAGTGGCCTTCTTCCACATTGTTGTGCTTGGATAATGAGCTTTGCTGACTATCAAGATTTGTGTACATTGTCTATCCATGGCAACCTTCTTGACCTTATGTCTCTGCTTATAAGCAACGTTCCCTCTAAGGTGTGCGCCCGCACATCTGTTAAAAATTGTCCGCACACATGTTTTCATCTTCCTCACACATCAAAAAGAAACAAACTCAAACCATATTTTGTTTTGCACAATTATACATGTTATTTGATATTTTATGATGGGTTCTCAGGTTCCTTTTCTTTGAGATGTGTGCGGAACACGGAAACACCATATAGAGTCCACGCGCCGTAAGGAAAGAATAATGTAGAAAGGTGACCATGATTTTTTATTTATTATATATTCAGATTATTTAGTTTATTTATTATTCATTTAAAAATACAGAAGTGGATTTTTTTTGTTTAGAATAAATATTTGTTTATTGATACTCGTACAAAAAAAGAAAGTTCGAAAGAAACAAGAAGTTTTGTTTATTTCTAACAAACCTTATATTTTATTTACAAATAAAAAATTTAGGGTTGTTTATCAAAGATGATATTATTATGCAACAGCAGCTACACAAAATAAATAACCGTTGTTAACTAGTATCAAAGTATCATCAATTATTAACCTACTGGACTCCAACAGGAAGGAACATTATCGGGTAAGAAAATATTTTTTTTTGTATATAACCTACATATTTGAAAAATGTAATTTATGATATCGTGGTACATTATGTTGACTACTTAGTTTTATCTATGCATGAATATGCATATTTGCGCACTTCCCTCTTTTTTTCTTGCGCATATAAGTTGATGGGCCGCACACACAATGAAAAAATTAGGGGGAACGTTGCTTATAAGAGTTATCTCGTCAATTTTCGAGTTTCTTCATTAGATCTCAGTTTCCCCTCTCCTGCTCCTGTATCTTTCATAATAGTCGGTTTTAGAAGTTAAGTAACATTTATAAACTTGAATCATTGGGAGAGAAAAAGCAATAGATGACCTTCAGAGGAAGGCAGGCAAAATGTTTTTGTTACACAAGCTAGGAATCAAATTCCGAATGAAAAGAAGCATCTTTCAATAGCTTCTTTTTCTTCTTCTCAGTGTCATGTCAGGTCCCCCCAATGTTGAATATCACTTGAGAGTAGATATATTTGTCCCCGGCAGCCCGAAAAAGATCTTCAACGCCCCTTATGTCAGTCCAATCACATATATTACGGAGCCAGGAGATTTGCCTCCTACCAACACCACTTCGGCCTTCTATTTTGCCTTGGATGATCAGGTGCAGTAATTTATAATTTGCTAATCTAAGTACTTACCCAAGTAGGACACCTTTCGAATTTTAATATTAGTCAGCAACTCTCTATCAACTTTGGCTCTTTGAACAACCCTTGTATTGCTGACCATATCTGTCCAGGGTATCCGTAGCATTCTCCGGTGCATCCACATTTCAAATGCTTCCAGTCGGTGCATACTACTTACTTTGAGGGTCCATGATTCTACTCCATGCAATAACACTGACCAAACGTAGCATTTGACTAACCGTTGTCGAAGTTTCAAATTCAGATTATCATCGCAGAATACGCTTCTCATTTTATTAAAAGTCCCACGAGATGATTCAATTCTGCACTTGACTTCGGTTTCTGGGTCGAGGTCTTCCACTAGGATACTTCCGAGGTATTTAAATTTTTTCACTCTCTATATCAATACCGTTCAATGTAAGACGTTAAAAACAATATCTTATTAACGTTAATGTCTTACCTTGTCTATAGAATGGTCTGGAATAGCGGAACTTGTTGACATTGTTGTGCTTGTGGAACTTGAGGATCATGGTGTTGATGGGTTTCCCCGTCATCCTGTTGTGGTCAGACATGACCGACTCCACAGCATTTATTTGTACATCTGACAGTGTGTAGTTAAGGTGAAAAATATTCTAATTATAGTTTTTGGTCACCATAATGAATCGAACCCAAGCGGGAAAGAGGCATTCTATCACTAGGCCATGGAAATTTGTTTTTGATCATCATTTTTAGCACCATCATTATTTTAAAACAAATTATTCAGCAGTCAATGTATTAAGTAAAAATATAGTTTATGATAGATTGAAGGAGCTTTTAAATAAGAGTTTCTAGGGAAGAGATAAATATGTTAAATAAAGTTGACTTTAGCTCGAAAGGGTACAATATAAAAAGAGTTGTTAAAATGTAGAAAGGATACATTGTTGATCAGAATTTTTGATATCATCCCCAGGGGGCGATAGCGAGGTCATCAACTCTGCATTAGGCAGCCCATTCAAAGTGCGGGAGCAGAAGTCTTGAAGCCTTTCATACTCCTTGCCCTTGTACACAAATATCTGGAGACAAAATATAGTTTATTGAGTTACGAGTAGTTATTATTTATTTACTATCTATAATATATTAATATTTTTAATTGTTTTAATAGAAAGGGAAACCATAGAGTAAAAGTGCATAATAATGTATAAGTCCACCATTTTGTGAATTTAGAGAATCACTTCACTAGATAAGGGCTGAGTTGAAGTTGTCTTATTCCATAATATCCAAACACAGACTGTTCAGTTTTCAACAAAAATACATTGAGCCAATCGTTCGGCATTCCGAAATATAGTGGAACCTCAGTTTCTCAAACTTAATCCGTTCCAGAAGGCTGTCCAAAAATAGGTTTGTTCGAAAATTGATTTTTTTTCCATAATTTATGTATTAGGTGTTAACATAAGTTGTGTCTGTTTTTTTTTCAAATTTAAAAATGAGCACCAAAAGTAAAACAAAATGGTAAATGTTATACGTCATTCGAAAGAAAATGTTCTGCTCTACAAGATATTGTGTTTGCTTTTACGTTACATATATTATTTTATTTGATTACAAGCCTTCAAAATGGAATGTCAAGTAGACGAAAGTGAGCATTTTCGACACCTTCTGTTCGCATTCAATCAAGGGAATAAAGCTGCTGGCGATATTTGCGAAGTGTACGGTGAAGATGCTATGAATGAAAGGACAGCTAGTGGATGGTTTTTGCGTTTCAAAGACGATAATTTCGACCTGAAAGACATGTAGCGTTCCGAACGACCAGTGGACTTCGATGAGGACCACTTAAACCATATTATTCATGAAAATCCCCTTCAAACCACCGTAGAATTGACTGAGCAGATGGATTGTAGTCACATGACTGTATACCACCATCTACCATCTGTCCTTTCATTCATAGCATCTTCACCGTACAATTCGCAAATATCGCGAGCAGCTTTATTCCCTCGAATGAACGCGAACAGAAGGTGTCGAAAATGCTCACTTTTGTCTACTTGACATTTCATTTTGAAGGCTTGTAATCAAATAAAATAATATATGTAACGTAAAAGCAAACACAATATCTTGTAGAGCAGAAAATTTTCTTTCGAATAACGTATAACATTTACCATTTTGTTTTACTTCTGGTGCTCATTTTTAAATTTGAAAAAAACAGACACAACTTATGTTAATACCCAATAGATTGGATTAAGCCGTTCCAGATACCAAAAATACACAGTGCGATAACACAATAAATAAATTGCATAAATGAAAATTTAACTGCACTTTATCTGTACTGAGAAGGGCTGACGGAGTAAGTGGAAGGTGGAGAGGAGAGATGTTATCGTTTGGAAAGGGAGTCACATTGCACAATTTGCAGTTTAAAAACCTAATTGTTCCAGATGAGAGATGTTCGAAAACTGAGGAACCACTGTACCTATATACCATTTATATAGGTACAGTGGTTCAAACAGTGGTCCAAAAAAAAATATATTTTACAAGGTATTTCTAGTCAGTACATTGAAAATCGGTTGCAAGGTATTTCTGGTCAGTACATTAAAAATTGGTTGCAAGGTATTTCTGGTCAGTACATTGAGAATTGGTTGCAAAGTATTTCTGATCAGTGCATTGAGAATTTCACTAATTTCATATTTTAGCCCTAAATACTAACACTAATTTAAAACACCTGGTGACTAAAATTCTGTATCTTTTTCATTTTTTAAAATCTCTTAAAATTTGAATACCTTAAATACTTTAAAGCACTCTCGAAATTCTTTTTACGGTCTGTGTTATTTCAGAATTACATCAAATGAAAAGAGGCATTAAAAAAATCTCTTTTGAGAGAAGAATAATTCGAACCTTATTCTGTATGAAGTGGGGGAATCCTTTGCCGTAATAGCCCACCCTGAAGTACTCGGGCTGGGGGCGGGGCTGTCTCACGATATCAGAGTAGAAGCGCGCCATCATCTGGTACAGGTCAGATAGGTTGCAGTAGTCAAACACCTCCTCCTCGTACTGTGTCACCAGCTCTTTGCAGACACCCACGGCTAATTCCCACATCTATAGGTAAAGAGAAAAAATACAATAGGATTTCAAATGATTATATTTTTAAAACTTTCCTCTTTATTGTATTGGTCACAGATAAGCTTTGCTCGGAGCAACGATAAAGGTATAGATTTTATACAATTTAAGTTCATGTATTAAACACATGGTTGATGATATATGCTAATGTATACTATCTTGTTTTTTGTCAGTTTTATCACTATTTATTTTACATTTGATACACGTCTATCCCGATTACATAAAATAAAAAGCCCGATTACATCAAATGCAGAGTACAAGAAAAAAATAGGCAACAGTCTAAAATTTCTTTTAATTAAGCTGAGGGATGTTCCTTCGAAGAGGAGCAGAATTTTGAAATTAATTTCATCTTCATGGGATGTCTCAGTTGTACCTTTCGAACTTGTGTCCGAGAGACGTTCCTCGGGAGAGGAGAAATTTGAAATCAATTTCGTCTTCATTTAATAAATTAATAGTTCCGGATCGATGCAATAGGGCAGGGTATTATGATAGATCCTGTGGCATGTGAATGACCTGCCTCTTAATGTTCGAGATGTGAGTGGTGTATGCAGTTTTAAGAAGTACTTGAAAACAACCCATTTTGGGAGGTCTTATCAAAATTTATGATTGTATTTGAATACTACACACATACACAACACTACACCTAAAGTCAAATATACACTACTACTAACACATCAAGAGATCTACAAAGGTAAGGTTTGTAGTTCGTCCCTCTTTAGTAAGTTTTCTATGGTTTTTTACTACATGTATTTTTCTAAAGATATGCAGATGCGGGGAAGTACCTAATCTAATGGCCGCAGCCACTGCCTTTCTATCTTTACACTCAATTTATAATTTTAGTTGGTAAAATTTTAAAAGTTATCAATAATTTTACTACTTATCTGGTCCCAAGATTTCGGCTGGTAACAACATTCACACACAACAGTCGTGTGCACGTGTTTCCAGTCCACGCGTGCTAGTATTGCCAACATGTGAGATGGCGAACTGTGAGTAGTTTTTAACTGGAAGGCTCAAGAATTGAGGCCGAATATTATATTGCCTCACTGCTACACTCTTCAACATGTCCATATCATCAATTCGGATATGTTGAGGAGTACTATATGAATGAATGGTGATTGGTATAATATCCGAAATACAATACATACCTTTCCTCTGTCCAGGTAGTTGATAATATCGTAGTACAATGCCTCCTTGAGGTCCCGGTGCGTCTGGCAATGCGGGTGGCGGTGACTGCGGAGCAGGGTGCTCAGAGGCGCTCCGCTCCACTGCAGGAGCTTGGCATGCAGCTGCTGCGTCAGCCCCGCCTCCGTCCAGTTCTCGCACTCCAGATGCAGCTCGCACAACTTGTTCACGTAGCGGATGTACATCTCCGGCCGCTTAATATCCGAATAGAAGTCCTGAAAATGCAAAACATTTCATATTACAGATACTTCATATTGTTGACAAAGGATTAAATTAAAAATTTCAACCATAACATAAGCTAATAAACAAGGTTAATGATCCAACATCTGAATTTGATGATTTCCATGACCTAGTTGGAAGACACCTGTCTTTTAACCGGGTTGTTGCGGATTCATTCTTGTTTGTACTAAAAAAAATTAAAAAGGGTTCTAATATGGTTTTCACTTAAGGATTGTTTAATAACATTTTTCCCCATTGGGAAAGATTGACACATGGCAATAAACGAAAGTACAAGCATATAACGAAAGTACAATACAATGCAATATAAATGTTATATTTAATTCTTGAGGTGCATTACCATGTTGGTTTCGAAACCCTGGCTGTGCTACTCCCCTTGGATGAGAACAAAAAAAAATTGATCAGTATCCGAGGGTATAAGTGAATCTATGACTTCGATCATATTAGTCATAAAAAATAATTTACGAAATTTCATAAAACCATTTATGTTTAATTTTTTTTTTGCTTATAACAGTGATCCAATAATTAAGTAACCTAGCTCTTTTGTTTATAACAGTGATCCAATAATTAAGTAACCTAGCTCTTTTGTTTATAACGGTGATCCAATAATTAAGTAACCTAGCTCTTTTGTTTATAACAGTGATCCAATAATTAAGTAATCTAGCTCTTTTGTTTATAACAGTGATCCAATAATTAAGTAACCTAGCTCTTTTGTTTATAACAGTGATCCAATAATTAAGTAACCTAGCTCTTTTGTTTATAACAGTGATCTAATAATTAAGTAACCTAGCTCTTTTGTTTATAACAGTGATCCAATAATTAAGTAACCTAGCTCTTTTGTTTATAACAGTGATCCAATAATTAAGTAACCTAGCTCTTTTGTTTATAACAATGATCCAATAATTGAGTAACCTAGCTCTTTTAACGTAAGCACACGGGAAAACCTCGTTTAACTCAATTCGGATTTGTGCGAAAATCAATTAGCACGCGGCTGATTACTCAGTTAATACGGTTATCATTGACTCTGGTTCAGAAGAGTTAAGCGAAATTTGCTTAACTCTCATTTAGAAGAGTTAAGTGAGAATGATCTCCTTCAATTAGAAGAACAGCGTTCATATAAAGAAGAAGATAGAGAGTGTGAGCAAGAACAAGAGATTGTTAAGAAGTTAACTGCAAAAGTGCTCGTACGAGCATTTGATCGCATCGAGTACGCAAAGGAAATTCTATTTGATGCAGACCGGAATATGAAAGAAGTGTCGAATATCACCAAAATTTGGACAAAGCAATTGCCAGTTATCGAAAATGACATGATGAAATGAAAAAGTCAAGCTCTATTCAAATATCATTGCTCCAATATTTTGCAAAAAAAGTAGTTAATCATTTAATTATATATTCATTCAGTAAATAAAAATTCACGCATTGTTTTTAATTATGATAGTTTTATCCTCTAATTAAACTTATATTTTTATTAAACAAAGTAAATTATTGTACAAACATTTGTCAAGGCTATACCTATATACAAATTTATTACTTAACTAATCTTAATTATATGTTATCATTTATGAACTTACTTAATCTTATTTTCCTACATATCATTTTATTTTATTTATTCAATCTTAATATATGAGATCTTAGAAATAATTAACACCTACATACTACTTATAACTAGATAACAATTCTTACACTAATTATTTAGCAAAAACAAGTCCACTCGTTCAGGCTACTTGTATTCCATCCCATTCACTCAGACCTTGGTCGTCCCAGCTAATTACTGAAGGTGGACTAGTCAGGCAACAGATAATGCTTCGGGAGCTTGTGCTTATAACGGAAGGGTAGGTCGGATTTACTCTCGTAAGCCCCCAGGGCAGCGACTAAGTGCTTTTCTCGAAATAAATCATGGTGGATTAATTAGAATTAATCCTATTGTTTATTGTATTTGATTAATGCGATTTCGTTTAGTGAGAGATAATTACATTTATGTCAATTTCTAAGCTGGCATTGATTGTTCGATCATCGTGAGGGTCATATAAGGATACGAAAGATTATAATTTGTATGCTTGTTCAATGATTTCCTTTAAATTGGGAATTGTGAGTTCTTTGTTACTTCTGAAATCTCAGGTTCCAATTAAATCGTATACATACATATGTGCATTTTAGTTTTTCAAAAATCACAGTTATATACGAACTTTTTATTTAATGTGTTCCAAAAGATAAATCACTTGATACGAATATCACAGTAAACGGGATCATGGTAAGTGGATGCATATTGTATTATGTATTACGTACCAAGAGTGTGGTGGTGGCCTGCATCCTGTAGTCCATGCTGGAATGGTCATGCAGTGCCCTGTACTGCAGCAAAGTGTCCAGCAGCTGTCCCACCACATGCACAAAATGTCTCCCACACTCTTGCAGTGCCGTATCCTCTGTGCACAGTCCTCCAACTATATTCACAAATAAGGCACTCCACTCCGCATCTCCACTGCCACCTATAACAAAATGTCATATTATTTTCACAAACAGAAAAGATATATCTCGAGAGAAATCCTACGGAAGGATAGAATAAAAAATTATTCAATATATAAGATGATGAAAAGGTTAAGAGGGATATCGAACAGCGTGTAGCGATAGGAAACCAAATCAATGGGGCAATAAAACATTTATACTCGAACATCCATAATAGTATTTTGGTGCTAACAATATATGGGAATGAAACGTGGACGTGGAAAAATACTGATAGGAGCCGCTGATTGGTCATATGGAATGAATGAATGAAGAAAGACTAACAAAACAGATATATAGTGCAAATGTGTAAATGTAAAGAGAGATCTGAGAGAGAATGTTACAAAATCTTAAGTCGTGGTGATAGAAAAGTGTGAAAGGAAAAGAACAGTATTAAAATCTGACAAGTTGAGTATTTTAATAAGGTGACTGAAAAGAGGGGAATAAATGATAGTCCATAGTCGTATTTTAGTACCAACTTTTATGTATGGGAGTGAAATGTGACTGAAAAGAATGGAATAAATGCAGTAGAAATTTGTGCACTTAAAACAATACATGGGGTGACAATGTATGACAAAATACAGAATAAAGTTATGTGAACTTAAGGGTGATATAAAAAAAATCATAGTTGTATTAGAAGATGTATGGATGTAGAAGAGGAGAAAGATGTATCATGATAGGAAAATCTGGTGTTCTCTCCTCTCAGGCTACTACAACAAGCGATGTGCTGGTATACAATTTATATTACCAAAGTTTGCATTATTTTTACCTTCGACCAAGACATCCAGCTCATGTATCATCTCGTTCTCGAAGTCGTTGAAGTTCCCCTTAATGGAAGAGCCGGTGAAGTACACGGAGGAGTTATATTCGCACTGCATCATGTCGAAGAACAACGGGATAGTGGCCTGGCGCAGCTCCATCTCCGGGATCAGACTCATTTCCAAGAACGGACCCACCAGTCTTGGGATGAACTGGACCTTATATTGACCTAGAAAATTATTTCAGTGAGAATGTGAAATTTCTCGAAGCTCGAATCTGGCATTAATTTTAATGATATGCATGCGCACCACATCCAACTTCTCACGGTATATAATTATAGAAACCTCGAGGCATGAATCCATCTTGATATTCCTACTGAAGGTTTTTCAAGGTAGTTTTAACTGTCCTGGGATACAAGAAGAACGAATTTTATATGTCTCCGATATATATATGCAAGGAATCAGCCTGTATTCCAGATATAGCTATGCAAGGAATCACCCTGTATTCCAGATTTACGGAACAAATATAAAGGCTAAACACATTGAACCAACTGAGTGACACTGTGGATATATTCTCGGTACCATCTAAAAGTATGAGAAGAATCTTGGCTATTCTTCCTTTACGAATAAACAAAGTAGTAGCAAACCCTCTTTGTGTATTAGGAGAAATCCGTGCAAGTGAAACAATATATATATATATGGAACCTGCAACTAAATAGCAAACTGTAGCGTTTTGCCAAATTGATAGAAGACAAAAATATGTTTATTTTGAAGCTGCCCCATTCTATCTACAAGGGATAGTGAAATGTCACAGAAACTCTGACACATCTATGACAGAAGCCATGGAGTCCAATCTTAGACCCTCAGCTCCTCTCACATCAGATATAAATATGAACAGAGTCCACAGAGATATTATAGAATTGTTTTATTTGTAGTTGCTTCCTATGCAGGTTAGCTTGGTTATGAACAAACTGTTTTATAACTTTAATAAATTAATATTGCCATTTAAGAAGCGTTGATGGCACTACTGACCACTAAAGAGTAGACATAAAATAAAGCTAACTCACTACAACTAAAATATTGTTAAATTCACAAGAAATAAAATAATGACTATACAAGCACTAATTGTACAGTAAAAGTCCGTTAAGTTTGATATTCAGGGGACCAAATTTCACAAAAAAAGTTCGAATTACGAATGACTTGATCACTAAAAAAAAAAAAACAATTTGAATTTGTGCGATACTTCCCAACTGTGAATATCGCGATCATTTGTTCATATTGTAAAAATAATGTAAGTCAAGTAAAGTTTTGTCGACATATTTCCACAATAATGAGACATAATAACATATTTAATTGTGAAATAAATAAGAAAAATACATGCTATTTTTCATGGTCAACCAACGTGAAATAAAAAAAAAACACTATAATTGTGAATAGTGTAGTGCTTGCTGTGACAATGAACCAAAATTGTCTAGATCAAGTTTCTACACATAAATCCAGAGTGCTGTTTTATTGGTGTGTTGTTTACTTTGTTTATTTTCTAAATCGTTTTTCAATGTTTTTTTTATGAACATATGCATTATACTGCCTTTCTATAATGATAATTTTAATAAAAGAAAGCAAGTCATGTCTAGTTATGCATCGCACATAGATGAGTCAAGTAAAATAAACTAACCAAGATTTAACCACATTGTGTGTATCTGACTGGCTGTATCACGTCTCATGTCTCCAAACTGTGCTGTGATGCGGCGTCGCTGCTCAGATAGCAGCTTCTCCAACTGTAGAGCTGGGCGGGTAAGGAATGTGACTGCTAGATGGAACCAGTTGGACCAAACCTGCTGTTCAAACTTCTCGTGGAAATGTTCTGTCAGTGTGCTCGAGAACAATCTGAAATATACATTTGAATTAATTTCAAATAATACTGCGGTATGACCGGCGAGTTTGCTGGTGTGCAACGGATTAATCAATTTAAAAAAAAAGGAAGATGAGGAGAAAGAAACAAAAACTCCACGGCACAGTCTCGCTTTCTAACTGATTTGACGTTGGAATGGCGAGGGGATCTTCGACTACAAGGCCCAACAACGATGAAGCGATTGCACAGATTGAGGAACATAATATATGTGGATATTTTAGGATTTATGGGAAGCTGAAATAAGGGATATTTTAGGTGTCTCAATATGACCCCTTTCATTAATATTTTCTCCTATTTTCGCGACATAACATCACATAATAAAACTAGCTTCATTTATGGAGCCATAGAACTTCTTTAACTATCATATTTTGCTTCGTATATTGATGTGTATACTTGAAGAAGACTGATAATGAAAGATTGCTAATGCAGATGAAGTAGTATTACTAGGCCCTAGATGGGTATGTAGTTCTTAACGTGCTTGATGTATTCCTTCGACACTGATATTTGAACGCAACTTCTGTGATGCTTGTTTTGAATGTTGCTACCAGAGTAATATAAATTACCTTTCTAGTGTTTGTGTATACCCATACCGAACCATCAGTTCACTTATGCCGATGACATTAATGTTCATACAATGTATTTCTTGTAATAGATTTTTCAATTATCCTGAAGCATGCATACAGGTTTCTCACATTCCATGTCACTGTTCTTACGATGAACTTCACTATGTTGAGCAATTTGATTTGTACTACAGTAAAAGTTTTTTAATTAGATGATAATTAGAATGATAATTCGTATTTTTCGCCATTTTATTAGCCCCGAAATTGACTTCTTGTAATAAATTTTACTGTTAATTTGAAAAACCGCATATATGTAATTCATATTTTTTCACCATAAAGCATTCATGAATTCAAATCATTTGAAATTTTGTACGCAAATCCCGGATCCACATATTAACCGGCCCCAGCTACTAGACAACTGATGTATGAAGCGCCGGCGAGCGCTTCAATTCCCGAGGCTTCCCCTAATCCAAAAATTTTATCTCAATATTATTATTGTAAGTATGGGGTTCTTTTCATATAAATTACTATGGATTTTTAAGTTATTTTTTTACCTTTAATACTTTCACAGCTGTGAACATCAATTTTTAAAAAACTTTGAATAGTAGATTATAACATCATCATAATACGTTAATCTGTGAATACATGTGACTATATCAAAATTAAATAAGTGACAACTATAGTGTTTTCTTAATTACTATGCGTTAGCTGCCCATGAAAAATAGTACATTTTTATTTTATTTATTTTACCACTAAAAATGTCTCAATATCGTAGAAATACGTTGATAAAACTTTACTTGACACATTATTTTTATAGGAAGAAAAATGTCCGCTTGTTCCCAGCCGTTGGAAAGTGCCACACAAATTCAATTTTTTTTTCACAAATCGTGTAATTCGTATTTTGCCGCACAAATCGTGAAACTCGTATTTTTTTTGTGACATTTGGTCCCCTGAATTTCGAATTAACGGATTTTTACTGTATTACTTTTTTTAATCGTACAGTCCCACTTAACATATCCGAATTAGTCTTTCAGACATATTGAAGAGTCTTTGGCCCCAGTAGGAGAGCTTTTGGGTTTAGAACATCTGGAATAAGCACGGAACTCGCAGTTCATTATTGAACATGTTGGCAACACTACCGCTTGATGTGTGCAAGTATTGTTGTTACAAGACGAACACTTTTACCAGACTAGCATTTTTTTTTTTTGGTACGACTAGGCTACAGAGGTCGTCGTATTACTACGAAAAATTATACAATTCATTGTTATTTTTCTATATCTTCTAAAATTAAGACAATCTCATATGAGACATGATGATAATTCAACATTCCTAGAGCAATAATGATGATTTATACCTGAAAGAGTTGAGAACCACGAAGTTCTGCAGATTGATCATGTCGGCCCAGTGCCGCTGGAAGACCGAGTCCTCCACCAGGTTGCACAGCAGCAGCTGAGTCTCCATCAGGAAGTCCAGCAACTGACTGTTGAGCACGATGTTGGACACATACAGGTTGTACCGCTCCAGGTTCATCTGCCGGAACATATCCAGCAGCACGCATACAAGCTGGCCCTGCAATTGTACCATTATACATTTAATAAAGTTCAACGGTTGAATAATATTTCGAAATGTTCTGCCCCGATAGATCCCCGACCCCGGTTAATGCGACCGCGGATAATCGAGTCTTCTGTATTTATTTTGGATATGTTATAGAGGACTTTCGTAACTTGCCATGTGCGATAGCTGCTCGATACAGAAAGAATTTGATTTCTACCTTGTTGATGGTCAAAAAGTAATTTCTCAGCATGCATTTTTCACAAAATTGCCGTATGAAAAGAAGCTCTGTCTGGTTTTAACTTATATATCAGGTGTACAAATAAGCCGCCGCCGTTTGACAAAAGTTGGCGCCGCCAATAAGTTATGGTTAAAATTGTCAGATATAAAACGTCATTGTCGTAAGGTTGGACATCTGTCAACAACATAACCTTGAAATATTAGTGAATTTTTATCAGTATGATATATTCTTTTGTGTGCGAAAATGTCAAGTTTTGAGCCGAATAAGCGTCATTTGCGGGAACTTTTGATTTACTTCTTCAATTTGAAGAAATCTGCAGCTAAGGCACATTGATTGCTTGTAGAAGCTTATGGTGAGGCTGCCTTAAGTGAGAGAAGTTGTCGAGAGTGGTTTCAAAAGTTTATGAACGGTGAATTTGACATCGAAGACAAAGAACGTAGCGGAAGGTCGAAAGTGTACGAAGACGCGGAATCGGAAGTATTATTGGATCAAGATTCGTGCCAAACGCAAGAAGAACTTGCACTTACATTAGGAGAGACTCAACAAGCAATTTCACATCGGTTGAAATCATCGGGAATGATTCAAAAACAAGGAAATTGGGTTCCATATGAACTGACACCGAGAAATGTTGAATGCCGATTTTCCACATGTGAAATGCTGCTTGCCAGGCATAAGCGAAAGGGTTTTCTGCACCGTATAGTAACTGGTGATGAAAAATGGATCCACTATAATAATCCAAAAAGGAAGAAATCATGGGGACCCCCTGGCCATGCTTCAACATCTACGGCTAAGCCAAATATTCATGGAAAAACTCTTGCTGTGTATTTGGTAGGATCAGCTCGATGTCGTGTATTATGAGTTGCTCAAACCGAACGAAACCATTGCTGGGGCTGTCTACTGAACACAATTGATGAGATTGAGTCGAGCACTCAAGGAAAAGCGCGCCCACTACTACTCCAGACAACTTAATTATTCTCCTGCATGATAATGCTCGTCCACATGTTGCGGCGCCGGTCAAAACCTATTTGGAAACACTCAATTGGGAAGTTTTACCCCACCCGCCATATTCACCAGACATTGCTCCTTCTGATTTCCACTTGTTTCGATCGATGACGCATGGCCTGTCTGAGCAGCACTTCACATCATATGAAGATACCAAAAATTGGGTCGATTCGTGGATATCCTCAAAAGATGAAGCATTCTTCCGACGCGGTATCCGTATGCTGCCGGAAAGATGGGAAAAAGTAGTGGCAAGCGATGGGCAATACTTCGAATAAAACATGAGGTTCCGTTCTTTCACAATAAATGCCCAATTTTTTGATAAAAAACGGCGGAAACTTATTTGTACACCTAATAATTGTAAAATATCTTCAAGTCTTATATTAAGCTTTCAAAGGCCAAAACTATACATATTCTCTAAGTCATTTTACAGGATTTTACAAATTAATAAATAGAAAAAGTTGGGGCAAGGGTCTAATCGGCAAAAATGAAATAACTCAGGGCAGAGGGACTTCTAATATAAAAAGTGAAATATCATTTGAGCTGGTTAACAAATTTTTCTTTCTAAACAAATTCTCTTGGCTTATACAGTTAAATGGCCCAAGGGTTGGAGGAAATAGAGAAGCCTTTAAGGGAAATTACGTAGCTGGAGTGGAAATCCTAGAAAAGATGCAAGAGAGGAACAAGTAGCAGTCTGACTTACAAAAGACAAAAAGGTCATTTGACCGTTGAAATAAATTTTTAAAAATATATAGAAAACTTGAACCGTCATAATCTTACCATAAGCGGATTCTCCCGGTCCATCTGTATAGTGGCTTGTATGATGGTCCTCAGCAGGCTGGACGTGATGTGGTAAAACTCTTCGTCTGTGGGGCCCACATCATTGCGGAATAGAAGTGTCAATATCTCTCCCAATATCTTTACACACAGTTCCAGCTGAAAGTGTTCATTAAAAAATCTAACTAGAATCTTCACATTTAAAAACATAAGTTTTATCAATTAAATAACATATTCTAATTAGTTCGAGTCTTAAAATTAACATTTGATTCAAACTAATCTTAATAATTAAGTCATAGATTCAAACTATCATAGAATCTAGAGTTACGTACATTATTTCAAATATGAGGGTGGATTAAATATAAACGAGACTTTTGTTTTAGAGTGTGTAATTTTAAAAGAAGCGCATGGCCGCCTCGAGGATGGTGAGAGCGGTCAGCCGGTCTCGGCAGATTCCGTCATTAGTATAGCACACGATGTCTGAGAAAGAGGTACACCCGTTGATTGCGCAACGAATAAATATAAAGTTTTTCACTTGTGAGGACATAAAACCAACCTAAATTCTGCGGAGACTGACGGCACATTTCGGGGATCCACTATCAAAGCCCCGTGTGTTTGCCTGGCATAAAGAGTTCATGAAAGGTCGTGAAGGGGCCGAAAACGAAAGCCATGATCGTCGCCCACGGACGAGCATTACCGAACAGAACATTAACGACATTCGTGATCTTCTGGAAGGCGGCCGACATTTGCCAGTTTCCGAAGTTTGTTCTGAAATAGGAATAAGATATGGGAGCACTCAATCCATAATCACAAAGGACCCAGGATTCTGTAAAGTGTCTGCTCGATGGGTCCCACGGTTTTTGACTATAGCACAAAAGTTGGCACATTTGCACGTCTGTGAGCGGCTCTTGGCGTGGTTTGCACAAGAAGGGAATACATTCTTGAGTCACGTCGTTACCTGCGATGCAACTTGGGTACACCACTACACGCCCAAGCATGGAGTGGAGAAAGAAGGATAAGGCAGCCCTTGTGAAAGCCAAGACTCAAGTCAAGACTAGACTGGTAGGTGCTTGCGACCGTTTTTTGGGACTAGCGTGGCATTTTGCACATCGAGTTTTTGCAAGATCGTCACACCATCAATGCGGCGTACTACTGCGAGCTTTTGAGTGAAGTTTAACTCGCTTATCGATGCAAAAGACATGACCAACCGATACGAGAAGTGATTCTTCTCCATGACAACGCGAGGCCCCATAGTGCAGCTGTAACATGCGAATAATTGGAGGAAATTAGTTGGACAGGACTGGAATATCCTCCTTATAGCCCTGATCTATCGCCCTGCGACTTTCATCTCTTTGGGCCGCTGAAAGAAGCTCTGGGAGGCCAACGATTCAACGACGACGATGGAATAGAGGGGTTTGTGCGCAATTGGCTGCTGACACAAACCACTTCTTTTTACAATGAAGGGATAAAAAAACTGTCGATCCGCTGGGAAAAATGCATTTCTAAAGCAAGAGATTATGTAGAAAAATTATGTATACTTGGTCTGTTTCTTTCTGCAAATAAAAAAACTTAAATAAAAGTCTCGTTTATATTTGATCCATCCTCGTATATAACAATTTTAACTATTCAATAAAAACACATTTGCTTTGGAAATATAAACAAACAAAAATAAATAAAATCTATTTTCATTTTGTTAAAAAGTTATCTTTAAATATGAATTCATCAGTCAATAAATAAATAAGAGTTAATAATTAATTATATATTTGATACAGGTTTAACCCAATTGTATCAAATAGTTGTTTTTTTTAACATTGAATAAAAAATTTATATAATTAGTTCTATAGACACTTTCTGTGCAAATGAAACAAAAGCTCCAGACAACACAACACCGCATGGAGAGGTGCATGCTAGGTTATACAAGAAAAGACCATAAACACAATGAGTGGATACGCACTCAAACAAAAGTTGACCATGTTACCGAGGTCGCAAAAATACTTAAGTGGAAGTAGACTGGGCACATCGCCCGAACAACAGATCATCGTTGGCCTTATGAAGTAATCCAGTGGTATCCAAACTCTCTGTTACCCTGCAGTCTGTACTGTGACTACAGGGTAACAGAGAGTTTGTACCCTGTAGTCTGTAATATTTTTAATCATAAGTTAAAATTATAATAATAAATAAATAAATAATTTACCTGTTCACTATATCCTCTGTGCTCTTGCAGTTTGTGTCTCGAGGCACCGAGTACTCTAGCAATTTTATCAACCGAACGATTTTTTGATCGAATCTCTACCCCATATCTACTTGTCTATGGTAGCCGAACACATAGATCGATCCGTTGTCCACGTTATTATGATCAGTTGGTTGATTAAAATCACAGCAGCCAATGTGAATCGGTACAGCACAATTAAATAAACGTTCCGCACGCACACATATGCAAGCCCGTCCATTGAAATTTATTTTTTGGATTTACGGAGTTAGATGGCAACACCACGCCACGACAGGCATTAAAAAAAAACAATAAAAGTTAAAATATAATATCAAATTGTAAAATAAAAAAATGCAAAGTTTACAATTTTTTATCGAGATTTTATCATATGTTTTTTGAATCATTCCGCACATTCATACATATTTTGTAGCTAATCTGTTTTATTTTATAACAAAACAAATTGTGAATTTATTGATTATACATTATTTTTATTCCCAAGCATATCTAACAGTTGCTAACTTGTATTTTCTCTTCCACTTATTTCTTTTAGTTCATACAGTCCTATTACAAATCTCTATTAATCTTTTCCTTTCCGCATTCACCCAGTATAGACCTAATCTTTTCTTACACAATCACATTACCCGTTTCATCCATTTCCTTCTGGTGTGACAAATCTCTTTATTGATCATTCAATTTGATACATATGAAGGACCATCTCTCACGATCAAGGAAGATTATATATGAAATTGATGTGTGCCCTCAGCAAGCAGTCTCGGCAGACCAAATACGAAACTCTGATGACAATTAGATTCAACTTCCAGATTCAAGCTGCTATAGTCTTAAAATCATTCAATATCTTTTATATTGGGCATGTTGCCAGAAAGAACATCTAAATTCTTGAGAAGCTGGTATCAGCTGAGGGAAAATGAGCAAGAGGAACATATCTTATAAGATGGACAGACCAAATAAAGGTGTTAAACATAATCCTCTTTAAACAATGTATTCAAAATGGCTCGGACCAGGAAGGGCGGAGACAGGTGGTGTACCAAGTTCCAGATAGAGCAGAGAATCATAAAACTCCGCAACTCGCTATGAATCAGATTCATTACATATAACTAAATAACTTCCAAGATAACTTCATTCATAAAATGCATATTTCAAAGCACATAACACATCGATCAATAAGTCAAGGGACTAACCAACAGATGGCGCCTCTAATAACAAATCCATACCATTCTCAGTTAGTACCAGCCTTTAGAAGTTACGTATCAAACTTTCATGACATTCCGACATTGTGTCATTGAGTTACAGTGGTTTTAGTGATGCTACTTTTGCTATTTTCAAAACAATGGAAAAAACCAAATTTCGTGTGTTGATAAAACATTGCTTTTTAATGGGAAAAAATACCGTTCAAACTCAGCGATGGCTTGAAAAGTGTTATCCGGGCTCTGCTCCGTCGAAAACAACCATTTGTCGGTGGGATGCTGATTTCAAACGCGGTCGTACAGACACAAATGATGCTGAACGATCTGGTCGACAAATGAGGCTGTTACACCAGAAAACATAAAAAAACCCTCAAAATCGTGATGGAAAAATGCAAAGTAAAGTTGCGTGAGATAGCTGACATCCTGAAGATATCATTTGGTAGTGTTTACACTATTTTGCATGAACATTTGGTCATGAAAAAGCTTTTCGAAATGGGTGCCGCATTTGCTCACAATGGAACAGAAACAACAACACATCGATGATTCAGAGAGCTGTTTGGCACTGTTTACGCGAATTAAACAGGAGTTTTAGCATCGGTATGTGACAATGGACGAAACTTAGATCTACCACTATACTCCGGAATCGATTCGGCAGTCAGCTGAGTGGAGAGCAGCCGGTTAAAGTCGTCCGAAGCGACCAAAAACTCAACACTCGGCCGGGAAGGTTATGGCCTCCGTATTTTGAGAAAATATTCATCGATCACCTTGAAAAGGGAAGAACCAACAATAGCGAATATTACATAGCGTTATTGGAGCGTTTTAAGGCAGAAATCGCAAAAAAACGGCCCCACATGAAGAAGAAAAAGTTCTCTTTCATCAGGACAATGCACCGTGTCACAAGTCGATGGTAACAATGGCCAAATTGCATGAGTTGAACTTCGAAATGCTTCCGCACCCACCATATTACTATTGGCTGTTTGCAGACCTCAAAAAGATGCTCCAGGGAAAGAGATTTGGCTCCAATGAAAAAGTGATTGCCGAAACTAACGCCTATTTTGAAACCAAAGATAAATCATTCTACACGGCTGGCATAGAAAAGTTAGGAAAGCGTTGGAATGAATGTATCGCTCTTGAAGGAGACTATGTTGATGAATAAAGAAGAATTTTGGAAAACAAATGTTGTTTTAGTAGTTAGTCCCGGAACTTATTGATCGATGTGTTACATATATAATATTTCTTATGCATTATAATTTCTCAAATATAAAAATAACTATGGTATAAGGTCTTTCCGAGTGTGGTCCGTAGTTTTGCTGATATTTTGAGAATGTTGCAGCTCCCATTATCAGGGTTTGTTGGTTATCAACTGATGAAAATGAGTGCTGCAATATTCTCAAAACGTCATCACTTTGAGTCCCAACACTGCAGTATTTACTCTGAGGGGCCTTATACCCTTAAGACAATAATAACCGCAAAATCAAATTTTATTCATGATCTGATAGGAGCATCTTACATTTGATAGGAGAAGTGTTTTTAAATATTTGTATTACAGCTCCCGACTCCCGAGGAGTAGCCTCTTTGGCGAGTTAACGGATGACAGAACAAGAAATATAAGGACGTGCTGCATGACACATCCAAAAACATAAATGTTCAGCACAACGAGGAGCAAACAGCAAAAGATTGAGCTAAATGATGTAGAACTATTGCTAGTTATCAGGGACTAATAAGAGAAAAAGACACAGAAAGGCTGCAATCACTGAAGCTCCTTGCCCTGTATGCAACAGATTATCATTTAAAAAATTGGCTTACATGACCGTCTCTCGTGGCACCTCCGACAAGTACCTTAATCCTCCACTTTGTACTATACCTTCTATTACACTCATCACTGGTAATAAGCAATCATTCACAACAACTAAGGGTTTAAAATAATAAATATACTCGTAAAATAAAACTAAGTATAGAACCTGACATAGACAATCAGAATTCATGCTGCATTTCTATAATAAGAGGTAATAGACATACATACACACTATCCTGCCGTTCCCTGCCGGGATAGGCAGAGGAAGAGAGAGGGCCAGACTTTCCCATTGCGATACACATCTTCCATCTCTTTGACATCAATACTTCTATAATTGCTTTGAATTTTTATATTTCTTACTTTCAAATATAGATAGTAGAAAGTGGAATAAACTTTTAAATATAGATAGTAGAAAGTGGAATAAACAAACGTATATATACAAAAAGGAACCAACTCATATTTTACAAGTTTAATTAGTGATATTTAGGAGAGCAAGATCACTTAATATGGGCTTGAAAGGGATAAAACGTTTTAAAGATGGAATTTAACATTGACATACATATTTTTCTACACACAATTCACATTAGTGATTCCCAAAAAGGAGGGAAAATATAGATTTAATTTTTAGGGGCAGTTGAGAATTATTTGCGAGGCATCAGGACTTTTAAGGGGGTCATTGTGGTATTTACTAATTACTTCATTAATAAAAAAACTAATTTTTTTCTTTAAAATATTGAAATTTTGTTGAATTATATGAATAAATTTTTGCTTTTAATTTTTTCCAGATTTGTTTTGTATTTTACGGTCTTGAGCTTCTTAAGCTCTGGCCTGTCACATGCGTGTATTATATGTATGGTAAGTAATATTCATGTACGTACTGATTTCTGATATTTTTTGTATATGAGTCATGGTAATGTATATAATTTTCGTAACATGATTTTGTGTTCTTGATAACTAGCACAATTTACTGTTTTAACAAAACAAATAAACAAAAATTTAGTATTGAACACGTTTTTTTTATATTGTCCATGTTGCAATAACTAGAAATGCCTGTTAAACTAGGGGGGCATTGACATTGAATAGGGGAGCATTAACTTAGAAGATTCAAAGGGGTTGTTGGACCAAAAAAAGTTGAGAAAGTTTACATATGATCAAAAAACCAAATAAAATTTGGTGTTAATGTCATTGGATGAGAAATCGATCTATTTTTTATCCATTGTGAGTGTTGGTCGGCAATAAAAAAAAACAAGAAATAAATTAAATTCAGTCATTTTGACACACAAGTTCTTGCTAATGACAAAATCCTCATACATTTCAGTCAATCTCAAAAGATATTTTTTTGAAATGAATTTATAATGAGATATAATTCCATCATAAACTTTGCATTTTGTTTAATAAATAATATATAATGTTAAATTTGATTTAAAAAAAAAAGATTGTTTTAATTTTATTTGTTTACAACAACAAAAGCAACTAATGAAAGAAAGAAAAAATGCATACAATAGTTGGATCTATGGATTCAAAAACAATATTTTTTTAAATGGAAAAAATTAAATCATTAACCTTGATTGCCATAGATCTTAGCGATTGAGCAAAAAAGTTGATAATTTAAGATCAAACAACTCTGCGGAAAATATGTTTGATAAAAATTTAAAAAAATAAAAAGAATTTTAGAAAAATATAAAAAATTGAAGCATAAAAATTGTGAGTAATTGGAAGCAGGAAAGGTGACAGAATTAACATTCAGACATGAAACAAATCACACATCCAAGCAATATTTATATTTGCATCCAAATGCCGTTAAAATCAATTAAGGAGACATCACAAATAACTCCATTTTTTTATGTGGATTAATAAAAGCAAACACATAACACAAATTAATGTTTGTAAATGTCAATTTAGTGTTTTTTTCAAACGTTAAACCTTCAATTTCTGTTGGTTAGTAAACCCAAAATAGAAATTTACATGATTTTTGTACTATCACCCTCTTTTGTCCCCCTTTTTTTACACCAATTTGTTCAATTAATAAAAAAAAAGATATATCATTAAATGATTGCCGTATTACAAGTGAATTTTTTTCTTCAAGTTGACTGATTTTCTAAAAATGTCAATTAATTTGTGTGTATTTTACAAAAATGTTATTAAATGCCTAAAACGATACTGGAAATTAAGGAAAAAAGTTAAATTTCATATAAGTAAATTATAATTCACCATTCAGACGTTAACACTAAATCTTAACGATTAGTATTTAAAATAAAAAAATACTACGCTTCTTTAAGTAAGGGACGTATGTGGCTTCATTACCTTACTTTAGGCGATTGAGGCGTACGAGGTCCGAGTCAGAATACAAATCAAGAAAATTTAGATTAGAAATCAGTATTTAGGCAGGACTATGAATTTGGGTCAAAGACTCGCTTAAATGTTTTCTAGAGTAAAAATGTACGTATTTTTTAAAAATTAAATAAAATTTTAAATGGATAGAAATAAAAATTCTCAGTAAAAAGTTGTAAAGCGTAAAAGCATAAATGATTAAAAGAAAGAAAAATGCTAAAGTATAACATCAAATGATCAATCAGTCAATTTGAATACAGTCAAACTTTGATTTCCAGATCTGTTAATATGCAATTTTACTTTTATAAATTTTATTACAGCAATGTCTCACTTTTCAGCGGTGTCTGGAGACTGCATCCCCATGTGAATTGGTCGGTATTTTTTAAATCAATATTTGATTGGCATACGAAAAAAGACACTGAATAATATTAACATATTTTATGAGAAACAGAAATTGCAAAACATAGACTGCGACACTAACACAAAACAAAAACATTAAATTCCCTCTTATATTACGAACATTTGTTTTCTTTTTAAATATTAATGAGTTGAAGAAAGGAAAGATCATTAATAGATTATGTTCAAAGATGTTGATAAATATGGTATTCTTGATTAATTGATATTAAAATATCTATATTTTTAACTGTTATGTAGTTTTCCTTTGACTGTTTGTCCCATTAATATGAGGCCGAATAGAAATTAAAATTTAAAGATATTTTATTTCTAGTTTAAAATATTTTTCAAATCTTTTGCCATGTTCAGTTAGTTTAAATGACGACCGATGTTCTGAAGGAATTACGGCTTTCATCAGCTCAGGGCGATGTCAAAAAGGCAACTCAACATAGCAAAAACTACGAAAAATATTTCAATCTAGTGAAAAACCTCTAAATTTTCATAACCAAATATATTTCTTTGATATCAATGAATATTCAATTTGAATTTACATTTTGAGGGCCCTTGAGGCGAGTTTATTCTCTAAACGGCGCTATATAAATTATCCTTATTATAATTAAGTTCTCGATCTAAATATTAGCGAAAGTACAAAATCATACACTATTGTGAAGCAAATAAAAACGTAACACGAATTAGGCTTTCTATATTTAAGCGAGCAATTATCTGCCTCAGAGCAGTTCCATAGTGGTCCGTGTTTTTGCATTATGAAATAGTTCACAGAGTGGCAAAACCACTTATAATTTCTGGGGACTGTAACAGTCACGAACCTTTTGAAATAGTACACTTTATACGCAAGATTAATATATATTTTTTTTCAATATTCATGCTTTATTTAAATTTAAATTTTGAAAAGAAAAGTTAACGGCATTCAACACAGTATTTTAAAAAGAAAACACACATGAAAATGAGATGAAATGAGCGTACAAATATTAATTAAACAGCATATTGAGAAAAAAAAAAAAACAAACAAGACACTGATAGACGTAGAGGAAGGTGTGAGTGGAACAGGGTTGTGCTTACATGTGCGCGGGTGCTGTGAGACAAACATATTGAGAGGATTCACACGGCAAGACTCGGTGCTCTCGTTAACAAACCATCATGTCTCTGTTGTTAGAGCACGTAACATGCAAGGTAAGGTGCTTCCGTAGAGGGTTGAACGTGATTTCTTGGAAAAATGTGGATATATTGTACATAGCCTCGTTGAATTATGCAATGTTCTAACTCAAAAGTTTTCAATTTGAATTTTTTATTAAGTTTAATACGATGGCATTTCACACATAAAAAAATATTTTTAATGTTTCTGCGTGTGAATAAGTCTCACTAAAAATTCAATATGTAACAATAAGTTATAAATAATTATTATAATGATTGTCTCTAAATGGTGCTGTTACTAAACTGAAAAAGTTACACTTTACTTACAGCTACTTTTCAATTTGAAGTTGCATGTTACTCAACCATCTAAGTAAAAAGTAGTAAAAGCGCTAATCTACAACCAGTCTTAGGAGGAAGTGTGTTACTTCTATAGTTTAGTTAATATACTTTCAACTTGTTTATCAACTTAAGGAGATTTTTAAAATTATTTTACATTTGAATTTAATTTGGGAACATACATAGTCCTTCGAGAGGATTTTTTTCCACATTTTGTTGTGTATACAACCTAGTAGGTTGGAGGAGACTGTCATGTGGCAGTCACTTCTAACCTAGAAAGATGTTAAGGAGGTCTTAACTTAAAACCAGATTGGAAACCTTTTATTAATAAGGTACCAATGGGAATCAAACACGCAACCTCTGAGTCGGAAGACAGGTCTGTCTTATCAATTAAGTCACGGAGGTTGACAATGTAAATCTTGTGAAAATATTATGCTTATAAAAGATACTCGTAGAATAAATAAAAATCCGATATGATTAGATTTATAATGGTATTCTTAATATGTGATTCAGTTGAACCATGGTTTTCGAACTTCTCTCACCTCGAAAATATTTTTTAAATTTTAATCATATATATTCGAAACAAAGCAATAGGTGTTCGAACATATTGTTTTGACTCGAATCTGAATCAAAACAATATGTTCGAAAACCAAATTGTTTAACAATGATCAATTATGACTCTAAATGTATTGTGGTATAATATATATATACTATATGGTTAACTGGTTATTGTAAAATTTAACTTTTTGGTACATACACAGTATTATAGTAGACCTATAGGTCCATATACCTAATTGGTTATTTTGAGAGCAACTTTACAGATACTCTTTGGGCAAAGAACACTATGTGTTGTTTATTATATTAAAAAATCACTAATTTGGATGAGACAATTAAAACAAATCATAAATGGTTGGGAAAAAATAAAATCTTAATTCATTTTCAAAGATCAAGATTAAGATAGTGGGAAGAACCTTTCTGTAATTAAAATAATCTCTTTTTACTGTTAACATTGCTATGGGCAGATAAAACAGTGAATTTTGATATTTGATGATAAGTGAATTCCTTTAAGTTGGAACATTGCAATTCTTTTTAAAAGGAGGTAAACATTCTTGGAAAGCACCTAGATTATGCATGAGACAGAAGTGACAGTGAACATTTGAATTATTCATTTTTTGTTACCTAGTCAAATATTTATGACGATGAGAAAATTATCTCATAGAGAAATATTCTAAACGTTTATTTTTTCTAGACAGAAAGACATACATAAACATCAAATGACAGATTAGACGTGAATTACTTACCTCTGCAATTTGGAGAAAGCATAGGGAAAATAAAAAAAATACACTTTATAAATAAATTTATACTAATTGGCAAAAGATTATAAAATAATCCTGGTAACTATATTGATTAAAAAAAATAACATGTTTAATTCTACACAATTATTTATGATTAATTTACAAAACAATATAAGAATAAATTACGCCATATGGTAATGATGTGGTTTTAAAAATACAAAAATACTTCATAAAGTAAAAATAGCTATATTTTCTTTACTGGTAAGCAAAAAAAAAAGGGCAAAAACTACAGGAAAACCCGAGAGAGATTCACTTAGAAAAGATACGTAAAAGGGTGTTCATTAGATGCACAAAAGAAGTAGAAAAACCATGCTGCATTCCCAAGTAGAACTTTTTCAAAGACATGCCATATAAAAGAAAAGAAAGAATAAAGAACAAGAAAGTCTCGCGTATAAAGAATGAAAAAAAGTCAAGACTCAGATGAGAGTATGTTGGTTTTTTAAGAGAGAAAAAACTAACTACCTGCAACACATGAAAAGCTTATGATATGTATAAAAACAATTTATGAGACATAAATCTACCAACGAAGGGAATTTGAAAATATTTTTTCTAGTAGTAAAAGGCAATAATTATCCTAATATGTTAATAACATACTAACCCCAGAAACCATAACCATTACTAATTGAAAATCCACCAAAAAAAAAATATATATATTTATATACAGCACAACTTCAAAAAAGTCGTCAACAATTTGCATTTCTCTATCATTTATGTTCTATTTTCTTTGGTTCCGATCCATTAATCAATACAGGTATTCCTCACTTTACACAATTAATTGATTCTAAAAAAAATCATGTAACTAGAAAACGTCTTAAGTGAATTGATTTTAATTTGAAGACAAACATAATGAAACTGAATAATGTACACTGCGAATGCAACTTAATCGCTTACAGGATGATTGCGAAATTCAAATTGACTTTTTATATTATTTTTATCTTAATTTTATCTAGCGAAATAGTTTGATATTAAAAAGTGGGATCACTTATAACAAGGGATACCTGCATTTGGTAGAAATTTAACTCATTTTACATTGAGTTGATCACTAAATGTGGCATTTCAACTGCATATGTTATTTTTTTCTCTTTAATTTATTTACCTACGAATTTGTACATTTTTACGCAATTTGTCTTTCTTGGTAACCTAAAAATTGATGGAAAAACATCACTATTTAGACATTTATGAAACAAAAACATCACTATTTAGACATTTATGAAACAAAAACATTACTGAGAATTAAACTGCTAAAGTGAAGATTTTGAGTTGAGTTGAGACTTCTTAATCAATTATATATTCTACTTAGAATTTTTAGTGAATTCTTCGACTAAATAGAACAGAAAAAAAATTAACATCAAATGTGTTCTAAACTTCAACAAACAATAAAAAATACAAACACTCGAATTAATATGCCATATGACTGTATTAAATGGTATTCTTTTGTAGTTAAACAATTTTTAATTTTTCTATACTCTTCATAAGGAAAGTGATTTATTTTTATTATCAAAAAGAAATAAAACTGTTTTAGAATTAAATTAGGTTTTGTGATAAAACCCATTTTCAATTTGTATCCAAAAACAGATTTTATTATTTTCACTTCCAATAAATCTACACCATCTTATTCAGTATGAAGCAATTTTTTTGTAACGATTGGAGTTCATATAAAAAAATAGTGTTGTTATAGCTACTTTTCAATCTAAAATATAATAGCATGCCAATCTGAGTAGCTAAGTAAAAAGCATTACTGGCTCTACTTTCCAGCTACTCTTAGAAAGCAGTGCACTACTTAATAAAACTGTAAAAAAACTATTACGGAAAGTGAAAATGAATTTAAAAAACAGAGTCGGAGACCCGTCAGGAATCAAATCCGGGACACCAGAATGCTAAGTCAGGTCACTGACGATAGACCACTGATGTCAAGCTCCTTTTCTAATACTAATTTTTAAATTTAATTATATATCAACTAAAATATATGACTAAATATTCACGTCAAAGAACTCTTGCAAAACACTCAAAGGGTGCCTTTGTTATCATGTAACATCTCTCACAAAGCATCATTTAAATAATATTTTTAAGGTTACTATTCCATTAGTCTTTCTACCGATAAAATCTATTCATGAAACTAAAGATTTTCATAATTCAAAAGATTTTTTTCTTTTTTGTCATACTTGAATCGAATCTGCTGACAATAACAGTTCGATTGGGTCATAAAATTAAAAAATATAAAGTAAAAAAAAAAAAAAAACTGCATGTAAAAATTTGGTAAGAATAAAGCAGAACCAATTTATTCTTTTTACCGAGTTAGTTCCACCACCAAACAGAGAAAGAAGTGTCGTCACTGGATAAAGAAATTCTTACCTCGTCGTTGTTCTGGATGAGGGTCTTAAGGTTGCCAGTAATATGAGGCAGCAGAATGCAGCGACATTTACTGCTCAGAAACAGTGGCCCTTGCACAAGGTCTAATATAGCTATTAAACGCTGTTTAGTTAGCCTTTCCAGTGGCAAAACATCTAATATCTCACCTATCATTTTACTGGAAAAGAAAATTGTTGATTAACCTCTAAGCGAGTGAGATTTTGTAAGTAAAATATGTATGGAGGAGTGAGTTTTTTACATTTTAAAATTAGTTAAAAATTTAATTTTTTTACCAAATTGTTAGTTTTCTACTAACAAATATTTTTCACAAATAAAAAACGTAATTGCGGCCGCCATACGCAAAATAATTGAATAGATAAAAACATTTGAGCCATGTCCGTTTTATGGATAAATTCACGTATTTGGGAATAAAAACATCGGACGTACCGTGTACGTCCATACTCTCTTGAAGTAAAAAACAGCTCGCTGTACAGCTATACTCGTTTAGAGGTTAACAAGATGAATAATAGTAATGAAAAATTGAGAAAACAAAATAACACTAAAAGAAATCTAAAAAGAATGGGAAGGGGATATGGATCAGTGGTCATCTGATGTCCTGCCGAAATTGGAGACAATCTGTAGCAAAAAGGACTTGATAGCAGTCAACGACAAGCTAAACTGTGTTTCTTCGATGAGTGGCAAAAAGGGAAGCAAATTTGGACACGAAAAGTAATGAGGATATTCGTACATTTCTGAATTGGTGATGTGGACATTTTGAAGAGCCTAACAACATTCTTTTCGGCCTTATTACTCGAGTCCTTTCTTATTTATTTTATTACCATCGGAAATAGAATCCCAAATCCCCCAGTGAAAGCCAAGCGTCTTACTAACTAGACCACGGATGTTTAATTGTTATATTTTGTTTTTATAATTATTTTTTATTTTATTATATTGTAACAAGCTACTAATTCTCCTCGATATGTATAAACAACTGTAAGAAACTCACTGAAAGGTCACATCAGACTTAATAAGTCCCGATATTTATACTTAACAATTACAAAAATATAATCAATAATTTAAAAAAAGTTGGGGGATGTGAACGATGCCTGAGGTCATTCAATTGTTTGGAATTTTCAGCACTGTTTCTAATGTCTCTCCTGATTATGCAAGGTAACATAAACGATATCTGGTGTATTTTAATTGTTTGGATCTTTCAGCATTGTTCTCAATGTCTCTCCTAATTATAGGGGGCTATGTAAACAAAGTCTGGGGTCGTTCGATTGTTTGGATCTGTCAGCACTGTTTCCAATATGTCTCCTAATTATAGGGGGGTTATGTAAATGATGTCTGGGGTCATTCAACTGTTTGGATCTCTCAGCACTATTTCCAATTTCTCTCCTGATTATGGGGGAGCAATCCTGGTCAGGACGAGCATCTTATTTAGTGCGGCTGGTTTAAGGTAATCTGT
Source organism: Odontocerum albicorne (assembly GCA_949825065.1). Classification (NCBI taxonomy): domain Eukaryota; kingdom Metazoa; phylum Arthropoda; class Insecta; order Trichoptera; family Odontoceridae; genus Odontocerum; species Odontocerum albicorne. Next base: position 24,110,288 of record OX463859.1, on the reverse strand, counting down.
GATTAGATGGCATGTCTCATTCAGGACCACATCCAGACAGGGTAGGCGTAATCACCTGTCAAGTTTTTCTTAATAAACAGTGAGTATTTTTAATTTTCCTTATTTGTACATAAAAATAACACACCAACACAGGCAACAATAGCTAAAAAAAACCAAACATTTTGGCAATGGGAGTACTTCATTACTTTTAAGCGCGGCAGTGAACTTATTAAATTTGACTTTTGTGAGTTATGATTATTTTGGCATTATAATTAATTACATCAACATTCTTGAGGTGGTCTCAGCACTACAAAAGATTTCTATTAATTATTATTATTCTACAGGCTAGAATGTAGATACCTGAGCTGCGTGTCGGGGAAAACCTGAATAATATGCGGCACGGAGGAGGGCAGATACTTGATGCAGGCCCCCTGTGAAGTGAGGGCACTCTTGGAGTCACAGCGCATCAGCATTACCAGACTGTCCAGTAGTTCTGCAATAACACATCATGCCATTAAGCACATAAAACCGCAAGAGTCAAATGAGTAGAATACAATTTGCTTTAATGTGGCATTACTCATTTGAATGTCATAAAACACCTTTCCTAAGGAATATTCTTAACTGGTTAAAGAACGTAACTCATCAGCATATTCACATGGTAATTTATTTGTTTATTGTAAAGACATACGAGACTTAAGTGTCCTTTACAAACCATAGCAACATTACTTAACAAAAAATAAAATATTAACATCTTAAAAAAATAAATACATACGGTCCATAAAATCATCAATGTATTGTAAGCGCAACACATTGAAAGAAAAAAAAACTCAAATATAATCAACAACATAAGACTTACATATATACATACGATCATGCCATTTCCCTGTCAGAGTAGGCAGAGAGGACAGAGTGCCAGAATTTCCTACCACGGCACACATTCTTAGCCTCCTCCCCATCCATACACTTTCTCTCTGACTTTCTACATTTCTTTTTTTCAAAATATCTTCATTATCTTACTCAACACATCAGCCTTAAGTTCACATTCATTCCTAATAATTCCTTCCGTATTCTGTCATATATTGTCAGGAAAATATGGGTGTATCAAGTGAATGATAGTCTGAAAGAACGAAACATAGAAAGTCAGAGAAATTGCAAGAGAAGTTGTATGGAGTGGAAAAGGCTAAGGATGCGTATCGAGATAGAAAAGTCTGGTTATCTGTGCTCTTTCCCTAGCCCGATAGAAAAATGGCAAGATGGTAAGATTTTAATTTTTTCCTTGTTATTTGATGTCATTACCTGTACCAAATGTAAAATATAATAAAAATAATCGTGAAATACTTTGTACATGTTGCCAGAAAGAATAACGAAAGTCTGGAGAAGCTGGTGATCACGGAGACAGTTGAGGGAAAATGAACAAGAGATCCTCCTTAAGTGCTGCATCCTGGACTAGGAGGGATGGAGACAGGTGGTGCGCCAATTTTGACAGTCCACAACACTCAGCATGGAGCACGCGATGAAGAAGACATTGTAGTACACTCTTTCATTATCTGGTGGGCATTTTGCCGTGTACCAGAGGCCTTAAATAAAAACGAGACTAGAACCATATTTGTAACCCGAGTCAAAATACGGGCATCTTATCAACTAGACCATGGAGAGCGTCTATGATGATCTTGGCATATGGCTCCTTCAACCTGACAATGAACTCCACCAGATACACATCACACTGTAAGTCGGTAGAGGTGTCTGTCACCTTAATACCAGTATGTAATTACCTTCGAACAGCAGCTGGAACTCATGCTGATCGCTCTTCTGGGTGAGCTCGGAGTGCAGCTCTCTAGACCTAACGATGAACCTCACCAGATACTCGAGGCACTTCATGCTGCGCAGCAGAACCTCGTTATCCCCCTTGTCTGCATCCAGCACCAGTCGAGACAGCAAGTGACATAGTTTCCTGTCATACGAAATCATGATTTATCCATTGCATTTTTTACATTTATATAAAATAGAATATTTGAATCAAACAAAACTAAACTTTGTGCAAAGCCAGTCTCAAAGCATTTATATCTGTATTTAACTTGTTCTTTTAATGAAGATAAAAAAATTCTCATACCACATTCATTAGGGGTTGGATTATCTATTTTACCCAAACTAGGATGATTTGTGCCATCAAATTCAAGTCATTATGCAATTATATGAGGCAATATAGTAAAACAATTTTTTTTTTAAATGACAATTCTAGAAAATTTTAAGTTTCAGCTGATTAAGCTTCAAAAATTTAACAAACGATTTATAAGTTGAAAAGTGGAAGTTGAGGTGCATGGCCGCGCGGTAATGCGCTGGACTTCCGTGGGGAATGTCATCGGTTCGAGCCCCATGCTGTGCTACTCCCCTCGAATGACACAGGCACTTCTTCCACCTAGTGTTCGAGGGTATAAGGATACCTATCACTTCGGTACGATATCTATTCTTTAAAAAAAAAAAAAAAGTTCCACCAGAGAAAGAAAGGCAACATTCAGTAAATCAAATGTCTCACAATGGATAACCGAAAAATACATGGTCTATAGTTTCATCATCCAAACCACACTCGCAGCCAGGATTCTCCATAATATCCATTCTGTAAAGATGACTAGCTATCACACAGTGGCCTGTCCGCAAATGACACATGACAGACATCTACATCTTGTTCATTCTTATTATATTAAACCATAGTTTCAACGGGATAGTTTGGGTTGGACATTGGATTGAGATAGGACTATTGTATCTATAGCCCTTATATACACAAGTCCTATCCAAAGCCAATGCCCATCGGTGCCGAGTAACATGTTTAATTCCATTCGAAAGATCAGCCACTGGTTCTGAAAACTCTAAAGATTTATTAATATAAAGCTTTACCTTGGTATATGAACTGATATTTTTTTCCATCATTCAGATACATTTATCAGTTTTCTTTATAATCACAAGAAAATTCATAATAAACTTTTGCATATTATTTGTACATACTTATAAACGAGTGTGGCGCAGAAGCTCTCCTTAATATAGAGGTCCAGTACGGGCTGAAAGTGCGTGAACTTCCTGTCCGACACCAGGCTGATGAGGGACAGAAGGCACTCGAATACCAGGGTGTCATACATGCCGTACGTCTCAGATTCGGAGTCTACGTTCCGCTCCAGGTCAATCTGTACAAGAGATATTCAAATTGTAAGAAGTTATTATGTAGATTTTGTACATATACCATCATGCTTTTCCCTGTCAGAGTAGGCAGAGAGGATGGAGCATCCGATTTTCCTATCTCAACACACATCCATAACCTTTTCATACAACTACGATTTCTTTGATTTTCTAAATTTACTTCTTTCAAAATATTACGTATTTATTTTATTTATTTATAAGTAAACAGTACAATGTACCTTATAACGAAAAAATATAAAAGAACCAGTACCTAGTGAGTGCTCAAACACATTTAATTTGACAGAATATACAAAAAAAATAATTATTTTTACAGAATTACAACAAAAATATTTAGAATGAAACAGGTATCAAATCGTAAAATCACATGTTACCAACACAATACGGGGCCATCCACAGGTGCACAGCCCGCAAAGAGCAAAAAAAACAAACCAAAGACAAAATACAAATTGAAAACAAAGTATAAAAGAAGGAATCAGACAGGTACAACTTCACAAATCCTCAAAAATTACAGGGAAAAAATCACAAATATAGTAAAAAAAAAACATAATAATCAATTGAAAAGTAGTACAAAAAAGGTCTTCAAAAGTCCTCAAAAAATATGCGGGATCGCACTTCAATTACTTTTCCTTTCCCTCATTTGGAAACCAACTATTTTAATCAGACTCCAATTCATGAACCTTTGGATAATTAACCCTTAATCAACCTGTGTGAGTATGCTAAAGAGTGCGTCCAAGATGTCTTGCAGGAACTTGACCACTTCCCCGCCGGGTACACTCTGAAGAGACTTGAGAGAATATCGAAGAGAGTTGTCTACGATGTGGTCCCTCCAGTTCAGTACACCCAACAGTTCAACTGGAAATGAGAAAGAAATATAATATTATAAATGTTTATATTATAAAATGAAAAATTATACTATGTTCCAAAAAAAGGCAATTGGATTTTTTCAACCCAAAAACACCATATACTCGTATATATCTAAGATGACCAGATTTTGAAAATGTTAAACTGGGACAAATGACCTCCCCTTCCTTAAATATCGCTTTTAACGTTTCTTTCCAAATTATATATTTCACATATGCAGCAGTAGTAAATTTCAATTTAGAAGTTCAATAATTGCACCCGAAAATCACATTTACGTATAAGTACTTTATAGATAATAAAGATCTGGTGATTGATGGAAAATACCTGAACCATTTGAGATTTGCAGACGATATTGTTATAATCTCACAATACCAGAATGATCTTCAGCACCAACTGCAAGAATTGGCAGAGGTCAATAAATAAGTTGGTTTAAAAATGAATATATGAAAAACCAAATATATAATGAACAGCTTTGCTACCCCAAAACCAATAATTGTAGATGGAAAGCAGCTGGAACTTGTCCAGGAATATGTGTATTTGGGCTAACTTATTTATTTTCTTTGTAGATGGCATATCAGAGGAAATAGCACGAAAGACAAAACTAGCATGGAGGTCAGATGATAAAAAAACTTAACTCAACAGACCTTATTTACATTTTTACAGATAATACAGGATATTATAGTGAACTGTAGAATAGGGGTCCCCTACATCTGTTTATCGACTCATTGTAGCTCCCAATGGCCCATATAGAAAGCTAATTTCAACTGCTTATATTATTGACCATAGCCTATCAATCAACATTCGATGTTGATGAAAATATATCAGGATTGGCCTATATACCAATGTTGAGACTTGCCCTTTCATTTAAAATGAAAGGTCAATTATTATCATATAAAAAGATAATAATGATAATTAGTAAAAAAAAATAACATTGTTTACTCACCATTCTGAGTGAGTTTGGTAGAACACACATTAGTACCAATTATGAAAAAGTCCTTTGGGGAGAGGGATAGGAACCCTTTCTGTATCCTGGAGTCTTTCTCCCCTAGTTTGGTGTTCTTCTGGCTGGGCAGGCTCAGGTAGCATGCGGCCGCTTCCATGTCATTGTTGGGCCACTTCTTACCATCCACCTGGATGGAGCAAAAGTTACGATTTTAGTACAGAAAAATTCTATTCAAAATACTTATATAAACTGTGAGGTATATAGTCGAGTGGTAACGCACTGGACTTCCGTGCGGAAGGTCGTCAGTTCGAACTTCGTGCTGTGCTACTCCTCTCGAATGACAGGCATTTTTTTCGCCTAGTATTCTGAGGTATAAGGACATCTATAACTTCAATCATATCTATTCTTATATAACAAACCAATTGCAATTACACCAACTTTCAAAAATAAGGAGTCCTCAGATCTCATTGTTTTTTCCTATCACTGTGTTAGCAGTTATACCCTAATTTATGATGAAAGAAATCGCTATAATTTATGATAAGCGCTCATATGAGATTCTTGTCCCTTGGCTGACTCATTATATAAGTTATGAAAGCCCTCACTTGAAGAGGCCAAGACTTCCTCTCTGTTGCAGAGTTAAAAATGATGTTACTGCTAAATAAGTTACCTTATACACGCAGAGTGCGTGGTGAGTGTCATTGAGCGTGGTCCCATTGGGCTGCATGAGCTGTGTGTAGGCCAAGGCAAACGGCTTCTCTGCCTTGTCTTTGGCTTCATTGGAGCTGCGGTGCTTGAATAGGAATACTACGTGGGCCTGCTTGAATTCTTCGATGGGAACAAATATCTGAAATTTTTTATTTTCAAATAGTTTAAAGATGGTTACGCAAAGTTCAATGCTGCTAATCGTTTTTTTTTACAAATCGAGTAGTTTTTTTTATAAATCGAACAATTGTTTTTCTCTAAACTGACATTTTAATTCCTAATTTTCATTATACTGACTTTCTAATGTATTGTATGATTTGTATGTATCTTTAAATAGGCCAAATATTTTTAAATAGTATTAATCCACTATGGATTAATACTAATTACGATTTATGTATAAAAAAAAATCGAAAATCCAATTATGAATACCCCATCCCTAGCCAATGCAGACTAACGTAGTGACTTTTGACAAACGTCACCAAATATAATTTGATTTTAACAAACTGCCACATTTTTGCTAATTTGTAACAAGATGTATTAATTTGTCATTATTGTTAGTTTTATGTAATGTATTTACCTAAATAACTTGCTATTTATTTGAATCGAGGCTTATATTAAAGTTGATAAAATAATTAAAATTACTGAACTTCCTTACAAGGTTGTATTGGGGCAAATTTGTGAGCTGTCACAAGACTCATCCTAGAATTTCCGAACTATAGCAAACCAACGTACCGCATACTATCGCAGTGGCCACACTGCACGCTTTACGCCACGTTGCATGACAATTAGTCATCGAGTGAATCTCCTAGCGAACAGACGTGTTGGTTAATTTACAAGATGGCGGAAGTTTTAATAACAGCTGTGTATAAAAGGGAGCCTTTGTGGAACCCATCGAGCAAATTATAGAAAAATTTACCAATTGTAATAATAAAATCACTTTGGAATGAAGTTGCACAGAAAGTAAATAAAGATGGTAAGTTATAATTAAATTGGTTAGTTTTGAGAGTGACATCGTGTGTTGACTCAACCGCTCCCAACTGTCAAATGAATTTGTGCGTAGCACTTTGGTGTGGCCAGGCATGAAGTCACGTAGTATATGAGTCACATAAAATTTGGCTTCGCACCTAACACAGCATTTTGGTGTGGCCTCGGCCTTACTGTCCTTTTGATCAACAAACTCAGGAGTGCATAAATGTGTAAATATACAATGAAGTAACTAACCTTGAATGTCTCATGCCAGCGAGGCTTGTCTTCGTGGTAGTACACAACAGAGTTGTATTCATTCAGCGGTGGAACTCCGCCTCCCAGTGACATAACACCCTGCATCAGAACAGATAATACTAATCTAAGAGAAATATACTTATAGGCTCCGAATTCATAGTCCAACCTTAATAATAAATACTCAATAGTAATGAAATTTTCAAATTAAACTAATGTACATAAAATAAAATGTTTAACGAATCCCATTTTAACGAAACATAAAATTCAGTATGATGAACATGTTTTGGTCAAAAATAGCGCTGAGTGGATTCAAACTATTGGACTTGAATGACACGAGCAATATTTAACGAATGGCTAATGAATTTGGACACTAATGTAAAGATAAAAAAGAAAAAATCTTATTTTAATTGATAATTTGAACGTGTTTAGCCCGCATGTTAAATTATGTGCTCAGCACATAATTTAACACATCGATCAATAAGTCCCGGGACTACCCAACAGATGGCGCTTCTAATAACAAATCCATACCATTCTCAGTTGGTACCAACCTTTAGAAGTTACATGTCAAACTTTCATGACATTGTGTCATTGAGTTACAGTGGTTTTAGTGACGCTACTTTTACTATTTTCAAAACAATGGAAAAAACCTAATTTCGTGAGTTGATAAACATTGCTTTTTAATGGGAAAAAATACCGTTCAAACTCAGCGATGGCTTGAAAAGTGTTATCCGGGCTCTGCTCCGTCGAAAACAACCATTTGTCGGTGGTATGCTGATTTCAAACACGGTCGTACAGACACAAATGATGCTGAACGCTCTGGTCGTCCAAATGAGGCTCTGAACAAGAAAAAAGTTCTCTTTCTCAGAACAATGCACCGTGTCGATGGTAACGATGGCCAAATTGCATGAGTTGAACTTCGAATTGCTTCTGCACCCACCGCATTCTCCAGATTTGGACCCCAGCGACTATTAGCTGTTCGCAGACCTCAAAAAGATGCTCCAGGGAGAGATTTGGCTCCAATGAAGAAGTGATTGCCAAACCTAATGCCTATTTTGAAACCAAAGATAAATCGTTCTACACGGCTGACATAGAAAAGTTAGGAAAGCGTCGGAACGAATGTATCGCTCTTGAAGGAAACTATGTTGTAGAATAAAGAAGAATTTTGGCAAACAAATGTTGTTTTAGTAGTTAGTAGTTAGTTTTACTACCATAAACTTCCACGAGCTTCCGATGGATATTCGCGGTGGTATTGTTCTGCTAAGTCAAAAAACGGATGACCGCGCGGATCGCGCACGGACGGGAGGTGGCGGGAGCGCGCGACGACCTCTCCATCGGAAGAATTTACTAAGACTGAACAAAATGACCGACAAACACGCGGGACCAAACAAACTGGCCGTTAAGATCCCCCCTACACACCAGGTGCGCCAACTTCGAAACAAAAAATTCCCCCCCGGCCTCAGGAGCCCTTGTAACCTTACTTTCTAGATGACCCTCGTAGATAAAACATTCACGTCTCCATTCTATGAAAATGATTTCTCGCAATAAGATTAATTTATTGCAGTTGGTCAAAAGTCATAACTTGACAGAAATTGATTTTTGATCATTTTAAAAACATGAAACATTGCATTTCATGATCCAACTTCTCAAATGCACTTTAATAAGGTCTATACTCTTCGAAAACTATTTTACCCACAGTCTAAACAGGAACTAAATATTTCGTAATTTTTTAAAATCAGGTTCTTTCACTTTTAGGATTAAAGAGAATTCCAGAAAAGTTTGGCTCATTTACATATAAGATGAAGAAGTATTACACAAATTTGAACTATAATTAATCAAGATATATTGGCTGTTAACATAAGTTTTGTCCTTTTTTTCCAAATTTAAAAATGAGCGATGGCGGTATAGTCGTGTGACTACAATTCATCTGCTCAGCCAATTTTACGGTGGTTTGAAGGGGATCTTCATGAATAATATGGTTTAAGCGGTCCTCATCGAAGTCCACTGGTCATCCAGAACGCTCCATGTCTTTCAGGTCGAAATTACCGTCTTTGAAATGCAAAAACCTTCGAGGAGTTGTACTTTCATTCATAGCATCTTCACCGTACACTTTGCAAATATCGCGAGCAGCTTTGGCAGCTTTATTCCCTCGATTGAACGCGAACAGAAGGAGGTATCGAAAATGCTCACTTTCGTCTACTTGACATTCCATTTTGAAGGCTTGTAATCAAATAAAATAATACATGTAACGTAAAAGCAAACACAATATCATGTAGAGAAGAAAATTTTCTTTCGAATGACGTATAACCTTTACCATTTTGTTTTATTTTTCGTGCTCATTTTTAAATTTGAAATAAAACGGACACAACTTATGTTAACACCTAATATGAGATACTTACAGGAATGGTGATTCCCTGGGAGTTGCAGACCCTAACGGTGACCTGGATGTTTCTATCCGTGGACTTGCCAGTTCCACGGGTGAAGCACCCATGTAGCAGACACAGGTATAGGTCGTTCCTGGCGTCCCCGGGCAGAATCACCTCTGGGAACCCCATCTTGCGGGCTATAGACACATTGTTCACTGACAGCAGGGGATGTTCCTCACGAATCTGTATAGGAAGCAATCAATCAATGGTTTGGGGTGGAAAAATAAGTTAACGCATCTTCTAAGATAGAAGACAATTAGGGTATTATAATATATATACGAGGCATATCCAGAAAGTAAGTGTACTGAATTTTTGTAGGTTACAATTTTTTTTATTTAAACAAAAAAATTACGTGGTTACCGTAGTACATATGTAAGCTATTTTTCGACATAGTCGCCATTCCTCTCAATGCAGGTTGTGAAGCGGGGTATCAACTTTTCGATGCCTTCCTCGAAGTAGTTTCCCGCCAACCCCTTCGTCCACTTCTCCACCTCCTCCTTTACCTCCTCGTCGGTTGAAAACCTTTTTCCACCCATGTACAGCTTCAGGGAGGTAAAGAGATAGTAATCCGAAGGTGCTAGGTATGGGGAATGCGCAGGATGGTTCAGGACATCCCATTTAAACGAGGCGAGCAGTTCCTTCGTGGCGGTGGCCGTGTGTGGTCTGGCATTGTCGTGCAGCAGGCAGACTCCCTTTGTCAGCATGCCTCTCCTCTTGTTCTGAATCGCCCTCCGCAATTTTTTTAGGGTCTCACAGTATCTTGCAGAGTTGATGGTCTCCCCTTGAGGCATATATTCAATTAAAATTATGCCATGACAGTCCCAAAACACGGATGCCATGATTTTCTTGGCTGAAATTGTGGTTTTGAACTTTTTGGCGGAGGGTGAACAGGTGTGACGTGACCGTTTTTAAACTCGCGACACCACTTGTACACACTCGTACGATTCATAGCTTTATCACCATATGCAGTTTTCACCTCATTATAAACCTCAACCGGAGGTTTTCCCTTCCAAACGAGATAACGGATGACGCCGCGTATTTCGCACTTGGCGGGAGATTGGATTGACATTTTTCACTAAACGTGTTGTCGCGTTGACACTTCTCAACGTACTGACCTCGAACCGGTCTCGTTGCGGAGGGGAAGGGTCAGGCTACACGGAAGTGTAGCCAACATGTCGAAAATAAAATCCATCCGGTCGTGAGAGCCTCAGTATAGTACACTTACTTTCTGGATACGCATAGTAGTTTAAAAGTGAATCACAGTATTCCAGGCTAGTTTTCACTTAGGGCCCATTAAAACATATTTCTGGTAGGTTAGAAGTGATTGCCACACATCAATAAGCTCGCCAGGTTAAAAAAAAAGTAGGGGGACAAATGTATTGCAACTTAAAAGAAGTACTTTGGGGCTTAAAAGGTTTGGAATTTTAAAATAAAATGTTTTTTTATTGATTCTGGGAATATTTGGACTCCTCCACGTATCAAATCTATAACTGAATCAACTATTGTAATATTATCTTCGTATTATAGAACATATCTGAGTAAATATTTGGTAGAATTTAAATACAACAAATTTACCTGCTTGAGGTCACCATTCAGGAGCTTCACAGAGAGCCACAGCCCCTGTCCCGCCTTTCCATCACCTTTCAAGTCCTTATTCACTATTATCTTTTTGAGGAGTGTGTCTAAATTATCTTTTTCACACCTGAAAGAAAATACATATTTCTTAACGAAATAGAAAATAATATATTTGGAGAACCTCTAAGATAATTGATCTGTTGTTATCGTTAAGGGCTTAATCTATATAACCTTGACTTAAGCTTATGCATCAAACAATTTCATTTAAAAATTTTCCTGTCAGTACTAGAAGATAACCCAGAACCAGTGTTGATGAAGTATCTTGTGTTTTGAATACTAATAACTACTTCCACTGTAGTACATCTTGACTGGCTCCATTCAATAGAAATATGTGCTAAATTCACTGGCAGGTTTTCAGCTTTTGTGGATATTCAAAATTACTTTAAAATGATAAAAATAATAAAAGGACAATTTGTATAGCGTTGTTTAGAGAGCAAACTCTTCTTAAGATCATTCCAACTCGGGACTTGAACCCATTATTATTAACAGATTAAAAATACTGCAAAATAAATACAAATAAATAAATATAGGTTTATTTATAGCAACATAGCACGTATCCAGAAATTGTGATAAAATGAAATTGCATATAACACATCGATCAATAAGTCCCGGGACTAACTACTAAAACAACATTTGTTTGCCAAAATTCTTCTTTATTCATCAACATAGTCTCCTTCAAGAGCGATACATTCATTCCAACGCTTTACTGGTATATGGGGAGAGGTTCTCAGGTCCCTCTACAATGCGCTGGTTCGTAACAAGTTAGAATGTGGAGCATTGGTGTGGAAAACACAGGGGATTCGTTACTCTCAAATGGTGGAGAAAGTCCAATAGAAATTTTTGAGATTTCTCTATTTACGTGCGGTTCCTACCCGTGGCTCTATGCTACAAGATTTATTCTTGGTATGTTAAGATACTACCTTCTTAGCATGAGGGATGTGCATTTGTTATTTACTGGGAAAGTACTGGCCACTTGCTAGGGTGTGAGCTCCAAGTCTTATGCCACTTAAAAATATATTTACTGCGATGCGAGTTACTTTCCTTATCCTTGTTACTATTATTCTTGTCACATTCAGGTGTGTCCCCACTGAAGAATAAGTATAGGGTAGGTAGAGAGGATAGAGCTCCAGATTTTTCTATCGCGACACATATTTAGCCTCTTTCATACCCATACATTCACTTATACAGGTCCTATAATTTCTCTTACTTCTAACATCGCCTTTTTTCCAAAATATCATTCACTTGATCCAATAATACTTGCTCTCGGTCTTTCTCTAACACGCTTTTTACTCACACTGTTAATGCTACTATCTTGGAAATGATACAATTTTATGTTCCTGACCAACTATTAGAGATATAGAAATATTGACCTACATTTCAAACATCAATAAGTAGAACTTACTTGCCATGTACTCTCCAACTGTATCACGGTGTGTCCCTTATAAATAAAGCCGCGGATATTGACATCTTCAACATTTCCGATAATATTTTTAAAGAAAGCATAATGAGCTTTCTTAGTAATGGAAGTTAGTTGTTTTGATCGAACTAATATTTTTGGTTTACTAACTTTTATATTTTTGCTGCTGTATTTCATGCCTGTTAGTTTTGTATGTAAATGGGTTTTTGTTTCTTGTTATAGATCATTCAGCCAGAAGTGTCATTTTGCAATAGTGTGAGTAACACTCTCTGTATTACACAACTTATGTAGTGGTATTGGTTTTAGAATGCCACACGATTGGTTCACAGTTATTTTCAATCTTGAAAATTTTCATTATCGTTATTTAATGTTTCCTAGAATCTGCCATGCCTAAACAATTAATATATGAAATAAACTTACTTTCATTTTATTTTTATTATTATTACAATTTAAGCGGACAGCATTTTTAATTTACAAAACGTGTGTGTTATTGAATATAAAATATTATTTTTATATTTTTTTGCTTTTTCACTTCATTAAAAAAATAAAGTGACAAGTTTTTGTAAACGCAGTGTTACTACCACTATTGCAAATGACTCTTCTGGCTAAACAATCTATACTATATATAATTTATCTTAAGCTTTGTATGTAATTGGATTTAACCTGTGTATGTAAGCTTGATGAAAATAAATAAATAATTCATTGCCATAATACAATTACAAACTATATCAATACCAGTAGGCCACTTGTTTTTTTAACAAGTAAACCAGTAAAAAAAATAACTAACGGGAAGAATGGCACGCAATGATGCTTGTCATCATCTCCATCGAGGGCCCCCGACAGGAAGTGTGTGACGTCCATCGCAGCCACCCCGAGAGGTCGCCTCATCTGGCCTCGCGACCAAACCTCCCCTCCCATCAGGCCACTGGACTGTGACAGAGACCGGCCACTAGCTAGGGCGGCTGCCACTGAACTCCGTCTGAAATGTAAACTTTGTTAGATTATATATTATAATCAGGTTTTTGACAATACAATATGTTCTTCTGGAGTGTCGAGGTCATCAAAAATCCTCTTAAAATTTTTCCTATTTGAGAAATATTTAACATATACAGTAAAGTAAAAGTTCGTTAATTCAAAATTCAAGGGACCGAATTTCACAAAAAAAAAAATACAAATGACACAATCAATAAGAAAAACAATTTGCACAGCACTTTCCGATGGCTGGGAATAAGAAATACTAACAAAACAAATATATAAAGCAAATGTGAGTGGAAGGCATGTTAGAAGACCAAGGAAAGAATGGTTGGATGATATTATGAAAGGAGGAAATGTAGAAAGTCAAAGAAATTGTAGTTGTATGAATGTAGAAGAGGATAAGGATGTGTGTCAAGATAAGAAAGTCTGACAACTTGTTATCTCTGACAGGGAAATGGCGTAAAGGTATATATATGTTTGTATCTTCTTACACAATTATTTAAAATAAGTTCAATAGCAATTACGATCCGTTAAGATGTGTGAGAATCAAAGATATTTTGTTCCATGCATTGCAAACAATAACCAACACATTACAAAGGCAGGAAGTACCAAAAATTATCAAGGGAACCAAGTCGAGAACCAGCATATAACAATTTAAATGTTGTCTTTTATGAAGTGTTTATTGTCAGTGATAAAAAAAATAATTTAACCAATGAGTATGTGCTGATGTGTCACCAACAATAAGGACAATGGGTGGCATACAAGTGTCGAATGGGAATGTGTGCGGATCGCTGTATGCTGATGACATGGTAGTTGTTAGCGGAGAATGAAGATGAATTACAGAGTTTGATAAGTAAGTTGTACGAGAGATGCGAGGAGAACGATCTGAGAATGAATGTTGCAAAATTCAGTCATTGAGCTAACAATGAAGGATTGGAGCATGGTTGATAAATTCTACTATTTGGGTAGTATTTTCTCAGATATGTTAGGTCACGAGATATATAAAACGGCATGTAGTGATAAGACACCAAGTCAAGGGGCACTAAATCTGCTAAGATGATAGTCCACGGGGACAGTATCAAAATCTGTTAAAATGATAGTCCACGCCATTATTTTAGTACCATCTTTGATATATGGGAGTGAAACATGGATGTGAAAAGACAGAAGAAAAATTAAATATTTTAGAAATATGTGCACTTCGAGGAATATGTAAGGTGATAATGTATGACATGAATGTGAATTTAAGGCTGATGTGTCGAGTAAGATGAAGAAGAGTCCTCTGAGATGGTTTGGGCATGTAGAACGAATGAATGAAGACTAACAAAACAAATATACAGTGCAAATATGAATGGAAGGCGTGGAACCAAAGATAATATGTTTGGATCAAGAGAATATTTTGAAAGAAGGAAATGAAAGAAGATAAAACGTAGGAGCTGTTTTGTGCTCCCCTGAAGATGAGGTGAAAGCCTTGAAACCGGTAGGGTTATACCGTCACAAAAAAAAAGTGGAATAAACAGTGTTTGATAAAAATAAATTACAATGTCTTTAAACCTCCACAACGTTAATGTCTTAACTATAAACAACGTAGGAGCTGTATGAGAAGTTGTATGGATGTGGACGAGGTATAATATCCGTGTCCTCTTACGTCAAGCCAAGACTGCGAACAAGTTATAAACTACAGAAAAACAAATTTAGATGCAATATGATCTAAGAGTAAAATCAGTCTTGGAAGTGAATACAAGGGTATCAAATGTGGATTGGTCACTTACTTGGCGTGAATACTAACAGTCAGACCATACATAGACTTGCATTCTCTAACATAGCAATAAACCAAACTGTTTTTGTCAGACGCAAAATAATTTCTCTTGAAATTATATTTAAAACTTAATACATATCTGTAACTAACCTGTTGTCAACACTCTGGGGTTCCATTCCCCCTATCCTGACTACGTAGCAGACAAGGTAAACTCTTTCTCTTTTTATATCACTTGATCCCAGATCCTAAAAACAAGAACAAAGATTATTGAACAACAGAATAAAAATAAAAAGACATTAGAGAAATCAAATTTCAAAAAAGACATTTTGCTCAGTTTATGGTGTCATGTTAACACGTTGCCTGCGTCGAACACGGCTCCCATGTCCATACAAATATTTTGTATGGACACAGGAGCCTTGAATGTTTAGTGCACTCATAAACGTCTCCCGATAAGGATTCGTCGCCGGTTTCATGTGTTTTGAAGACACGAAGGAATACACTTGTTTAAATAGAATTGGATTTTTAACAAAGTTATGGGTTTACAAAAATTCGCGAATTTTCAGCATCTCTGTATGACATTAAGTATTTTATACACAGTAAACGTGTTAATTGATTTTTTTAGTTCAATAAAATAAACATTATTTTTCTTTGTATTCACCACTGTTTTATTCATTGGTTTCACTACTGGTTTCGAAGATCTCTGTCTTTTGTCAGGTGATGAAGAATTAAACTACATGTTTAAAATATATTTGTTAGTGGTCACCAGTAGAGAGGGATTAGTTAGTGGTTTAGATCTTTCTTGTTCGTCGAAAGAAATCCCACTTGACAATAAACTTGCCAGATTGTACTGTATACAATGGAAATGCAATACAATATAATATTTTGGATACAAGATAAGCGACACAAAATATAGAATCGTTAGAATAATCTATGAAAAATTTAGGGTAAGTTATGGTTTGGTAGAAATAATAATAATATAATAAAATAACAATTTATATAGTGTCATTTAGAGAGCAAACTCTCCTCAAGGGTGATCCAATTCGAAACCCCAACTACCACTATTATTGACAGATTAAAAATGAATTTCATATAAGTTAAGTGTAAGGATAGAAAGATGAACTATAAAGAAACTTTTGTTGATCTTATGAAACGTGGTACCACATTCAACTTTAGGTGAAGTGTAGTGTATGTGTGTTCATATACAATCATAAATTTTAATAAGATGTCCCAAAAAGCGTTGTCTTTAAGTGCTTCCTAATGCTACACATACTATCCATATATCTCTGACACTTAGAGACAGACTATTCTACGTCTCACGACCAGCAACGGTAAAAGCTACCCCGTCCTATTGGATCGATTTGGAATCAATTTATTATTGGGAGTACAAATTAGTTCGGTCCGTTTCCAAAAGATACCTCTGGCTGTTATGAATGGTTCATAGTGACAGCCGATTTTGGCGGTTTCAGAGAGGTTAGACATCTGCCAATAATATTCAGTTTATATCACTTTGAGTTTCATGCAAAAACCTTGTTTTGTACAGTATTGAAAATGTCAAATTTTGTGTTAACTAAGCAGCATTTGCGGGAGGTTTTAATTTTCTGCTTTAATTGGAAGAAAAGTGCAGCTGAAGCCCATCAAATGCTTGTCGAAGTTTATGGTGACGCTGCTCCAACTGATAAATCATGTAGGGAATGGTTTCGACATTTCAAGGATGGAGATTTCAGCGTCGAAGACAAGCCTCGCTCTGGACAGCCAAAAAAATTCGAGGACAAAGAATTAGAGGCATTACTTGAAGAAGATCAGAGTCAAACGCAAGAGGAGCTTGCAGAATCATTGGGAGTGACTCAACAAGTCGTATCCGTACGACTGAGAGCCATGGGAATGATTCAAAAACAAGGAAATTGGGTGCCTTATGAACTGAAACCGAGAGACGTTGAAAGGCGATTTTTCACTTGCGAGCAGCTGATTCAAAGGCAACAAAGAAAAGATTTTTTGCATCGGATTGTAACTGGAGATGAGAAGTGGATATTCTACGACAACCCCAAGAAGAAAAAATACTACGCTAAGCCCGGTCAATCGTTGCCATCGACCTCATCAACACCAAAACCGAACATACATGGTTCGAAGATCATGCTCTGTATCTGATGGGACCAAAGGGATGTTGTTTACTATGAGGTGCTGAAACCTGGCGATTCCATTACGGGCGATCGGTATCGGCTACAATTAATTCGTTTGAGCCGTGCATTGCGAGAAAAACGGCCGGAATACGAGCAAAGACATGATAAAGTTATTCTTCTTCATGACAACGCTCAGCCTCATGTCGCAAAAGTCGTAAAAAAATATTTGGAAACGCTCAAATGGGATGTTTTACCACACCCGCCGTATTCCCCCGACATTGCTCCTTCTGATTACTGGTTGTTCCGAAGGATGCAGCACGATTTGGCAGGTCACCGGTTCACTTCATCTGTTCATTCATTTTGTTTAGAAATAAATGCATTTTTGAACACAAAATTAAACGGACTGAACTAATTTGTACACCCAATAGATATAAAAGAAATTGACCTTTAAGTTCCAACTCTTTTCTGAAGGAACATCTCTCAAACACTGATTCAAAAAATATAATGGAGACATCCCATTAAAGGATTTGAATTCAAAGAGACAATGTTTGAAATCAATCCATTTGCGACAATTGAGCCACTGTAGACTTTTTAGAAGTGGATTTCTCCGAGGAAGAAGTTTCTCTGACTGGTATTGAATGGGTTTTGAAGCTGAAGAGTTCTAATACTAAGGCATCAAAGCGGAACGAATTTGGATAAATGGTGGATGCTGTCCCAGTTCAAGATACTTTAGTTAGCATAATAAATATAAGGTAAAAACTTACAGTGAAAAGAACTCTTAAATGATGCAGTTGATCTATATCGCTGGCCAATCCTCCTTTAGACCATCTGACCACATAGCTCTCTGTAAAGTGTTTGTTCTCTATCCCGTCATAGAGGGACATCAGGAGTTCCGCATCTTCAGACATTTTGCACACAAAGTTCCGCACAGACGCAAAGAAACTGTATGAAGATGAGGCATTCTGTGAAGACTGGGATGATGAAGAATTCTGAGTGATTTCCTGATGAAAAAATTGTCAAATCAGTAATGGTAAATATACATTTCTTAATATTAGTTAACAGTTCTCCAATACGATTGAATTTAACCATTTCAATAATGCCAATGATGGAATTATCCGCATAATTAATCTGTACCACACAGGTGCGGTTATATCCGCATTCATACTGTTGAACTTATATTACGAATTTGACATATGGTTATACAATTTTTTACAATAATATTCAAAGAAAAATAAAAGAGACAGGGATAGTGACTGTATATTTTCTTGTACTTGTAATTTAAATATTCTGTTATGCAGGTAACCCCCGTTCATCGCGACCCCGGTGAGTGCGGATTCGTTATAACGCGGTATTTTAAACAACACTGGTCCGGCTTCGACACATTCCAGGAATCTTCATAATGTGTAGTTGCACGAGCGAGCTATCTTTCTTTTTCGTTCACTCACATAATACACATGTACATATAACATAAATTCACGAGCGCGAGTGAGACAAAATATGTAGCTATCAGAAAAATTGACGAAGCGTGGAATGAAGTCACCCAATATTGTATGAAGAGCGTTTGGAAAAGGTTGTTCAGAGAAATTGATGATCAAATGAATTACGAAAATGATATTCAAAATATCGTCGAAGATATTAAGTGTTAAAATAATCGAAAAGGCCATTCTCTTCACAATCAGTGCATGCAATTGTTAGAAGAAAATGATGAAGATTATGAGCGAGTGAGTGCTGTAAAGCGTGGTTGTAATGGATTATTTGACGGTTATAGACTTTTACACAATAAACATAGAGGCCAAACAAGGAAATCTAGATTCTTTTTTGCAAAGCGGAAAAATAAATAAATAATTAATTATATTTTATATGACATTGTTATTTAATGTTTATTTTAAAAATAAAATGTTTTTTAGAATCTTAAAATGTTTTTTTTAAATCCCCCGTTGATCGCGGAATTCAGCTTATCGTGGCCATGTCCGGAACGTATCTCCCGCGATCAACGGGGGTTACCTGTATTCTATTAAACTAAAGCAATCTGAAATTTTAAATTAAAGAAAGTGTTATCTAGTTGTTAACATTATACTATGTATTATAGTTAGATGGCCAAGGATGGCTGTGCCTGTACTAAATATGTGACTTTTTTTGCTTTTCATTATTCTTTAAACATAATAGTATAACAATTTACATAATATTTAAATTATATTAAATTATAAAACTATTTACATAATATTTAAATTATATTAGGTATTATAAATAATCTAGAGATAGTTCGAGAATATCCGTAGGTTAAATGAAAATACTACGCCATTTTAAATAAACAACTTGAGCATCGATGGGTTTTGATATCTGTGAGGGAGTCCTGGAACCAACCAATACCTGGTTAAGAGGGATGACTGTACTTCAAAATGAATAAATGTCCATAACCTGTGACGAGTATCAGAAGGCACAATACAAAGTGGGTGATCAGGGTACTTGACGTTGGTACCACTGGAAATGACTATGTAAGTCAATTCGTGATAAGCATATCCTGTTGCATAAAGGGCACGGAACTTCAGAACCTGCAACCTGTCTGCGTATTATTTCTCTATTGGATTGCTGATAATTAGTAACAGACTAACCATCATTTGGCTCAATCTTCTTTCTTGGGAGTCTGTACTCAGGCATACAAGGAGTCAAGTATCCAGACCAATGCTGGCATGTACGGACACCAGACTCTCGATGCTACAGCAGTTTGCTCTTTTCAAAACTTCAACATTTGATACCCTATGATACAATTGAATCATTATTTGCCTGAGGTGCCTCTGCTAGACATTTTTCGAGTGCCCTAATACTTAAAAATAATACATATATGAAGATTAAAGAACTTCATGTGTGATTTGTCTACAATATATTCATATTTTAATGTACTCACTGTTCTTAGTTTAATTTTATCTGACATTTCTACATGCATATTGTAGAGCTGCGATGTGGAAACATTCCTCGGATCTATCAGGTTACCGGTGATAGCACACCTCACCATTAAGTCCATGCCCAGTTCCCTACAGAAACATCCAAATTATTACCATGATCAGTGTCACATGAAAAATTAAGAAAAATTGCAAAATAAATACACGAGTGTTGACAATTAACACCTGCCGGTTTGAATTTTGCCAAATGACACCGGTGATACGGCGACAACAATATTAGAGATAACTGTTTGATTCATCGTTAGGACTCCAGACAAGTTAGAGATAACTGTTTGATTCATCGTTAGGACTCCAGACAAGTTAATCAAAATATTTTTTGAATCTCATATAAAAATATGAATTCAGCATTATTGAGTAAATAAATCTTTATTTTTCTCAAATCAGACTCCCGTGTGATTTCTTATTAAATTTTTAAACCATAATGTCATTTGACTAGAGAAATAGACAAAAACATGTTAGTTTGAGTGGTCAGTTTCAGTTTTAACATGGCGGTTGTCAAAGGGTTAATACGAATTTTTTAAAGATTCTATTTGTATGTCGGCCTCTTGTTCTTCAGTCTCTTCTGTAATCCTTTGAGTTTCAAAGTCCAACAAGTCTTCATTTGTAAGATCTCGTAAATCATTTTCGATAAGTTGGTTTATATCTTCGTGATCAATTTCAAGATTTAGTTGCTGGTCAAGTTGTACGATGAGATTTGTAATCTCTTCAACATCATTTTATTTTTCAAATGTCGTATTCGTAATATTTTCAAACCGTTTAGTAAGTTTTTTTTTCATATTCCGTACATGCATGCTGAAGTGACCTCTTGCCATCCCTTTCCTATATTTTTAATTCCTGAGAGAATATTAAAATTCTTCCAAAACTTTTTTAGAGTTTTCCCTTCTTCTAGAGCTATTATTGCTAAGGAAAATGTCATTTTTAAATAGTAGACCTTAAAGGAGGTGCATGGACTTCCATGCGGAAGGGCGTCGGGCAATTTTGCCGCCTAGTGTTCAAGAATATAAGGATACCTATAACTTCGGTCATATCTATTCTTTAAAAAAAAAAAAAAAAGGTGGCAATAGCTCCTTGGTCCATGGGTTGTAAAATACTAGTAGTATTAGGAGGTAAATACAAACTATAACGTTAGGATGTAAATCTCCTATGTGTGGAGGATGACCTGGTGCATTGTCAAGAATAAAAAGAATGCATTATGATTTTACTTCTGGATAAGAATAAATTCACTATCAAGAATTAAAAGTATGTATTATGTTTTTACTTCTGGAATGAATAAATTCATTGTCAAGAATTAAAAGTATGCATTATGATTTTACTTCTGGATAAGAATAAATTCACTATCAAGAATTAAAAGTATGCATTATGTTTTTACTTCTGGAATGAATAAATTCATTGTCAAGAATTAAAAGTATGCATTATGTTTTTACTTCTGGAATGAATAAATTCACTGTCAAGAATTAAAAGTATGCATTATGTTTTTACTTCTGGAACGAATAAATTCATAAACCAGTCTTCGAAGAGAAATTGCGCCATCCACTCGTTTTTGTTTGAACGGTAATGTAAATGTAACATATCGTTATTGATTCCTTTGAAGGCTCTTGGTGTTTTTGCGCTATGAATCTTGGTTTTAATTTATACCCAGCAATATTTCCATCCAAGAAAAGTGTGATACAGTCCTTGAATCCTGGCATACTTTTTGCTTCCTTCACTCAGGCATCTTCTTCCAATACAGCCCGGTTTCATCAACATTAAAAATTTGTTCCATTACATATTCTTCTTTTATAACCAAAATATCAAATTTTATCTATGAAGTCTTCAACAGCTTTGTAATCGGCGCTAGCTGCCTCTCCGCTTATTTTCACATTTTGATAATTTGGGTGTTTTTTAAATCTAGCGAACAATCCTTGCTTGCAGTAAAAGTTTGGTCGTAATTGTCAGGTTTCTTTAATTTTAGGTCTTGGAAAAGACTGCTTTTGTTTTTATGGTCGTCGTAAGGCTTAGGGGAATTCGTTTTTGTATCAAATCTTCCATCCAAATCACTAATAATTTTTCCATTTCGTTGATGGGTCCAAGACTTTTTTTTTGTTATTATTGTAGATTTTATAGATGACAATCCTTTAATTGCTTGAAGAATACACTCTTTATTCTTTGAAATAGTGGAGATCTTTATTCTTTGAAATAGAATAATTTTAGATCATGAGCTAAGTCCTTCACTTTTTTACCACTATCATAATGTTTTAAGTTTAATTTCTAAGTTTATCGCACTTCTCTTTCTTTTATCAATATTCCGACTGCCACTCATTATAGGCACAATTTATTATTTATTTAGCTCGGAAACTAAATGAAATATTAAATAAATAAAAATAACGCCTTTGTCGATAAGGTCTTTGTGTCTATTCGTGACGCTCCATTTAAATTATTTCATTTTGTGAAAAATGATTTTTTTTTGTCGTAAGTCGAACCGTCGTAAGGACTACCTGTATACCTGTTTCCCCTATCCATGGTGAAGATCGCAGCACGTTCCTTTTTCTTCAGCTCATCCAGCGGCAGGTTCCCAGAGAGGATTGAGATTCTCAGATGCAGTAGGGCTCTCATACTGACCTCTATGAACTTAAACTTCTCATTTCCATTCTGAAAATTTTCACAAAGATATAAATTAATAATACTTTAAACTGTATTATGTTCAGTAAAAACATATTTTTCGGTAAATTTTGTTAGTTTTGGAGAAAAGTTTAGAATAAAGTTCCTCATATTTTGAGGTTATTTATAGTCAAGAGTATTTTAGTTTTTTTTATGTTCAAACATTCAAAGAACAAATATAAATTTTAAAATACTTGAGATACGTGAATTTTAACATGTAACAAAAAAAAATGGTTATTTGAAATAAATTGTTTTCCATAAATTTACATATTTCCTGGGTTTAAACAATTTTATTTTATCCCCTCAAAATATGCAAAATCAGGACAGCACATTTATTTTTTAAATATAAAATTCTGTAATTATAGATAGAAGAGTACCCAACCTTAAACCGAAGTTATAACATTTGTATATCTAAAAAGAAAGCGAAGAAACTGACCTTCCCAAGAAATAGACCCTTCCAGTGCACCCCCCATGTCCTCAGTGTCTGTGTGATCTCCTGCACTATCTGCGGCTGCACTAGGTTCACTACCTCCACCGAACCAGTTCTACACAAGTATATACATATCTTATTAGAAACAATACCCAGCCAAATCGTAACAATATAGATATCAAAGGCTAGAAAGGAAATTGAGGACATATAAAACAAAGAGTGAATTATGACCAAATCATTAGCATCTAAGTAATATTTCCCTGCTCATGAAGAGTTGATCAAATCATTTATTTTTTTTATTTAAAATTACATAGAATTTGCCCATTTGTACACCAGCCCGCTGCCACCAGCTCAGTCCTCCGCCAGGTATATATAAAACCCCTAGTAAAAAAGCACAGATAAAAAGCCATACGAGAAAAAGGAATCTACAATAATTCGAATTCATAAAAAAGTTGTAAAAAATTATTTGAAATATTTCCACAATCCCAAGACAACACACAGAAATTACCTGATCTATTAATACGTTCGCTGCTAAAGACGCCCATGGGCGTCAACACATTTTTTGTAGAGACGCTGATGACGCCCGTTGCGCGTCATTCAATTCTCTTTGTTTGTATGGTACCGAATATTTTAAGATTTTAAGGTTTCCATAAGATTTTAAGGTTTCGAAAATATGATTTTTTTCAGTACCTCTACACTATTCTATAAATACATATCACAGTGAATGTGTTAAAGATAAAAATTGTGATGAAATTCACTAAGCCAAATGATTATAAAATTATTATATATTTAAGTAAGATAAAAAAATTGAGAAATTTAGAATGAAATTATGCAAACATATACACACCATATCATTATTATGCTAATTCCTTGTTGGAACTTCTCTGTCGCAGCACGGGCTTGACCAATTGTCTACATCCATGCATTTTATAATAAAACTCCTTCTATTCTCTAACATTTTACAACCTCGCGCATTAAAAAATTTTACTCACTCAGTTCTATCATACCTTAGTTGATCTTTCTCTTTGACTTCCCAAGTTCCAACATATCCAACATGGGGAACAACAAATCCACAAGGTTGTGCAATAATACAATGATAATGTAATACAATACTTCCGCTCATGTTCGCATTAAAATCTGTGCTTTCAATCTATCCTTAATAATTTTTCTACCACAACGATCAATAAGTCTCGGGAATAACCAACAGATGGCGCCTCTAATAGCAAATCCATACCATTCTCATTTAGTACCAACCTTTAGAAGTTACGTGTCGAACATTCATGACATTCCGACATTGTGTCATTGAGTTACAGTGATTTTAGTGATGCTACTTTTGCTATTTTCAAAACAATGGAAAAAACCGAATTTCGTGTGTTGATAAAACATCGCTTTTTGTTGGGAAAAAATACCGTTCAAACTCAGCGATGGCTTGAAAAGTGTTATCTGGGATCTGCTCCGTCCAAAACAACCATTTGTCGGTGGTATGCTGATTTCAAACGCGGTCGTACAGACACAAATGATGCTGAACGCTCTGGTCGTCCAAATGAGGCTGTTACACCAGAAAACATAAAAAAAAAACTGAAAATCGTGATGGAAAATCGCAAAGTAAAGTTGCCTGAGATAGCTGACATCCTGAAGATATCATTTGGTAGTGTTTACACTATTTTGCATGAACATTTGGTCATGGAAAAGCTTTTTTCGAAATGGGTGCCGCGTTTGCTCACAATGGAACAGAAACAACAACGCATCGATGATTCAGAACGCTGTTTGGCACTGTTTACGCGAAATAAACAGGAGTTTTTGCGTCGGTATGTGACAATGGATGAAACTTGGATCCACCACTCCGGAATCAATTTCCTCCGTATTTTGCAATGTAATGTGTACAATGTAATTGGACTATTATGAATAAATATAAATAATCTTTCTGGCTGGTTGAAAGAAATTGCCGCATGGCAAGAAGCCTACCAAATTGTACTGTATATGAAGAAAGTGTTATATAATACAATATTATTAGTGGGTAGACTTACAAATCCCTTCCAGTACTGCCGATTGGAGAGATGAAATACTAAGCTCGTAGCGAACAATAAATTATCTCAATACTCAGTACTGGACAAAAATGAGGATTCGCTATGATATTTCAACCCAAAATTAGCATAGCAAATCCCCATTTTTGTTGAGTACAGCTATTGATTTGATTTGCTATTTTAACCCAAAAATGGGTTAAAAAAATTACTAAAAACTACTGGACTAGCTAGCCTCGTATTTGACCCTTTTTAGTCTTTTTTTATTCACATAAATCAAAGTTAATACTAAAATACTGTTGTGAACTCTTAGCAGATTTTGATATTGTTTTTGAGCCCCATTGACTTTGTTTCCTAAAGCTACACACCATTCAATTTCCCCCTTAACTCTTCCATCAATTAACCCTTATCTTGGCAAAGTTCAATTTATCCAAATATTAACGTTTTTCTTTGGTGATTCCTTGTTATATGGTAGTTATGAAGGAAAATTGAGAAAAAAAAATTCAAATTTTCCTTTTAGTTTTTTTTTATATGTAACACCCATGTTACATTGCCAAAATATCAATTTTTATAAAAGACAAAAAGTGCTATAAAATGATTCTACAAGTATAATCTAAAACATGAACAACATTTACATAGCTGAATTATCAACAAATAAAATGGTTTGAATAAAATTTTCTCTACATGTAGTGATTAATAAGATATTTAGATTTACCCCAATTTTCAAAACACACCCACGTTGTCCAGACATGTTGACCCGATATCGTTTGAAAGGTTGTAGCGTTGTCAATATTTATCACCAGATGATACCACTGCACACAATAGTGCATGTATAGTATTTGAATGTGTTGCCATATTTGAAATTACGTTCCAGTTTCTGAATTTTTTTTTTTAAATACCTAAATTAGTGTAACACCTGTGTTACAATGCCATGATAAGGGTTAAGAAAATACTACCCAAATATCAGAATTCCTCAACATTGTTCACCCATATATCATATTCAATTATTACTTTCGTTTAATATTTTGAATTTTCAAGCCCTGTTCATTTATTATTATTGAAAAATTAAAGAATTCATAAATGAAATTTATCACCAATATACATACCTGTCTACGGAGCACTCCCGTAGCTTGATATAGGACTTGGGCACGATCCCTTTCGCCTCGGGTCGGCGGCCGGCCAGTCTCCTGCCGTAGTACCAGTGCTCGTTCTCGCAGGAGATCTCCAGCAGCTCCCCCACGTGAATGCTGAGGGAAAGCCGCGGAAACGACTCTTTCGGTAGGTAGTTGTGGACCGCTGCAACAATCAAACAAAAATAAATTTGAAATCGATCCAGATATTTTCAGCCTTCACGTTATTTATTTAAACACTTCATTGTACGATGTACAATCTAGCAAGTTAAATGCCAAAGGGTAATCATTTCCAACCAACCGGAAAATTGTTTAACAATTTTGATTCAAGTATTGGGTGAAGGTTTCCAAAAAAGCTTTATACAAAAAAAAATTAAAGATAGAATTGTAAGATGAAAATAAACCAGAAATCATTTGACGATTTAAATAAAACAAACATTATGATATATACATATCCTCATGCCTTTTCACTATAAGGGTAGATAGAGAGAAGAAAGCGCAAGACTTTCCTATCGCAACAAACATCTTTCACCTCTTCTTATATACATCGACCATCTCATACAACTTTTACAATTTCTCTGACATTTTATATTTACTTCTTTCAAAACATCCTTCATTAGATTCAACCATACTCTCCTTGGTCTTCCTCTACCACATCTTCCACTCAGATTTGCACTATATATTTGTTTTGATAGTCTCTCTTCAATCATTCATTCTAAATGTCCAAACCATCTGAGTGATCCTTACTTAAAATATCAACCTTAACACTTGCCTTACTGTGCTAAACAATTCCGCCAGCCACTGTGCTGGACGCTCAGCATCCAGTGAAAAATGTATGTTTTAAATTAAAATTATGCAAAATTTGCTAGGTTATTTTTGTTATTAGCTATAAAATTATTTTATTATGTAAGCCCTGGTCACTCACTATCCATCATAGGGTGGCAAGTGTTAAGTTCACATTCATCCTTAATCACTTCATTCCATATAGCCATACATTGTCCCCCCATGTATTTTTCTAAGTGCATGTATTTCTACGACTCTTTTCAGTCTTGTTCCATGTCTACGTTTCACTCCCATACATCAAATTTGGTCCCAAAATACTGTTGTGGACTATCATATTGGCAGGGTTTGATACTGGAAGATTTGAGTATAAATATGTTTTAGTGCTTTACTAACTTTGTTTCCAATTGCAACACGCCATTCGATATCTCTCATAGCTCTTCCATCTGAGAAAATACTACAAAATAGTAATTAACGTGTTCCCCGCGGGGAGCACAAACGCCTGTGATCTGACGACAATCCAAGTTTCAAATCACAAATACTTAAAAAAAATTACACAAAACCGGAATAAAAATTGAACTAAAATTTAAAATAATCTTTATTCTAGCGACATCTCTGAAAACCTTGTCAAATAATATATTAGTTTATGAGATATTGTTGAATAAACAGAGCGCCGAATTTTTTTGGTTTCTCAATATTTCCAGCATTAACGACCTGTCGCGCGGATCGAGTCCTACGATGAGTCTCTCTTACGTAAATAAACATTACTAAGTCTCTCTTACGTAAATAAACATTACTAGTGCTATATGCATTTGATTGGGTGAGTGTCATGAAGCATTGATTTGATCGTAGCATTCCTTTGTTTATTTTACGTAATGTTAAGTTTATCTCCTTTATTTAATGAGTCTCCTTAAGAGTAATGACTATTATTTATTATCAGAAAATTACTTAAGTGTCATGTTTACTTGGTGTTGTAATCAAATATCAGTGGTTCTAAACAAAATATGTGTTTAAACTTAGAAATTAAAAAATGCTGAAATTGTGCCGCGCACAGGATTCGTGGAATTTGTTTTTTAACGCGGTGAACAGGTTAAATACCAATTGTTAATAATACATAAAGCAGTTCACTTGCCCCTTATATTAGTTGATTTATCAATTGAATAATAAAATTATAATAATGAATAACGAACAATAAACACTGTTGAAAGGAATATAGATTAACAATCGGACTGGATAGAACAAATTTACAAATCAATCTAACTCCACTATAATGCATGTGTGTATTAAGATGTATTCAATCAGAAGGTACAGGAGATCCAATCTTACTGTAAGTTATCTGGCTGCAAAAATATTTATCCATCTGAGATGAGAAAATTAAAGGAAAAATACTATACACGCCTTCAAAGAATTAAATAAAAAGAATAAACATAGAGCGTTGTTTCTCCATTTTTTTAACCTTGCGATCTCCCAAAAGATAAAAAAAATAAAGACTCTGTGACCCCTTCGCATAAACTTAATATCTTGATGTATGTGCATTTGGTCGGACAAATGTTGTACTTGCACAAAGACGATAAGTTTTATCAGGTATTAAATTTTATACTGTTTAACATCACTAAAAACAAATTTTCTGATTAAAATGTAAACCATGATTATTGTACAATGTGTACATATGTGTATGTGTGCATATGTGTACGCATGAAACCTATATTAATGGGTATTTTTTTTTTTTTTTTTGCTACCAATATACAAGATTATTATTATTTTTAGGTCATGAATGAAATGAGAAAATAATATGTTCAACAGAATAAACACTTGGAGTTTACAAAGATATCAACAAATTCAGTAAAATATCAACACATGGAATTTACAAAGATAAAGAAAATGATTGAAAAATATACACATATCGCCTTTGTTGCCAAAAGAGCTATAATTTTTATTCTTCATCGAAATAAATTTCAAAAAGGCCATAATTTCAATTCTTCATAGAGATATACTTCAAAAGAGCCATAATTTTATTCTTCATAGAGATATATTTCAAAAGAGTTATCATTTTTATTCTTTGTAGAGATACACATACTTTTAAATAGCCAAAATGTTTATTCTTCATAGAGATATATTTCAATAGAGGCATAATTTTTATTCTTCATAGAGGTATACTTCAAAAGAGTCAACATTTTTAAATATATTTCTTTTGTGATTGTTGACACCATATTAAATTCAACAATAAACAATTTTTAGATTATTAATATTTGTTCGTTTTTTTATTTTTCATTCGATACAAGTGTGATTTTTATCAGTACTTGACTACTGTAATGTTATTGTTGACTTAATATTACGAATACTCAAACCTTATTTGAAATAAATCAGCAAGTATAGACAAAAAAAGTGTACATCCATGTCAGTTTTTGCCTGAACTGCCAAACTTTATAAGATCATAATTTGCGATTTTGTACAGACATTATGGTATATTTCGAATTAAGTAATTGTAAAATATAAAATTGTTTTTAATAACTAAACACAAAATGAGTGAGACAAGATGTGGTGTACACAAACACCTTGTAAGTAACTGGAGTGTAACAGTCAGTGCATAGAGTTACCATATTCTCATATGGCGTTAATGAGCTATTTACTAAGAAAGTTAATTGCATATCAAAATATAATTAACGGCCATCGTTAATATTCCAACACTCTGAGTTATCAATATTTGTCCATAGTGCCAATTAACACGTTCCGCGCCGCGTAGGTCACCGGTGACCTACCATGTTTTTGACCAGGGCGCCACATAGGTCACCGGTGACCTACGTGTTTTTTTTTTTATAAACAGTCCCAGTGCGCCAGCGGTCACATTTACTACGAATTTTAACATTGAATGTGACCTATACGGCGCCCCTGAATATAATGCACATAAAAACTTCCAAAATTTTGTTTGAAAATGCAATTATTTTTAATAAACCTCCAGGTGTACATGAGCAAGCTATTATGGTTTATTTTTTTCAAGGATAAACTAGCCTCTACAATTAGGCTAGGGGGTATAGAAGAGATTCCAGGGATAACATAATGAATGGGACCATCCATTTGTCACACTCTGGAAATTTATGAGGGTGCATTGTCTATGCAACATTGTGACCCTTTTTTTGGAGCTATTGTCTCAGTAATCATAAGAGATTATTATGTTATGGCGTAACACTATAGCATATTACATAAATAAATAAAAAATATAATAAGTAATAAATTAGGCATGCTACAATTTGTTTCGACTACAAAAGTTTATGTTGTATATACATGTATTACCGTACGACGCCGCGTAGGTCACCGGTGACCTACGCTCACAATATCACCTAAAATCAGTTTATTTTTAAAAATAAATCATTATTTATGAAGCCTATATATGTATACATAATATAAACTATAATTTGTTTAGTGGCGCAGGTACTTATTTTCTCAAAATGTACTGCGGCACGGAACGTGTTAAGCAATTACACGAGAGCAAAAAAAAAAGCTAAAAAAACTAAATACTTAAAACGTTACATATATATATACCATCATGCAATTTCCCTGTTGGGGTAGGCAGAGAGGACAGAATGGCAGACTGCCTATGTCGAGACACATCCTTAACCCTTTGCGACCTTATATTGAGTCTGACTCGATTTAATTCCCGTGGGTCTTATGTCGAGTTACAGTTACACTCGACATTAAGGATTTTGTATGTCAGTAAATTAAAAAAAAAACATTCAAATATTGTTTTATTGAAGAAAAATAAAATAAAACTTAAAAGTAAATCATAATTTTTCATAGAATGATGCAAACTTTTTATGGACCTGGCGGAGTAAAAAAAGTTGTGGACCGCAAAGGGTTAAACTCTTCTACATCCATACACCTTCTCATACAACTTCTACGATTTATCTGACTTTCTACATTTCCTTCTTTCAAAATGTCATTCACTTGATCCAACTATACTTTCCTTTGTCTTCTTCTCACATTTACACTACATATGTTTTATAAGACTTTCTTCATTCATTCATTCCATATACCCAAACCACCACAACATACTTTTCAATCATATTTAACACATCAGTCTTAAGTTCACATTCATCCCTTATTACTTCATTCCATATTCTGTCATACATTGTACTCCATACATTCCTTTAGACCCAACCCTTTATAGATCATGTACTAATAATATAGACACAATTCAAGTAAATTCTTTTATGGCCAAATTATAGTAGATACTTTTATGGACATCCATTCTTGGCTACATTTAAAACAATTTTTATATTTTTCGTAATTTCTTGGCCGTAATTATGGGTCTCAACTACTCATTATCAGGGGAGCACAAACAAGACTCTGATGAGGTGAAAGCCTTGGAACTGGTAGGGTTATACCGTTACAAAAAGTGGAATTAAAAGTGTTTGATAAAACAAATTACAATGTCTTTAAACCGCCACAATGTTAATGCCTTAACTATAAATAATATATTCATGTACGGGGGCGGTTCAATATGTACCCGTGTTAGGAATGAAGACGCCATTTTTTTTCAAAAACAATTTTTTTTTATTTTTCAGCATTGTCCCCTTTTAGGGATATACACTTTTTTCAATGTCCCTACCATTATTTTAACCACTCCAAAAAATAGGAATTGTCGAGCTCTGCAAAATGTCTCGACTATGCTCATTTGAGCAAAAAATTCTTCATGTTTGGGAATAAGAAGAAATCGCAGGGAGCCAGGTCGGACGAATAGGGGGGGTGCGGTAGCAATTCATAACGCAATTTATGCAAGTTTGGCGGCGACAACTTATATTCTTAGTAATGTTTAGGCCAAACTAATATATTTCGCGTTTCCTAATTTACATTGTCTTGCTGATGTTTATAATGTATCTTTAAGCTTTGCATTTTATTGCTGTATATAATTTCTCTTTCTTGTTGCTGTATATAATTTATCTTGAAACTTTATATGTAACTGGGTTTAACCTGTGTAAATAAATATCACATTTACTTTTCCATTCATACTTTTCTATCATTGTGACTGAATTTTACAACATTCATTCTCAGATTAATAAATTATACAAAAATAAAATACAAATAGGTCCAAGAGGTCAATAATATAACCAATGAATGAATCACATTGCCATTTGATGGGAACGCCTTAATTATGAGTCAAATGGACAGTTGACGAATGTTACTGCCGCCTTATCCTCAATGAATCAATGGAGGAAGACAAGAATATTGCACTCCCTCCCGGTGTCATTCCCTTTCCAACTGCTTCTCAAATGGATGGTTGTTCATTAAATAGTCAATTTATTGTCAAGTATATTGATGTTGAAATGACAATCTCTTGTGTGGTAATGTCAAGAAACCCAAAATTATCTTATCAGCCCTTCCATCTTCGTTATATAATATTTCACTCATTGCGATTGGTTGATGATGACCATAAAAAGGATTGGTCTATTTTTTACATTGAGTCAATTTTCTAGATGGTTACATGTTAATAAGTTGAACTTAATTATGTCTAGAATACATTTTTTTTTAATTGTAATAGGTACAGGAGAGAGGGAGGGGAGAAGTGGCTAATAAGGGAAAGGGAGTAGGTAAACGTCAAAAGGATGGCTTTTAACCCTGAGAGTGCTACGAGAAAAAAATATAATTGTCTATCTAGTGCCGAGATATATTTACGATTCGGACGTTCGTGATAAATATTTATTTTAAACAACAAAAAAACAAAAAAAATATATTTTTACAACATAAATATATTTTAGAATATGTACCCTTGTATTCTAAATGAATAATATTCATTTAGAATACAAGGGTAGAACAAATTTCTTCCACTGCTATAGCAGTGCGCCGATCTCTCAGGGTTAAACAGGAAATATATTTAGCAGAGGACTATTATTGAAATTAACCTTTCCCTTCCTGTGCTAAAACAATCCGCGCGTTCCGGTGCTGTGTATTCAATACACATGTAAAAATGAGCGATTTAAAATCGGAAAAATAAGAATATTCATAGACAATCGATTAAATTATATAAAATTTGATGTCAAAAGTGATAATTGAAATTTAATTGCTGAAAACATGAAAAAAAAACATCGGCCGACGTTCACAAAACGGGCGAAGAGACCACCTCAAATTACTTACTGAAGCGAGAGAAGCGAGCGAACTGAGATTCTATTTCTTGCGTTCCCATATACCGAAGAAGAGTGAGAGTGAGACGTGAATAGCATCGCTTCTCATCCATAGCGGTTTTTTAGAATGAATATACCTACTTCACACACTGGCACACGTTTGATTGTATTGGTGAATTTATTCCTGATTTTCACAAAATATCTCTGATGTGGCCGATAAGTGCCAATTATTATTAATATTATTTTTTCATTCAATGCGTAAATGTATTACGGAGGAATACCTAAAATCTGAACCCAGTATTTATTATATTTATAGAGATATTAAAGTGTTTAGAAGCAATGTGTACTAGTTACACATCATAGGGAAGGAAGGGTTAACTTGATTGTTTCAAACAATGGTGGTTTATTTGTTTTACTAAAAATGTATAAACATGACACCACAAAGTGAACAAAGGTCTTTTCTAAGATTCAAGGAATAAACTAAATATTTTTTACCGTCTCATGAATTTCTTTATGAGATTCAGCCTATATACTTGAAAAACAGAATTAAATAAATAAAAATAAAATGTGAGTTACAGTTTAAGAAACAGTGGACTCAGTGTGACATTATAGGACCATATACTATGATATAATATATTAATCAGCAGTGACCGCAAAATATGCTCTATGGATATGGACAATACTATCCGCTCACTTCCTTTGCAAAACAAAATCACTCAAATTCTTCTGCAGTATTCTCATTGCTAAATACATTCTCGCTCATAAGGTTAAATCAGGATGTTTGCATACCATAAAGCTATTTTAATTATTGTTTTTTTCTCTTTTCTGAGTTTTTTTTAACTTTACAACTCTGAAAGAGGAAAATTAATATGGAATACATAAGAGGGTACAAAGTGTCTATTTGCGACAACAGATGTATTTAATTTTTTTCATCTTTTTGTGTCAAAAAAAAAATGAATATTTAACGATAAATTTTTTCATTCTACTAATAACATTAATCCCTGCTACACGTATCTCCACCAATTATCCCGAGGCTCTCTTCAAGCGGAATAATTCCGCCTGAAGTTCTGAGGAAAGCCTCAGGATAGAAGTTAGAAACATATGTAGCAAGGATTAGTGTAATTACAAAAGAATAACAAAATAATTTGTTGCTAAACATTTTAATGGAGTTCCACAAAGTTAAAGCCAAAACCTTTAATAAAAAAAATCTTAATTGTATTTTGAATCATTTATCTCCCAGCATTTACCCGTGTACAGTTTATTTATGGATTTTAAATTTTTATAACCCCAATAAAATTAACATCATTTTTAAACAAAGGCAAAGTGCAAGTACATTTTTTGGATGTAGAGAACCGTTTCACTAGGCAAGCCCTGTGGCGAAGTGCACTCTTTCCTTAATTACAAATTTCATATATTTGTTCTTAATACTAAATCACTCAGCTGAAACATTCACATCCTACACATTTAAACCCTAAAGTTATCACATACACAATTCCAACCGCATCATAATCTCAAAAAACAAATCAAAATCACATCCAATCACAATCACTTACTACATTTACGTCATTCGCTCACATGCCTATATGGAGACCTTCAAAAGCTCCTCACTGCTCACTCTCCCTCTGTCAAAGAGCCAACACATTACATATTATTTTAAAGTGCGACATTATTAAAATCACTACTCTACCTCAGAAATGCTTTGTAAATTCTTGGTTCAAATTTGGTCAGCTTCGAAATAGTTATGTTAATTCCAAACTCTTGAATTGTATTGAATGAATCTTTGTTTAAACTAGTCCACTTTCAAAGAAAAATAAGGTTTATAAAAACACATGTAAGTATAATGTCACATGATGTAAGTATAATGTCACATGATGTAAGTATAATGTCACATGATGTAAGTATAATGTCACATGATGTAAGTATAATGTCATGATGTAAGTATAATGTCACAGGTAAATTCTAAATATTTTTAGTAGAATATGGGATGAGTGGCAGGATTTCCAAGCTTTTGAAGCATCTTTAATGGTAAAATAAATTAACTGAACACTTTTTTCTATGCTAGTTGAGATTTTTCCTTTTTCTTGTTTTATTTTTATTTATAAAATTTTAATTATTTGTCTACTTTAAAATAAAAAAAAGTCCTAATAACCTCGCCTAGTTAATAAGATACAAGTCCGGCCAAAAAGTTACAGGTTCGATTCCCATTGGTACTAATTAGTTTTAAAAAGGGTATCAGTTTGGTTTTCCCCTCAGGCTTCTTAAACATCTTTCTGGTTTGTTGTAAGAGATTGCCACATAGAAATAATAAACTTGACTGGTTTTACTGTATATAACAAAAGCAAAATACAAAAATACTTTATTAGTTTGATATATTTAGTAGCAATTTTAAATGTTTTTAATGATAGACGGACAGTACTTCCAAGCTTTCAAATTATCGTTAATACTTAAGTGATCAATT
Source organism: Odontocerum albicorne (assembly GCA_949825065.1). NCBI lineage: Eukaryota > Metazoa > Arthropoda > Insecta > Trichoptera > Odontoceridae > Odontocerum > Odontocerum albicorne. Next base: position 24,074,538 of record OX463859.1, on the reverse strand, counting down.
TAACACGGAATATATTTTGATATTTTTTTTCTTCTAATAATAATAAAAGGATATCATATAGCGCCATTTAGAGAACAAACTCTTCTCAATATCGCTCTAACTCAGGGTTCAAACCCAATTTTGATAAGACTTCCCAAGAGTGTTTTGTAAAGCTAAACACGCCAGGAGTACTGCCTCCTGGTGTCAGGACCTCTCTGACACCAGGAGGCAGATTATTTCACACCACAGGACCAGCAATGGCAAAAGCTCTATCATAATACCTCACCCTATTAGATTAATTTGAAACAACCAATTTATTAAATGAAAAAGAAATTGACCTCAAAAATCTACTTCTCTCCGAAGGAACATCTCTCAGATACAAATTCGAAAGATACAACGGAAACATCCCATTAAGGGATTTGAATACAAAGAGACAAAGTTTGAAATCAATCCGTTAACGAAACTTAAGTCAGTGTATACTTTTTAGAAGCAGACCATTATGGTAATATTTATGACTTCCATATATTAATCTAGCAGCTGCATTAAAAAAAACTGAAGTCTAGAAATTTGTGAATCAGGCAATCTGGAATAGAGTTACAAGATACAACAACTTAAATAATAAGATTTTTTATTTCCCTTGTTGGAAGACATTGATGTAAAAATTTAAACTCTCTAAGACTAGAGAAATTTGAAGAAACCTATGCGTTATCTTCATCTAATGTGTATTATTATCTTTGAAAGAAATGTTTAAATAAGTTGAAACTGTAGAATAAATTTTAAAAAAATTATCTCAATTTCAATGATGTCACTTAACCTAATGTAACTTTAATCCATATGTACATGCTTCTTGCGAGTACACTTGGCGGTGAATCACTTTCACAGTCATGCATTCCTTACTTGGAGTATCGGAATGTGTCGTACCTGTCTGGTAGATGGAGACACACGCACTCACACAAACCCACCGCACACTGTGCCACGAATAATAATAAGCAGAATGATGAATACTAATCAGGGATATTTGGGGTACTGGCGACACTACAGCAGACACGAACGTAGGAAATGGCATTAATATAATCGTATATGTAGCAGTGCATAGTTCAAAAACTATTACACTCTTTTTATTATTACAATACGTCAGAAGTTTTGGTAAAACATACAAGACACATTGTCCCTTTTGAAGTAGCCAGAGGGGACAGATATCCATATCTTTCAATCCATGCACATAACTCTCGTCTCATTCACATCTCCTATATCTTACCATTCCCTCAACTGAAATTTCTCAATTATCTCCTTCCATTCTTTCCTTGGTCTACTTTTTCTGTGAATCTCTATTGATTTCCGACACATGTTTCATCGACAAGTCTTTCATATCTCATTCTCTCAATTGGGCCAAACCATCCCAAGATTTATTTCATAATTATACTTATATCATCCATCTTTAACAAACTGTTATTCTTTATTCGACCATTTTTACTCTTATCAAATATTTTATTTTCCAATATTTCAAACAATTACTCATATTTAACATCAATTATTAAATATTTTGATTTCAAATAAATTTATTTCTAATTTTATCAGGGTTTTTGGATATAAATAATATTTTTTTACGTTTTAAGTGTCATCATGTAACAGATATGAGTAATGCATTTAAAAATATACACCATTCTATTGGGGTGACTTTGCACCCCTTTTTGTAGTTTAGGGTGCTAAAAATTAACCCTTTTTACTATAATTTTTCAAAGTATGGTACTTTTTAAAAGATTCTCCTGGATGAAGTCCGGGCTTCCTATCACAAGTACCACAATAGAATGTAGTTTATTTTCTCCCTCCTTTGACCTTCCGATTGGAGCACACATACAGTCCTTGTGTTGTTATGGGTAAAAATAAAATGACTCTTTCCATCCAAACGCTGGATAATAGTATCGTCTGTAAACAATCGGCCCGGTTTTTGTATCGGTGCACGAATGTCTCCGATTAGACTTATCAATAATTTGTTTCTAAATTTTTGATGTGTTATTCTTTGCGTAATTTCCTTCGTAGCATATTCATTGAATAAAATGTTTGAATTTACATTACATCGCAAAAAACACGAAATATTTTTTTCCAAGACGTACCACACTTCTTTTCGAGGACACAGGCCACTTCACTACTGATAATAGTAGTATAAATAAGCATCAACTAAATTTGTTAGTGTTAATTCTTAAGAAATCATTGTTTTGTCTTTCACGTCGCTTAATGTTGGATCTTGGTCCAATTTGCGCAAATCGACTTTTGAATTCCAATTGTAAAATATTTAGTTAATGGGATTTATTTCCGCAAAGCAAATTTATTGATTGTTTTTTTTATTTCGTTATAGCAAAATTTCATTTAAAAGAGGGTCTATAAAGTGAGGTATGGATATATATTGTTGCTTAGTTGCTGCATTCCATACATTTTTAAGAAAAAGAGTTCTGTACCAAACAAGATAGCTTGTTCTCTTTCATATTGAATTAATACTCCTTAATTTTAGACCCAAAAAAGTCAGAACTTTTCATGAATGCTTTTTCATAATCTTAATTTTATGATAAATTTTCAACATCTAAAATGGCTTAAAGTTTTGATTAAAAAAGCTCTTCCAGCACTGGCCGCAAGAATCAGGTAGATTTTGTCTGTGTGAAAGGAACAGATATTTTCTGTTTTATTGTACCTTGCAGGTACCATATCTCTCCAACACAGATTATATCATTCTATCGGAAACATTTCATTATATGCCGTAAATAAATAAACATGTAAAATTTTTTAACGGAAAGTAGTTTCGGAGGGGTAGTAACTCTAGAGTAGTAACTCTAGGGGACGCCCACGCCGAGAGTACCTGGAGGACCTGTTGGTGGACGTGCGCTGCTCAACATATACAGATTTAAAAAGAGCCGCACAGGACAGGGGGGAATGGAGGAGAAGAGTTGAAATTGCTGCAAACCAGTCTTAGGACTGCAACCACGGAGAGAGTTTCGGAGTCTCCTGGTCATGATCAAAGAGAGAGAATTACAATTTTCAGAAAGTTGTGACAGGAGGAGACCCACTGCAATATGTAATATTTCTATCGAAATCTACCAAAAACGCCACCTTATCAATTCTAAATAAAATTTAAAAAAACTTCCTGTTAGGACATTATAAAATTAAATATTATTTAATTTTTTTGTTCATTATTATTTGTATTTAAAACACAACATTGCATGTTTTCTCCTAAACCTAAAAATACAAATTTAGTGTTAAAAAAATTAAAAAGTCAATGAGTACCTTCCTTCAGGGAATCCCGAGTGATTAAGAGGATATTGTGGTTATTATTGACAAAACTATACCATTACAAAAGACCAAAAGTCCTGATAAACTGGGAAACGGAAGTGTCATGTATATTTGTTTGTATATGTGAATTTATATTAATCAATTGTTATAATATGTTGTCTGGAAAGTCATTTCCTATTGCTAGAACAGATGTCGTAAGGACAAAATTTTCATTGCTAAATGCATTAAAAAAAACTTAATGTATATTATTGGGTATTAACATAAGTTGTGTCCGTTTTTTTCCAAATAAAAAATGAGCACCAAAATTAAAACAAAATGGTAAAAATTATACGTCATTCGAAAGAAAATTTTCTATTCTACAAGATATTGTGTTTGCTTTTACGTTACATATATTATTTTATTTGATTACAAGCCCTCAAAATGGAATGTCAAGTAGACGAAAGTGAGCATTTTCGCCATCTCCGTTCGACAATTGATTTTTGTTGTTTTCACTCAAAACATGTAAAACCCAAGCACCGAACTTCTGGACTTTTCCCATTGATTTAAGATGGCGGTATACAGTCATGTGACTACAATTCATCTGCTCAGCCAATTCTACGGTGGTTTGAAGGGGATCTTCATGAATAATATGGTTTAAGCAGTACTCATCGAAGTCCACCGGTCGTCCGGAACGCTCCATGTCTTTCAGGTCAAAATTACCGTCTTTGAAACGCAAAAACCATCGACAAGCTGTCCTTTCATTCATAGCATCTTCACTGTACACTTCGCAAATATCGCGAGCAGCTTTGGAAGCTTTATTCCCTCGATTGAACGCGAACAGAAGGAGGTGTCGAAAATGCTCACTTTCGTCTACTTGACATTCCATTTTGAAGGCTTGTAATCAAATAAAATAATATATGTAACGTAAAAGCAAACACAATATCTTGTAGAGCAGAAAATTTTCTTTCGAATGACGTATAATCTTTACCATTTTGTTTTACTTTTAGTACTCATTTTTAATTTGGAAAAAAACAGACACAACTTATGTGAACACCTAATATTAAAAAAGGTTTATAATTTATCGCATTTTTTCGGTCATTGTTTAACCAAATTGCTTGAGAAATTTTTTTTGGCGTTAATTTGAAGATGGGACAAAATAAGTTTTTCTCGAAGGCAGATTACTATTGATGATGACCAAATCAAGGCATTGATCAAGAAAAATCAGCATTCCACGAACAAGAGATTGCTTTTACACTGAAAATATAAGAAAACTGCCATCCAAGAGCATTATGTGTAAAGCATTTGTGTTTGAATTGGACCTAAAATACAAAATTATTTTTCAGGCAACCCACTATATGAGTATAATTTGAAAATTGATACGAGGGTTTACATTTAGTTGAAAGTTTTTTTTCTTGTTTTACATACATACATACCGTCACGTCATCTTTCTGTCGGGGTAGACAGAAGACAGAGAACCATACTTTCCTATCTCGACACACATCCTTAGCCTCTTTTACATTCTCTAACTTTCTACGTTTCCTTCTTTCAGAATACCATTCACTTGATCCAACCATACTTTCCTTGATCTTCCTCTCGCATTTCTTCTTTCATTCGTTCTACATGCCCAAACCATCATGCTCTTCATCATCTTACTCTATACATCAGCCTTAAGTTCACATTCATCCCTAATCACTTCATTCTGTATTCTGTCCAACATTGTTGTATTTCTACAGCATTTCTTCAATTGAGATATTAGCTCGGTGGAAATAAATTTTCATGGAATCAGGATGTCATCACAGCAGTAAATTACTATTTTGCAGATTTTGACAAATCCTATTTTTCAGGTGGGATGAAAAAATTGGAAAATCACTAGACCAAGTATGTAGACTTCAAAGGAGACTATATTGGAAAATAAAATAGTTTTTTTTTCTTCCAAAAAATGTATTTACTTTCGTATATGAAAGTAACACTTCTTGGGTAAATATCCTTCATAAAGGACAGCAGGATATGTGGGTTAGCAGAACAATTTGGATCTCAGTACCTCCGCCAGCTGCTCACTACAACGTGCCACAATCATTAATAGTTGGCCCACAATGTAATGAGGATGTTGTCATAACATCTCTCTGTCCTCCTGCCTATGATAGACTCGACACTAATAGCTTCATGAGCATTACCTGCTCAATAAGTATTACATTTTACTATGAGGACTTTCAATAATTTCAATTACTTTTTTTCAATTATGGTGCCCTCAGATTACTGTGGAGAGATTCATCAGTCAATTTTTTAGCATTCATTTATTTATTGCATAAACAATGGTGGCAGCAATCTCTTCCAACCAACCAGACAAAAATAAACAAAGCAAGTTACATGGTCGCAAAAAACATTCAAATGACTACCCATCCCCATGAAATCCACGAACACATACGTGAGAATACGCTCATAAACCTCACAAAGACAAACAATCACCCGAACATTCCTTTGCATATAAAGTGAGATATTATCAATCAAAGGAAAACGAGGGGGTGGTAGAGGAAAGAAAAATCAGGAATGAAACACGTTATATTACTGACTAGAAATTAAGAGTTTTTTCAGTCGCTTCTTAAAGCATGCCAAAGACGGAATGAGTCTAATATTGGTTTGTGACTGGTTCCAGAGTATTACTGCATGGACAGAAAAGGCTTTATATAAAGATTTTATTGTTTATTTCTTCTTCAAAATGTTGTCATCCGATAATATATCTTTTATCGGATGACAACATTTTGAAGAAGTTGTATGGAATGGACACAATTTGACAATGACATATGAATATACTCCTTCACAGAAATTTTCTATGAGAGAGCTTTAACTCATTTTTGGAAGAAAACATATAAAGTTATTTATCACCTAAATGTCAAAAAAATCTATAAAATAAGGTCAAAAAGACTCAACTTGAGGAAACAAGCAGGAAGTTAACTTAATGTGTTGCATGCTGTTTACACATTTGACATTTTAAATGTCACACATGACATAATATGAAACTATAACTTGACTACATTGCATATAATTTTGTATGAGCATATCTCATATAATCTTCAGCAAGGACATACCATCACGCCATGTCCCTTTGACAGGTAATTCAAAGTGGACACTCAACTTAAACAGATAATTCAAAGTGGACTCTCAACTTATATAGATCTGGATTTGTTGCCTTTTATTTGTCATGTCCCCAGTAAACTGGGCTTTTGCCTACTATATATCTTATACATGTGAATGTGAATGCCCATTACCCGTAATGAGAATAAAAGGCACAATACAAAATGGAGGCTTAGGGTACTTGTCGTTGATGCCACCTGAAATGACTATGTAAGCTAATTTGTGATATCCTGTCACATATAGGACAAGAAGCTTCGATACTTCCAGCTTGTCTCCTTTGGGCCCCTGATAACTTACAACCGTTCTATGCAATTTGACTCAATCCGCTTCTGTTTGCTCTCAGTTATGCTGAGCATTTATGTATTTAAGTGCCTCATGCAGTACATCCTTACATATCTTGTGCTGCTCACCGTGCATTCTTCTGCCCTCCGCCGACTTATCAAATTTCTAGTGAAATTGTAGTCAACCATGCAAGCTACATGCGTAGACCAATACAAGTGAGCGAGTACACATGCTCCTAATACATGTAATTACTCATTAAATCTATCAGGTCTGTAAATATGAAACCGGAATTTGCTCATAGGTGACTCTAGTTGTCAATGTAGTGACTGTCAAACCGCGTCATTGACGTATTTTTCTTGTGTTTACATTTGTCAAAGACTTTTAACTCACAACAATACAAGTTTAATACAACTACAAATGTTTTCATAGCGTTGAACATGTCTGTTTTTGTGCCTGAAAACTACGACTTGCTCACCAGACTTGGCTCCATCCGATTAATACTTATTTGCATCGATGGGACACGCACATGCTGAGCAGCGCTTCACTTCTTACGAAAATGTACGAAAATGGCTCGATGATTGGTTTGCCTCAAAAGAGCAACAGTTTTTTTGACGTGGCATCCACAAATTGCCAGACAGATGGGGAAAATGTGTAGCTAGCGATAGGCAATACTTTGAATAAAATATTTTTTACTATTTTCATACAATAAATGTGTATTTTCTATTAAAAAAATCCAGTTTCATATTTACAGACCTGGTACACTTATCTAAGGTGTTAGTGTTGACATAGACCGAGTATAGTGGTGATTAAAGTTTGCCACAAGGTAGGGAAAACCACTTGACCTAGCACATTTATTTATTGTACATTTGATACAGGTTTGACCCAATAACATCAAATAACAAGAAAACAAATTATTAAATCTAAATATAACATAATTACAACAGGAACCATGTTACTCATGTTTCTCTGTCAAGTGGTTTAGTTATCACTAAAATGTTTATTAAGGAGTTCAATCCTCAATTTATCTACAATGATATGGTAGATATTGATATGGGAAAATTCATTTGACGCCATTCCGTGTGTAATAGATATGTTCCTAACAGGTCTGTGTGTGAATACGGCACCGAAAACAATCTTAATTCACAATGACATAAATAATGGTCCAGTACATTAACCTTTCCCTTCCTGTGTATTCAATACACATGTAAAAATGAGCGATTTAAAATCAGAAAAATAAGAATATTCATAGCAAATTCAAAGTCAAAAGGGATAATGATTGAAATTTAATTGCTGAAAACTTGAAAAAAACATCGGCCGAAGTTCACAAAACGGGTGAAGAGACCACCTCAAACGAATGCCCGTGAGTTACTGAAGCGAGAGAAGTGAACGAACTGAGATTCTATTTCTTGCATTCCAATATACCGAAGTAGAGTGAGAGTGAGACGTGAATAGCGTCGCTTCTCACCCATAGCGGTTTTTTAGAATGAATATACCTACATCACACACTGGCACACGTTTGATTGTATTGGTGAATTTATTCCCGATTTTCACAAAATATCTCTGATGTGGCCGACAAGTGCTAATTACCATATTATTAATATTATTTTTTTCAGTCAATGCGTAAATGTATTACGGAGGAATACCTAAAATCTGAACCCAGTATTTATTATATTTATAGAGATATTAAAGTTTTTAGAAGCAATGTGTACTAGTTACACATCACAGGGAAGGAAGGGTTAAACAAAAGTTTGTTAATCGACAAAAGGTTTGCAATTTGTTCCAAGATTCTACAACTTGGTAAGCAAAATATAGACTTGGATTGTTGTGAAATTTAGTTTTGGTAAGATTTAACCGACGATGTCTTGTGTTTATGGGTTTATTTTTACAATTTAAAAAACAAAGCGATCTATAGGTGGCGTTTTATTACAAAACAATGTAATATAAGTCATGGACTGGATATTGTAAGCTATTAGTTATTATTTTAGATTGCCCAAAATGGCCGAAATCTATTGAATTTTCGAAAATTACATGTAAGAAGAACGGCACTTTATGTACATGAAATGTCATAACTCTTTAAAATTAATAAAAAGGATTTTTTATCATTTTACTTCAAATGTACTTTTCTTAAACCCAGTTCATAAAGTCAAAATTAAAACACTAGAAAGCGTATACGATCCCTTATTTGGTTAATAATTTCTTCCACATTCACTTATTACAATAGTAAAGGTGTACATTCAATAGTTATAGTTTTCATTTATCGTACAATACAATCCGCTTTTTCTGTGACATAAATATTAAAATAAAGTTCAAATGAGTTCACTTGTAGCCCAGTGGTACTATAAAATGTGGTCAGTGGAAATACAATAATCAGATAACTTTTATCTGTAAAACTCGTAGGCTGTGGTATAAGGCGTACATTAGCATAAATTCATTTTTATCCTTAAAAAGGATATGAATATACATTTCATAAAAAGGAAGTATTTTTGTTATTTTAGTATATTGAACCTATCAAAATGCACCAGCATATGAAGAATTTCCTTTCTAATTTATTTATCTAACATTGTTTCAAACACATTGCCACAAAACAGAAGCATGATTAATAAAAATATTAGAATTGATTAATACATGATTAATACAAACAGAAGCATGAACAGGACACAATAAATACAGGTATCCCTCGATTTACGCATATACAAATCATCACGCCATGTCCCTTGCGGGGTAGGCAGAGAGATCTCTAAACTTTTCTATCCAAGCATACAACTTTCGCCTCCTCCACATTCATACATCTCCTCATGCACAATCTTCTATTATGCATACTTCTCGCTTTACCTTCTTCCAAAATCTGGTCCAGCCACGTTTTCCTCGGTATGCCTCTTCCACACAAACCTTGCACTTCTTATTTGTATATATGCTTAGTCATTCTTTCATCATTCAGTCTCTCCACCAACGTTCCCTCTAAGGTGTGCGCGTGTGCGGCCGCACATCTATTAAAAATTGTCCGCACACATCTCAAAGAAAGGAACTTGTAACCATATTTTGTTTTGCGCAATTACATATTTTATTTGTTATTTTATGATGGGTTTTCAGGTTCCTTTCTTTGTGATGTGTGCGGAACATGGAAACACCATATTATGTTACGTATTTCGAATAAAGACTACATGAATTATCCCTTGTTCAAAGGTCTTTGTGTTATTTTATTGATGCTTAAAAAAAATTCTTGTACATATAAGTTGATGGGCCCCACACACAATGAAAAAATTAGGGAGAATGTTGCTCTCCACATGTCCAAATAATCTTAAAGCTCCTTTCTTTAACTTACTTAAAATATCAATTTAGTCTATGCATTCATTTCTGATGACTTCAATCCGCCTCCTTTCAAACATTGATACTCCACAAATCTTTATGTGCATGTAATTTTTGAATTTCAAAAACTTAGTTCGGAAATAAAACAATTTGGACAACACTAGATTGATCACTATTATTAGTGATTAATATCAATCAAATCGGTAAAATAAAAATTAATCACTTAAGAGAAGGATTAAGCTGGTTTTGTGCTACCAATTTGTCTATATTAGGTTCCATATTTGTCAGCAACATCCTTAAATCTCTGTGGTCAACATTTTGCAGTCCGTTCCTCTTTCTATTCCAAAGACTTGTGACCATACTAAATCCTCATATTATTGCCCACTTGATCCTTAACCTTTTTAATCCCAGCATATTTTGCATAAAATGTGCCAAAAAACCCAAGCATTTTTTGCCAAAAAAAACAGTAGTTTATATTTAATTTTTTATCTCAGTTAATATTTAGTTTTAAAAACTATTTTGTTGTGGAGACCTCCCTGTAGAGTGTAAAATAATAAGTGATTTTCATATTTCATAAAAAAAAAAATTATATTCAACATAAAAACTTTGAGGCCGATGATCGGCCCTGTGCGATTTTTCACATACACCAGTTGGGGCCGATAATCGGCCCCGTGGGATAAAAAGGGTTAACGTCCCCCCACTGCCCCTGAGGCAAGCAACCAGCAACCCCCCCCCCCCCCCCCCCAAGGCCCACAGGGAAGCAATGGGTAACAATGGTCTAATTGAACAAAGTGCATGATGAAACTTGCGGGTAATTAAAGCTAGTGGAGATTGGAACCATCATCTGCATGTCTCTCACATTCCTAACATCCTAAGTCAATAATCTGAATTTGAAAAGGTGATTTATCTGTGTGAAAATGAAAAATATTGACATGTTTGGTTATAAAATAGAATCCATTCTTTTTATAAACATGTTTGTGACTAATCAGAAAATTTTATAAACAAACATTTGTATATACAAACTTCAACCTGTTCTGTTGACATCAAATAAATAGCAATGCAGTAGTATATAGATATAGATATATATGTCGTGCAAATTACACGTAAATGTTAATTTGCAGAAAAACAAATACAAATAAAAGGGATAAACCATCAAAGCTAATAACATCCTCACAATTGGGATAAACACTACAAATAAGAGGGCGACCTAGGATGAGAGGATGACAGATGTTTTTCAACCCACACCCTTGTTGTACACATAAACTAAAATACAAAATAATTCAATGATAAAACATTTATTCCTTAATTATGTTGAATAAGAAGATGTATGAATGTAGCAGATGCGAGGTAAGTATGTCTTAATAGGAAATGTTCGCACTGTGTTCTCTCTGCTTACCCCAACAGGGAAATGGCTTGTTAGTATGCATGAAATACCAAGTAAAGTATGGTTGGATCAAGTGAATGTGAAATGTAAAAAGGAAATGTAAAAGTCAGAGAAATTGTGGGAGTCACATGACGTGTATGGATATAGAAGAGGCAAAGGATGTGTGATGAGATAAGAATTTCTGGAAGTGTGTCCTCTCTGCCTACCCCGAGAGGGAATTGACATAATGGTATGTATGCCTCTTAAAGTTCTTAATAACTCATTCGATTCAAATAACATGTAACTTGACTTGACAAATATATGATGCAGGCATAAGTCAGTCGTGATAGAGGGCAAACTAGAAAATAATTTTTGGACCAAGTAACGGCAAGGAGTAAGAGAAACAGAAGGTGATGTGCGAGATGAATTAATGTAGAGAAGGTGAAGGCAGTATATTGTGATAGGAAAGTTTGGTGAGTTTATCCTCTCTGCCTACCCTAACAGGGAAATGGTGTGATGTTTTGCATGTATGTATAAAGTAGGGTTAGTAAAAATTAAGTTCAAGTTGCCTGTTTCTTTGTGAAGATATAGGTGGCTTGTGCAGCTTTAGAAAGCACTTTAAGACCCGATGGCAGCACACGATGGTAACAGCAACATGCCTTAGCAACGCCATCTGTCGTCAAACACGGGTACTTATTGAACCGCCCTCGTATTTTTCTAAACATATGCAGATGTAGAAAAGTTCTTAATTTAATGGTTACAACAACCATCTCTTTATCCTTGTACTCAACTTATGTACAGACTGTTTGACAAGAATGTGTACGGCGTAACCCGAATAACTATTTGGGATAAGGCATTAAAAAAAAAATACACACATACTACATGATATAAACCGTGATGCTTTATTATTAACCGGTTCACTGCCACGAGCGCGTTGACGCGCTCTCCGATTCAGTGCTCGCCAGGCCGGCCATACAAAATGAACGAGTAAACGCGCTCTCCTTTGAGCTTGTCGCAAGCCAATATCAAATCCAATTGCAATCATTTATAAATTATAACATGTATTGGGATGGTCAAGAAATACTTAAATATTACAATTATCGATATTATCAAAGTTACAGTCATCTTTCTAAAAGCTTTCACTGACAGTCAATACTCTGATACAGGGTTACCGACTACAGTTTTTTCCGTCGTAATTGCGATGCTTTATAATGACTTCGTTTGTAAGTTTGTTCAATGGTTGATTTTTAACTTTTGTGCGTTATTTTTGTTAATTATTCAAGTATTTATTTACAAAGTGTGTTTTCATATATTCTTTGGTTATTGGCGGTAGTTTTGCGGCATAATACGACATTTATATAGACTTTTTACGGTTTTATTTTATGGTTTATTTACCTTTTGCGCTTTATTATACATCATGCAGATAATTTGTTGATTTTAGTTTACAAAGTATATTATATTCCACTATATTTATAAGTAAACGTGTTTTCTGTGTCAAGTTGTGACAACCCCGACATTTTGTGAATATTTAAACTGTGTTTTTCTGAGTGAACGGCAGCTCAAACGCCCCACGGTGTACATATTTAGAAAGTTTTCATAATATCCTTTATATCTGTATACAAAAAATATAAATTTTTTAGGTTTTATTTTTGTTGAAAAAATCACGGCCTGCTGGGTACGGCCATACTAATAACTTTCGGCACTTAAAGGGTTAATAAGTTGTCCAGTCGCCTCCACTGGTAATAATTGCCCGGCATCTCCGAGGCATAATTTCTACTAATTTTATAGCATAATCTAGGGGCAAAGACTTCCATATAAGTAGAATGTGTCAAAATAACTACTTGATCTTGAACTTCATGAGTGCCCAAACATTTTCTATGGGATTTGCATCTGGTGACTGCGACGGCCAATCCATTACGTCAACGTCATTTTCCTGTTTCCACGCATTACAAAGACGACTCCCGATGTTTTGGGTCATTTTCCTTTTGCAGTAGCATATTTTCATTTTTTCTTATAAACCACTTATGGGCAGATAGTAATAAAGCCTCCTGATATATTTTAAACATTTTGGCAGCGTTTAAATTATTTGTAAAGATGTGCAAAGTGCCAAATTCCTGTTTTCAGAAACAGCCCCAGACATGGACTTTTTACCGGGTGTTGAACGGTCCGCTGGATGAGTCTATCGGTGCAGGTACACCAGGTATGATTAATGGAAGAATGTACCGAAAAATAAGCTTCATCCTAAAAAATTACGTTGTCCCAATTGCGGTGCAAATTTTTTTTCACCCAAGTGAGTCTTTTCTCGACTTATTTTTAGGACAGTAGTGATTTCTTCACCATGCTTCGAAATTTCCCTCCATGAGCTAGTAAACGTCTTTTTGTAGTGTCACATGACACAATTAGACCCTTTTCACACAAAACCGCCTGTCCGCTACGCAATGATAGACGAAGATTCTTCTCAAACACCCGTAAAATCACTCTGCCCTCCTTTTTCGTTGTTTTCTGTGCAGTGCCACGATCTGGTAGGTCATAGACGTTCTTTACATCGGAATAGCATTTCACCCACATACTTACAAATGTCCTCAACTTTCTCATGTATTTAGCAGCGGCTCCGTACGACATTTTCGGTTCTTTCCCACACACACACACAGAAACACGGATTCATAACGTGATGCGTACGTGGCACTCATGGTGAAATATGTTCTTGTGTAACCAAGGTCGAACAACAACTAAGTTTTTCCGTACAAAGCATTTTGAGAGAAGGGTCCTGCTACCTGCTCGCGTTTGAATCTATCCTCTAACGATTTTCATGAAAAAATGTAAAACAGACTATGTGTATATGTTTGTTTTGTAAAAAATCTTTCACTAAAAGTGGGTTCAAATCCTGAGTTGAAATTGATTTGAATCCTGAGTGGCTTTGAAGAGAATCTGCTCTCTAATGATTATTATTAGATATATTCTAGTAAGTGACCTTTAAACTGAATACTCTTACCACTCTAAACCAAATAATAAATACTATTTTAAATTAATAATTGATATTTCAATATTTTCTTATAAAACATTATAAGTTTTGCTATGGAATCAGACAAGACAACAATTATATACATATTATATCACATCATTTCAATATCGGATTAGGCAGAGAGGGCAGAAGTTCAGACTTTCCTATTTCAACACATTCATTGCCCCTTCCGCATCCATACACCTCATATCATTCTACGATTTATCTGACTTTCTAGATTTCCATTTTTCAAAATCTCAATCAATCAACCATACTTCTCATGGTCTTCCTCTAGCCTCCTTCTACTCACATTTGCAGTAGTATTAGTTTTGTTTCTTCATTCTTCATTCATTTATTGTATAGTATTATACTCTCGTTGTATACAGTACAACTGATACAGTTCGAGTATATATGTTTTAGTGCCCCATTGACTTTATTTCCAATCGCAATATGCTGTTCGATATCCCTCTTCACCCCACGTATTATTTATTCTCAGTGCACGCATTTCTACAGCATTTATTAGGCATCAAAGTTGGCACCAAAATACTATTGTGGACTATCATATCCCTCTTAACCCCGTGTATTCTTCTCAGTGCACGCATTTTTACAGCATTTAGTTTTCGTAAAATATTTTCATAAAAATGAAATGTAAATAAATAAACAAAATATGATGGATCATTACTCCAATGACACAAAATGTAATATAAGAGAAAAAGCTGATAATAAAAGATATATACTTAATCTGATAATAATTTGTTATCTCTATAGCTTATAAGTTGCGATACAATACATACATAAACAGTAGCGTGAATTAATTGAAATTAAAAATGGGAGGGGCTATCTAATGGCATTGATGAATAATCCATCCCATTAAACCAATATTATAGTGACGGTGTGCAATTTTAGAAAATTACGAGTCAATGACATAATCCGCATTTATTATTCTAGGCGGGAGGGAGTTTTAAAAAAGGAACGCAACAAGTTGTCATATGCGCAAGGACAAAAACAAGTGAAAAGCAGATGTCACAAAATAAAAATAAAAAATCGAAAATCATCAGAAAATATTACTTACCGACTCCATATCGGTGTTTTTCTCTCACACACGTCCAAACAGTCATTTTAATAATTTGTGATAATCAAGAAAAGAAAAATTAAATCACAGTTCCGCAAACGAAAACACCACCACCCGCCATTTTAAAACCGAATTGCTGTCAAAACTATATTGCCATGTTCATGCGTTTACTATTACAGGCGGTCCTCGACATTCGTACCTAATTGATTCTGAAATGTGGACGAAAGTTGAAATGTACGAAAGTGGAGCAATATAAAAAAAACATCAAGAAGTGTTTTTAAAATATTTATTTTTAATGAGGTGTATTAGCATATTAATAAATAACACTTCATTAATTACTATGTGGTGTTTTCTTTATATTTTTATCAAGAGATAGTTGAATGGTACTCTCCTTTTAATTTTTTTGATAAAGAGTTGTGTAATACGCTGTGTCTTTTTCTATTGCCCTTCGTAGATGAGTTATGCGCCCTCCATTGGGATCACATTCTTCCATGATAGTCTAAAATTTGTCAAGATGTATGAAGGCTTCGTTCATATTCTTGATTGTCAAAGTCTTAACAATGAATTCGTTATTAGGTTATTCTCCTTCATTTTGGATTGAACATATTGTTGATTGGCTTAAGTCATATGAAGAACCGATTGAAGCAAAAGATTCACCGCTTTTGGAACGTCTAATTATGTTCATCTTTGTCTCGATCGTATGAAGCTTATGAGACCTTGATTTATTTTTGTCCATATAAACACTTCTGTTTTTTTTCGTTTTCACTCATATTTATAAATTGATAATGCTGAATTTTTCCACCATAACATATATGTACATAAACTGATAACACACGTCCTAACATAAACTAACAAGACATAACTTATGAACACATGGCCTAACTCAAGACTGAACCTGTGACGCCGGAAACGAACGTGACTAATGTCGGAGAGTACGGGAGGGACTAATGACTAATGGTTGACGAGGACGATACATATCGATAAAAATCTAACTTTTCAATACTGTACGAAATAGCGAATTGTACGAAAGTCGAGGACCGGTTGTATTTAGATTGTGCGATTACATTGCGCAATCTTGGATTTTTTCAGTGATTATTATGTTTTTCCAGTGATTATTCCAGTAGAGCTAGAACATTAAAATGAGTATTAAAAAAATATGGACAGACTTAAACAGTTGATAGAAGCAAAATAATTTTTAAATAACATCAAAATTAAGCGTGCGTGATCTGAGAAGAATATACGCCATGACGATGTGTAACTTTTTATTGCTATTTGTACTTGCTCAATACTATCATTCACTGAAGTTATTTCTTCTTCAAAGTTCTTCTCATTATAATTATTGGCCCTTGATAATTTATTCCAACCAACCAGCATTTGGAAATCTCTTCCAATCAATAAAAAATATCAGGTTTGAATATCGGTCAACACTTTTGTAGATTTATTTAACACTTCATTGTGGAACAATCTGGCAGGCTTATGTCAGGTAGTCATCTCTTCCGACCAACTAGGTTCCATAGTTTCCCAAACTTTTTCACCCCGTAGACCACTTGCCGATTTTTTTGTTTTTCGTAGACTCCCTGCCTGCCTAATATTGAATTTTCCTAAACTTATTAACTTTAAATGTATTTTTGACAGCTGACACAGTGCTGTTCACCTTGATAAGGTTTTTTGTAGAGCGGACAATTGAAAAAAAATAAAAACATGTACAATTTTTCTTCATACCTTTATTGAAAAGACACAAAATTCAAATAAATATTTGGCTTTGGAACGAAACAAATCAAAACCTAGTAAAATTCTTAAATAAAATTAATACACAAATAATACTGTTAATGAGAGGGATGAACCTGATGCCCTGATAGCAATAGTTTAATATTTAGCTTCAAATTAGTAAGGTATAGTCTTAAATCTCCATGTTCAGTGATTTGTACACGATTTCTTTTTTTCGTAAGAAGATTGTCAACCGCCCTAAAGCCTCTTTCCATGAGGTATGAAGATGGGAAAGCTAGCAAAAACTTTTTGCAATAGTCCATAATGCAGCATAAGTCAAAATCAACCCTTGGGGATCCATATAGACCACTTTGGGAATTTTTGGTGTAGAGGAAAGAAAAATTGGAACGAAACACGTTATATTACTGATTTGAAATTAAGAGATTTTCCAGTTACTTTCAAAACATGCCAATGGTTCCTGCTGGTTCAAGAGTCTCATTATATGGACGATGTAAAAAACAAGAACGGTAAACTGGGATACTCAATAAACAATCTTTGTTTAAGCGTAGCACAAGTCCATGGCCGAAAAGACACTGAATATTTTTGTTGAGATAAGAGACAGTTTAATGATATTATACAATAGTGACACTATGTGAATTTTGCATTTATTTCTCACGTTCAACAAGTTCAGCTCATTTTGGTTTGAAGTGATGTGATCGTACTTTTTGGTTGGTTGAAAGAGATTGTCATATGGCAATAAACTAACCAGGTTTTTCTGTCTATGTATATCGACAGAGTAATAAAGTACAGCATAGTCTTTTGCTGCTCTTTATTCACATACGAGGCATTTTTTTAAATAAAGTGTTTTTACAGCAAAATACAAGATGCGTGAACAGGCAATTTGATTTGACCAGAATTTGTAGTTTTACTATTGCTAGATACAGTGAATTATATTCGTATTTGAAAAAATGCAGCGTGCGAGTTAAGTTACATGCACTGCACGAGTCAAGGTTATTTTTGTTTTCTTTTATAGTTCATTAAGTCTCGCTTAGAGCTCTTTTTTAGATAAGTAAATTCTTTTACTCTTCGGAGGTTGATGAAAATAAAATAAAAAGTGATGGAAGAAAATGCATCTCCTGGTTGAAGAACTGAGGAGAATTATATGCTTATAATAGCATATCTTTGTTCAAACCTTCTATCTTTATTCATCTCTTTTAAGATGTCATCATTGCGAACCTTGTCAATCCATAAGACTTAATTCTCAGCACTTAAAATTAGAATTACTATTATCACTATTATTAGTACTACTCTCATACAGCTCTTCAAAATACTTCTTCCATCTTAAACAAACTCTCACTTAACCTGAAAGGACACCTTCACTGTTATCCTTCATACTTCACATACCATCTGCATTATTTTTCCCGTGCATTTTACTTCATCATCTCCAATTTACTTCTTTTTTCTTTGACTACACTTTTGGTTTTAATTTTGCACTCCTAGATTCTTCTTGCTTCTATTATCTTATCAGTGTTCATCGTTTCTGTTTCAACAAAAAATCTCCAAGTTACATTTTTCTTGTTCATATATAGTATGTTAGTTACGTTCCGAATTGCATCATTCCTTCATGCATTGCTATTTTTTTTTCAATTTATGCTATGCCACAAATATATTTTGCTGCAGGCACAAAAATGTATCTCATAATCATTTATTCCTGTTCAATGTCCAATCTATCATTTATGACACCCGTATCGGACGTTCTTACCGTAATGTTTTAAATGTCAATAATAATGGGTCCAAGTCTTGAATTAGAGCAGCTTTCAAGAGAGTTTGCTCTCTAAATGGTGCTATATAAATTGTCCTTTAAACCATTAAAATGGAATGATCAGATAAAGGTGTCGCTTTATTATTATTTCATTCTAAAATTTACTTAACATATTTATATAATACTTAAATAAATATTTGCAATGTAAGCGTGTATTTATAATTGTATGTATTTAATATGTGGCAATTATTTTGACAGATTCCTTACAGGAGTTATTTGAAGCTTCTGTTCCTTCTGTTTACGCGCCGCTGTTTAGTAAGGTTATGTTTGATAAAAATGAAAGATTCTAAAATGAATCAAGTTCCCATTGAACAATTAGAGGACTTGCAGAATTACTTCAAATCCCATAATGTAGTTCGTGAATATTTCGCTCACAATTCCAAAGTACATTCAGTTGGCTGGTCGTGCGATGGAAAGCGGCTCGCTTCTGGCTCTTTTGATAAATCTGTCGCTATTTTTACATTAGACCGCACACGCTTGGTAAGTTTTTTAATATTCAGTATCATATTTAAAAAAATCGTAATAGTAACTAGTTTCAAGTAATATAGAAAATATCACTCTACGGAGACCTTTGTTTTAAGACATGTCGGATTGTTGATTGGAATATAAGAGGAGAAAATAGCTTGAATCACTTCTGGATGAGTTTTGCCTTTGATACTGTCAATCATGAAATTATCTTACAAATACTCAGGGATAAGTAAGGGTTTTCAGGCAGTGCTCTCACCTGGGTTTAAAATTATCTTCAAATAGAAGGCAATTTGTTGTTATCTACAATAAGAATCTTTTCAGGATGGTGTGCCACTGGGGCCGCTGCTTTTTGTTATTTATACTAATCATATGTGATCTCATTGGCATGGAAGGTGTCGAGTCTCAGGTTTATATGGATGATAACACATCGATCAATACGTCCCGGGACTAACTAACAGATGGCGTCTCTAATAACAAATCCATACCATTCTCAGTTAGTACCAACCTTTAGAAGTTACGTGTCAAACTTTCATGTACAGTGGTTTTAGTGATGCTACTTTTGCTATTTTCAAAACAATGAAAAAAACCGAATTTTTTAATGGGAAAAAATACCGTTCAAACTCAGCGATGGCTTGAAAAGTGTTATCCGGGCTCTGCTCCATCCAAAACAACCATTTGTCGATGGTATGCTGATTTCAAATGCGGTCGTACAGAAACAAATGATGCTGGACGCTCTGGTCGTCCAAATGAGGCTGTTACACCAGAAAACACAAAAAAAAAAACTCAAAATCGTGATGGAAAATCGCAAAGTAAAGTTGCGTGAGATAGCTGACATCCTGAAGATATCATTTGGTAGTGTTTACACTATTTTGCATGAACATTTGGTCATGAAAAAGCTTTTTTCGAAATGGGTGCTGCGTTTGCTCACAATGGAACAGAAACAACAACGCATCGATGATTCAGAGAGCTGTTTGGCTCTGTTTACGTGAAATAAACAGGAATTTTTGCGTCGGTATGTGACAATGGATGAAACTTGGATCCACCACTATACACCCATACCTCGCTTTATGGCCGATCTTTATACGGCATTTCGCTAAAACGGCCTTTTTTAATTATGGCACCTTTTCGATTTACGGCCCACAATGTTTCGTTAAACGGCCAAAAAAAATGCTTTAAATTAAAAAATCGCCACAATTTGCACAACTTAAAAATGAAAGGTAAAACAGCTAGTGCCGATGATGACGCAGCTAAAGAATATCCCAACATTTTGAAAAAAAATATTGAAAGAGGTGGATACCGACCTGAACAAGTTTTCAATGTATGGTAGATGAGACAGGACTCTATTGGAATTGAATGCCTGAAAGAACTTACATTTCAAAATATGAGAAATCTGCATCTGGATATAAGGTGTCAAAAGAAAGATTAACTTTGCTCCTTCGTGCTAATGCTGCAGGGGATTTTAAGCTAAAACCAGTTTTAGTATATCCTTCTGAAAATCCAAGGTGTTTTAAAGGGCTGAACAAGAAACAATTGCCCATCATTTGGAGATCCAACAAGAAAGATTGGATGACTAAGATTATTTTTGAAGACTGGTTTAAAAATACTTTTGCCCAGAAGTAAAAAAATATTTGAAGGACAATAACTTGAGCAACAAGGCATTGCTCATTTTGGATAATGCTCCAGGGCACCCGGTTAATTTATCTGAATTATCTGAAGACGTGGAGATTGAGTATCTTCCCAAAAATACAACAGCTCTGATCCAGCCAATGGATCAGGGTGCAATAGCCACTTTTAAGGCTTATTATTTACTCAGAACTTTTCGTAACCTTATTCACGAAACCGATAGTGAATCTTCGATAAAACAGTTTTGGAAAAACTATAGACAACATTAGCGAATCGTGGAAGGAATTAAAATCAACCACAATGAACCATGTTTGGAAAAAATATGGCCAGAATGCATAAAAACTAATGAGCCTAAAGTTAATTCTCTTTCTGAAATTCAACAAAACATATTAAACTTAGCAAACAATCTTCATTTTGAGGATTTGGAAGAAGGTGATTTGATTGATTTTCTAGATGCTGACAGACAACCTCTTTCAAACAAGGAACTGATCCAGTTAGAAACAGAACGAGCATTTGATGAGGAGCCAGAGCCTGCTATATGCCAACAGCAAAAAACTTGTCGAATGCGCTTTCTTATTTCGAGCAGGGAATGAACATCCTTCTTCAAAATGATCCCGACGAAGAACGCAGCGCTAAAGTGTCTCGAGGAGTAAACTCAGCCATTACCTGTTACAAAACATGAAATCGTTGGAATGAATGTATTGCTCTTGAAGGAGACTACGTTGATGAATAAAGAAG
Organism: Odontocerum albicorne; assembly: GCA_949825065.1. NCBI lineage: Eukaryota > Metazoa > Arthropoda > Insecta > Trichoptera > Odontoceridae > Odontocerum > Odontocerum albicorne. The sequence goes on along the minus strand of OX463859.1, from coordinate 24,052,784 downwards.
AATTTTGGCAAACAAATGTTGTTTTAGGGACTTATTGATCGATGTGTTACTTTGCGTTTTAAGTTCTATGATCCAAATGGAAAAAAATATTCTGAAACTGAATACTCAAAATGTCAAGAAATAAATTAAAATGAAACCCAACTATAACAGAATTTCTCTTATGGGTTTTAGTACTTTTCCAAAAGATAGCATTAAGTTTTCTGATGTCTGTCTTGATAGTAAGTTCTCCTTCGAAAGACAAATTGACTTTACGGTTTCTATAGCTTAGAGAGTTAAAATTTGTACGTCGATGTCTTCCAATAAGTGTAATTAAATTTCTTCTTCATTAATTTGTTGTGTCGCACCTGGATTATTGTAACTCTTTATTCTGGTTTGCCTGATTCACAAATTTCTAGACTTGAGTCTGTTTTTAATGCACCTGCATGACTGATATATGAAAATTATAAATATCGCCATATTGGTCCGGTTCTAAAAAGTCTACACTGGGTTAAATGTCGCGAACGGATTCATTTCAAACTTTGCCTTTTTATATTCAAATCTCCATTAAATCTTCCGAATCTATGTCTAAGGAATGTTCCTTCAAAGAAGTAGAACTTTGAGGTCGGTTTATTTTTAATCTAATAAATTGGTTGTTCCAAATCAATCCAATAGGGCGGAGTATTATGATAGAGCTTTTTTCGTTGCTGTTCTTATGGTGTGGAATGCTCCGCCTCCTAGTGTCAGAGATAAGGGTGGTGTGTGCAGCTTTAGGAAGCACTTAAAAACAATCCTTTTTTGAAGATCTTATCAAAATTGTTAAGTGGGTTCAAACCCCGAGTTAGAGCATTCTTGAGGAGAGTTCTCTCTCTAAACGACACTATATAAATTGTCCTTTTATTAGTTAGTATTATTACTGTTTATCATTTGGTTGCCATTCAAAATGTATTTCATCCAATCAATTTAGCATTAAATGCTGATAGTTCTTACAGATAATTGTTGATATTTTGTTTATAGTTAAGGCATTAACGTTGTGGAGGTTTAAAGACATTGTAATTTGTTTTATCAAACACTGTTCATTCCACTTTTTGTAACGGTATAACCCTACCGGTTTCAAGGCTTTCACCTCATCTTCAGGGGAGCACAAACAAGTCTTGTTTGTGCTCTCCTGAAGATGAGGTGAAAGCCTTGAAACCGGTAGGGTTATACCGTTACAAAAAGTGGAATAAACAATGTTTGATAAAACAAATTACGATAATTGTTGACTATGCGATTCATTGTTTCGGTCCGGCCTGGATAATTACGGGACTTGGTATAAAGTTTGGGCGCTGAGCCTTTTATTTATACCTGCATCTATGTAAGGAGAGAAAACAAGCCCTAATACCTAGTTAAAATGTACTTATTTATTTCACGACAATATTGTAGAAGTGAAAGATATGTGCGAGGATAGAATGAAGTGGAGGTGTATTCTTTATATCTAGGGCTATAACATGTTGGTGATTATGTCTATTTTCAGACTCAAGATTATCTATTTAGAGGTCACACTGGCTCTGTGGACCAACTGTGCTGGCATGCCTCACATCCTGATCTTCTGAGCACGGCCAGTGGAGACAAGACTGTCAGGATATGGGACACCAGGTATAAATTTATTTTTTAGAAATCTAACTCCCAAGTGTAAGATCTCGCCTGGTAGAATCATTCAATTTGATGTGTATGTTAGTCATAAATATTACTATTTTCATCCTTGTCTCAAAATTCTACACTGGTTTAAGTGTCACAAACTGATTAATTTCGAACTTTGTCTATTTGTATTCAAGTCCCTTAATTAATTTAGTTTTGATGCATTACACCCAAGGGGCTTTTGAAAACTATTAACATTTGTATAATATATATATATACACATTGAAACAAGAGGTACAAAAATTTAGACATAAATTATAGCTCAATTTAGGAGATTAATTATGTAATAATATATTTTGCGCTTCCATTATGTGACCGAGATACTGCGGATATTTGCAAATCTTCACAGTTTGAAGCAGTTCTCAGGTTTTATATATACAGGGTGTCCCAAAGGGCAACGTCAAGCCGGTATCGAGGAAGAGGCCAGCTTATGAGGGTTCAGAATTTAAAAAAAATTTTTGATAAAGCCTTATACTTTTCGAGTTATAGGCATTTCTTCGAAAATTGTAAAAGTAGCTACCCTGAGCCGAATGTTTGTATATTGTGACTAAAAATTGCCATATTTTATGATTTTAATGGTTGTATCGCAATCCTAGATAGACCTGCTATTAGTCGGAGTCAGATATAAAACAAAAAAAATTTGCACGTTTGAAAAAAAAATTGTTTTTATCCGATCATAAAAAAAATTATTTTTTATCAGCCAACTTTAACTCATCATACTGTAAAAATAATGTACTACGCTAACCTGGCAAGTTACATCAAAAGTTGGCCTGTTTAGTCAGGATTTCAAAATGGTACAATACATATCTATTACTCCTTTAAAAATAATTTTAAAACATTCATTTCTGAAATTAAAGATCGAATTCAAAAAATTTGAGCGAGACAAACGATACGGCGGATGAACGAGTTAGAGTAAGACACCAATGATATTACATATCAAAAATGGCGACACTAGCTGTATTACTCTAACTAGTGCATCCGCCGTATCGTTTGTCTCGCTCAAAATTTTTGAATTCGATCTTTAATTTCAGAAATCAATGTTTTAAAATTATTTTTAAAGGACTAGTAAATATGGTTTGTACCATTTTGAAATCCTGACTAAACAGGCCAACTTTTGATGTAACTTGCCAGGTTAGCGTAGTACATTATTTTTACAGTATGATGAGTTAAAGTTGGCTAATAAAAAATATTATTTTTTATGATCGGACAAAAACAATTTTTTTTTCCAACGTGCAAATTTTTTTGTTTTATATCTGACTCCGACTAATAGCAGGTCTATCTAGGATTGCGATACAACCATTAAAATCATAAAATATGGCAATTTTTAGTCACAATATACAAACATTCGGCTCAGGGTAGCTACTTTTACAATTTTCGAAGAAATGCCTATAACTCGAAAAGTATAAGGCTTTTTCAAAAAAAAATTTTAATTCTGAACCCTCATAAGCTGGCCTCTTCCTCGATACCGGCTTGACGTTGCCCTTTGGGACACCCTGTATACACAAACACTTTCACTTTTGTAATACAGTCGTTTAAGAAATCTTGAGGATACATCTATAGATCTAGATCTCAAAAGCTTCGATCCTACCTGATGTTTCCTGGTTCAGTGTCCACATCACCACTCCATAGAGGAGAGTTGAGAAAACGTAGCAGCGAACAATACATAACATCAATTCTAAACTCAGGTCTTGGTTTGCAATAATACACTATTTTCATTAATGCACTTTTCATTATCTTCATCCTCATCTTTATTTCCTGAGAGAGATCCCATTTTACTTTTATACTCGTTCCCAAATATTTATATTGATTGGCACGTTATACAGGTTCACTGTTCATTATTAGATTTGGACAAGTTGTAAGTTTTGTTGATAAAATTAATTATTAATTTTTAATTCATTAACAATTGATAAAAATATTACTTGCTCTGTGAGTTTTTTGTTTTGCATTAGGTGCATGTTTTAATTTATTGTTAATTTTTTTAACATAATTCAAGAGATTAGTTTTAAATCCGGGGGCAAGTCACAAATTCTGCGCCCTTTTGCACAAAATGTAAGCTAAGTGTCATTTTGGAATAAGGTGAAACGTGTACATGCATTTCAGTGTATATGGTTTTTTGCATACATCATAAATCGTAATATTTATTTTTATAAGTTTTTCACTCCGCCGCGTAATTCAATATTCTGATATCTTGCCTTGGAGACATTATAAATGCTTCATTATTGTCTTTTTATGATTTAATACCACCAATTCATTCAGGATTGAGTTTGTCAATGTTAATGGTTATGTTGTATTTTACAGGTCACAGAAATGTGCTGCAATAATAAATACTAAAGGGGAGAATATCAATATTGCGTGGTCACCAGATGGCAACACCATAGCCGTTGGGAACAAAGAAGATCTTGTGTCTTTCATTGATACTAAAACACATAAGATTATCGCTGAGGAGCAATCCAACTTTGAAGTCAATGAGATATCATGGAACAACACTTCGGACCTTTTCTTCCTCACAAATGGTCAAGGATGTGTACATATTCTTAGGTAAGAACTTCCATGACATTGAGCTTTTAGTTCGAGTAAATTGATTTTATAATTATAATTCAATCAATATTTTTCTTTCAATAATTTTTCTTTCAATCCATTGATCGATACATCCTCTATATTCAGAAAATTCCCTGATTAGGCCTAAAGCTGTACTGGCTTAGCTTATTTAAATTTGGCCATCCCCTTTGAAATAGTTCCTTTAGGTATGTAACATTGATTTCAGTGCCTCTTTCATGCCTCAAAAGCACTGTGTAACTCCTTTTTTGAAGGCTGTCTAAAATCATCTGTGATTCTTTTTGGGTTTTATCTATGGTTTCGAAACAGCAACAGCTCAGCTTCAATTCCATTTTGGAAAACAAGGGGCTAGGTCAGGGGAGTACAGAAGATTTGGGTTGTTATTAGCCTATACCTTGGGTCAATTAGAAGTTTCTTAACTCAAACGCATCTTAAATCATTCATGATGATGTTTTGCGAAAAAGATCCCTTGAGCAAGATTAGGTCTAAAATCGAAATCGAAACCCCCGAGTGGAAGTCAAGAATTTTACCACTAGGCTACAGAGATCGTCACAGGTTGCAGAACAAGATTAAGTAATGGTGATGTAACATTTTAGCATCAAATTGTAAATTATTTAAGAGGGTCCCTTAAAATGGACTTTTATTTTTTAAATTTTAGTGTAAAATATTTGTCTTGTATTATTGCAGCTACCCCTCCTTAGAACTGCAGACAGTTCTCAAGGCACACCCTGGCACATGTATCTGCATAGAACATGACCCCACAGGGAAGTACTTTGCTACAGGATCTGCCGATGCTCTCGTGTCACTCTGGGACGTGGATGAACTGGCTTGTCTGAGGGTTTTTTCAAGGTAAATTGAATTGAACAATTTCCACGAAGTCAAAAAAATACTATTTAGCAAGTTTAGCTGTCTCGCTCAAACTTTTTTTTACAGGTTGCGAAGCAGTTTTTTTTTCCGGAAAATCCAGAAGGAAACCGTCCTGTGGGTGGGCCTAGGTGATGGATTCATGGGGAAAATAGCTGCGAAGACAAATTGGACGTGAAATATAATGACAGAGATAGCACAGGACAGAGTCTGGTGCAAGGACCCTTCATTTGCGATGAGATCTCTACTCTTCTAGGATAAGGAAATGATGATGGAGATGAAAACTATGAAATAGTAACCCTTTACTGTATAGATCCTTATGGATACTCGGATGATTTTAAAATTTCATATATTTAAAAAAATACTTTGACTAGTATTGCTTATCTATCCTTGTAGGTTATAATTCGAAATTCAAGGGACCAAATTTCACAAAAAAGATTGAATAATGTTATCACTAAAAAAACCAGCTTGTATACATCACTCACAAAACAGCTGGTAATATAAAGGCCATTTTTTCTTACTGTAAAAATGATGTTAGTCAAGTCAAGTTTTGTAGACATATTTCTGCAATATTGAGACATAATGACATATTTAACAGTAAAATAAATTTAAAAAATCATCGCTAAAAGAAACCATGATGGTATGTATGTATGTGTAACAACGGTAAATTTTTAAAATTTGGTTCATTCTCAAAGTATGAGAACAAATTGTTATTTTGCTTTCTTTGTTGAAAATTGACCAGAAAAAATAGGATGACGTTTGAACATTTGTTAATATTATTTTGGTTAAATTTGATCCATTCTTATTATTAATTACAGTAGAGAACTGATTATTTATGGTAATTGGGGGACACTCGAACCCGGATAATTGAAAAACACTTATTAAGTTTTTATTTAGTTAAACATTTTAAGAGTTGAAATGCTAGATAAATTTTGCTACTCAAGATGAGTACACGAACAAACTTTCTCAATGTTTGACAGATACAACCGCTAAATGCCGGTATCATACTGCGGCAATTACATTGGGAAGCCCTGGATCCATATATTTTCGTGTCGGTGTGGATGCGGGGCAACACTGCCAACTTACTAGCGTTAGTCAATTAGTATAATGTAAACCATAGATTTTATAACAGTTAAGGTCCACCATGGTTTGTAATTTTCAAAACGTGATGTTGGACAAAAACATTTTGTGGGATTACTAAAACAAATTTGTAATACAAAGTACCATGGTTAAATCCAACTCACACATAATTGAGCTGACTGTACTTTTTATTTGAGCTCCGTATAAATGGGGCTTTATACAGTAACGGGTATTTTCACAGAACCATGTATGAGATTACACATAGTAAAAGATATTTTCATGACAATTCGTAGAAAGAAACATTTGGTTATCTCAAATTTTAGATGAGCACAGAAATATAGTTTTATTTTATTGATGAATGTTATGTGATGATTGATTTATTGAGTAGAAAGGTATGTCCGTTATAAACTAATGATGAAATGTGCTAACTTTGGTGAATTCAGTGTGTCAAAGAAAATACTACACAGTAAAACCTTGGATTGCGAGTATAATTCTTTCCGGAAAGGTGTTTGTAATCTAAAGTACTCATATATCAAAGCAAATTTCCCCATGAGAAATAATGGAAACTCAGATGATTCGTTCCAGAACCCAACATTTTTCATATAAAAGTGAATAACTTCCTGTGCTAAAAAAATCCACGCGTTCCGGTGCTGTGTACTCAATACACATGTAAAAATGAGCTATTAAAAAACGAAAAAATAAGAATATTCATAGCCAATCGCTTAAATTAATTAAATTTGAAGTCAAAAGTGATAATAATTGAAATTTAATTGCTGAAAACATGAAAAAAAAACATCAGCCAACGTTCACAAATCGATGCCCGAGAGCTACTGAATGGAGCGAACTGAGATTCTATTTCTTGCGTTCCCATATACCGAAATAGAGTGAGACATGAATAGCGTCGCTTCCTCACCCATAGTGTTTTTTTAGAATTAATATACCTGTGTCACACACTGGCACACGTTTGTTTGTATTAGTGAATTTATTCCCGATTTTCACAAAATATCTCTGATGTGGCCGATAAGTGCTAATTATTATTAATATTATTTTTTCATTCAATGCGTAAATGTATTACAGAGGAATACCTAAAATCTGAACCCAGTATTTATTATATTTATAGAGATATTAACGTCTTTAGAAGCAATGTGTACTAGTTACACATCACAGGGAAGGGAGGGTTAATAACAAAATACCTTTTTATATTTTTATGAAATATAAAGTAATTGAATTTATTAATTATTGTATAAGACGACTTTCATTGTCACTAACGGAATCACTGGAATCTTTTAGACACACACGTGGTCACTATACTTTACGCGCACACATGTGGTCACAACACTATAGTGAACAGTATACGCTCTCACGGATGTTGACTATACGAGTGAGGCATGGGAGACGATTACCCACAATGCCGCAGCGAAAGAGAGAACGATCGGCTCAGTTGTAATCACGTGACATTTGACATACAAAGCGTATACATACTACTCGTATTGCAACATCTCACTCATTTATCAAGTTAAAATTTACTAAACATTTTTGCTCATCTTGCAAAACACTTGCCATCCGAGGATTTACCGTATATGTCTCTTGTTGAATTTCTATATATTTAGATGACTTATTTGTACTTATTGAAATATTGGAAAAATATTTACATATAATAGTTATCAATGAACAATAAAATTTTCTAATATATAAATGAATTTCCATTAGGTTAGAATGGCCAGTCCGCACTCTCTCATTCAGCTTTGATGGCAGGCTGTTAGCGTCGGCGAGTGAAGATCTCATTATTGATATCGGCGACACTGAGACAGGTCAGTCTATTGAAAACAAATACTATAAAGCTCAATACCAGCTATTGAGGTTCTACATATATTAACGATATATACGTATAATTACTCAACTAGCTTCATCATCAACCTTGTTGAATATAAGGCTCTCCTTTCCTCCACTTGTTTCTATCATGGGCACATTACTTTCAGTTGCTCCCAGCTACTTTTCTGTCATCCGATCATCTTGCTCGAGATCTTCCCACACTTCTTGGTCGCCACTCCAGCACTTTCTGGGTCCACCTATCATAGTTTCATCTGGCAATGCGTCCTGCCCAGTTCCATCTCTGACTAGCTTCATCATCAATCTGTAGTGTAGCTCATGACTAAGCATTTTGACTCCCATGATAGCCCTTGACAACTCCTCTCCATCCAACCCTGCACTCCGCAGTTCTAAGAACAGTTGTTAAGGATATTCCTGATGTTTCTCACTGAATCAGATCAACACATTGGGGTTCTTCCTCTTGTGCAACACCCTTCGAGTAACCATAAGCATCTCTCAACTGTCTCCTTGACCACGAGAAATGTGTCCAAAGAATTGGAGAACTCATCATAGCCATATTGTCGACAATCTGTTTGTGACTCTTAGTTCTTTGATAATGGAAGAATTCGTTCGCCTTGTCGTCCATGGTCATACAATTCATAACATCCTTCTCCAGCACCGCATTTCAAATGCATCTATTTTACATCTCTCGCTCCCTAACAAGCTAACTGTAACCTGAATACTGATTCAGGCTGGATTATCACTTGATTGTGGTCATATCACAACCTGTTTGTGTAGCATGCCTACAGTAAGATCGGGTGTGTTGATTTATTTTGTTAGGTTACCTACTTGCAACTTTTTGGGCATTATTACATGCAAGCTCACAATAGGACAAATTTTCTATTTTTTTTTTTTTTACTATACTATTTATATAGGGTTTTTCAAATTAAGCAGTTTTTTTAATTCTTGGATAAAACACAGATGGCGTCTTGAACTTGCCTGGGTCTTGTGATATTTGAGAAGTGTATTGAATGGCATTTATAAAAATGGAGTCGTATACAATACAACAACGCGTTCAAATTGTTGAATTATTTTATGTGTTGTAATCTCCGGAAACGGTGTGTTAATTGGTCACCAAGATCATGTGATCTGACACCGTTGGACTATTTTCTCTGGGGTTACGTGAATAGCCAGGTCTATAAAAATGATCCCCGATCAATTCCTGAGCTGAAGGACGAAATTATTCGCGTTATTGGTGAGTTAGAACCGCAATTATGCCAAAATATCATCGAAAATTTTGACAAAAGAGTGGACATCTGTGGAGCTGCAAGAGGTGCACATTTGGTGGTTATTGTTTTTTGTGTTTAAATGTCATACATTATACTTCAATGATCAATGGAAAGTTTTTTTAAATCAAAGCAAATTGTGTGTTTTATTCAAGAATTTTAATAAATTTTAATAAAAAGAACCACTCAATTTAAAAGACCCTATACTATCAATTTATTCAAAATGTTTTTACTTTGGCCTTCAAAATACTTTTCTTGTAGAGAAAGCATTCATTAGATCTTGTTTTTGTGATCGCTAACATCTAATATTGTTTTCAATAATACAAAATTTTCTGGCCACACAGTTGTAGCTTCTGCAGTATGTAATACTATAACCTTGAAATTGGAATCGTATCTCGTGCGAATTCCTCGATTGATTTGTTTTTTTTCGAACTCCTTGTGTTTCAATATGGTCACTCATATTTTCGAGGGTGAAATATGAAAAATGTACAAAAAATAAGATAAAAAAACAAATGTCAGAAACTAGCAGTATGCAGGCAGTTTGTAAATAATGCTGTCTATTGAATGGATTAATTAAAAAATATTGTGAGACAGAGATAAATAGAAGTGATTGGGGCAATAAAGCCATCTCAGTCATTGTGCGGTAGTAGTGGATTTATTATTCATTTGTTTTCATGTCAAATATAATAAGGTGATCCCCACATTGTTGTGTTGTCTTAAAGGCAGGCCAATATGGTAAATAATTTAATCATATTTTCTTGCGTATTTTTCAGGTGAAAAAGTAGCCGATATACCAGTTCAGGCAGCGACATTCACAGTAGCCTGGCATCCCTCATTGTACCTTCTGGCCTATGCTTGCGATGATAAGGAGCCGAACGAGAGAAAGAGAGATGCAGGCAGTCTCAAAGTGTGGGGTTTTAGTGCTAGTTGATCTCCAAAAAGACTTTCTGCTAGAAACCTTCTATATATAATATTTAAATCAAAAGAAATACAAACGAAGATAATGTGCATTAATTAATTTCCAGTGCCAATGTGTAGAAGACTAATTTAAGTTTGTGTGTGTGAAGTAAGAACCGTGACAATAGTACATTTGTTTATTTGACCAAAAGTCATAGAAATTTGAGAAAACTTGATGCAATCATTCCAGTTAATATTTTTTAATGAAATTTTATTCTATATTCAAATTAAAATCTCTGTGGCCTAGTCGGTGAGACATCTCTCTTCCAATCTGAAGGTTGCAGGTTGGAACCTAAATTTTTTTGAAAAATGATTCTAGTCTGACTCTTGAACTGGTTGATTGGAAGAGATTATTGCCGCATGGCAATAAGTCCACCAGGTTGTACTGTATAAAACGACACTAAACTGATTTACGTTATATGTTTACAATAGTATTTTTTGTGGAAAATAAGCAATGAATAAGTATGAAATTTTCTGTTTTTTTATTTAACATTTTGATGGGTGACACTCTCTAGTCATTTTATCACCTCACCGCTCGCTCACCAAAGTGTCCAAATATATTTTTACCTTTCCAACTAAGAACCTGACATTTTGGTGCGATTTAAGTTAGAATACACTATTCTATTTGACATCCATACTAAGTTTTTCAAATCTTTTTATTCGTGTTTGCCATTTAACTTTCAAATATGATTACCATTGATTTATAAATATGTTTTTATTGACTATTTTAAAGTATATATGTCAAAATGAATTATGCTCAGGCTGAAATCAATAAACTAGAGATCTGAACACCTATGTTCCCAAGGTCTCACCGCTACTTGCCGAAGTCATGTTCTGCCTGCCTCCACCCACAACTCCCACTCTGATTTTTTATCATTAGATGTGCGCCTAGTCTGTCGGCGCTAGCCCGGTCATAATTCAATCTTACATCGCCATTTTATTCCGAATTTCTTTCGATACATTAAAAAACAAGTGAACTCAGAGTGGCTTAACGGTACTGATAGTGTTTATAAGGATATGTGGCAATAAATTATACCTGTTCTCGCATCTATTAAGTTTTAAGAATTACTAATATGGGCAAAAATATAAAATACCGCCATGATTTTGAAAGACAAAAAAGGCAATCAACTCAAGTTCTATTTCATAAGATTGAACAGTCTGTGTGTTAAAAGCAATCAGCTCAAGTTCTATTTCATAAGATTCAGCAGTCAATGTGTTAAAAAGTAATCAACTCAAATTCTATTTCATAAGATTCAGCAGTCAATGTGTTAAAAGTAATCAACTCAAATTCTATTTCATAAGATTGAGCAGTCAATATGTTAAAAGTAATCAACTCAAATTCTATTTCATAAGATTCAGCAGTCAATGTGTTAAAAGTAATCAACTCAAATTCTATTTCATAAGATTCAGCAGTCAATGTGTTAAAAGTAATCAACTCAAATTCTATTTCATAAGATTGAGCAGTCAATGTGTTAAAAGTAATCAACTCAAATTCTATTTCATAAGATTCAGCAGTCAATGTGTTAAAAGTAATCAACTCAAATTCTATTTCATAAGATTCAGCAGTCAATGTGTTAAAAGTAATCAATTCAAATTCTATTTCATAAGATTCAGCAGTCAATGTGTTAAAAGTAATCAACTCAAATTCTATTTCATAAGATTCAGCAGTCAATGTGTTAAAAGTAATCAACTCAAATTCTATTTCATAAGATTAAGCAGTCACTGTGTTAAAAGTAATCAACTCAAATTCTATGTCATAAGATTCAGCAGTCAATGTGTTATTTCTATGATAATTTTTTTATGAATTTTTATGATTATTTTTTCATATCATGAAACGGTGAGATTAATTTGTAAAAAAAAATGCTAAAAATATGTTATGAAATAGAAAAACCTTGATTTTTAAAATTAGTCTTTTATTTTATTGAACCAAAATTATAATTGTTTCACCATAATCACATGTCAGAACTTAAAATAAATTAAATTAAAAAAATATATGCAATGAGTGTATCTTTGGTTTTAAGACCCTTTTAAAATGGAATTGTGCTAAGTCACAAATTTAAACATTGGAAAATTATTACAATTCTTATATATACATACGTGTATATATCGATCGTCCAGTTCATTACTCAGACAAATCCAAATAACCTGTTTTGAGTCCCATAATAACTTTTAGTAGAAATGAAAAATGAAATGTTTTTGTTTCAACTAAGTGCAGAGTGAATTTTTACATTGGCCATCTTCCAGAACGGGTTTTGTATCCTGACGACTCATAATATGTGCTGACAAAAAAATTGTAAATGATGCAATGAACAGACTGTAAAAACCGGTTTTAGTTGTATTATATATTGGAAAATGAAATGGTATGACAGAAAAAAGTAAATATATTATAAACGCAAATTGTGAAGTCTTAAGGATAATCTGTTTAAGTGTTTCATATGGTTTGGATTGCACATTATGACTGGGTATTCTATAAACTAGACTGATTTTTAGAGAATTGCCAAGCAGATATATTCTTTGTTTTAAAAACTATCAAAAAGTCCAAAACCAAAGATGAAACAAAACTTATTATTATATTACTACCAAGTCTCTAATTGCAGTCTACCAGAGTTTTCCATCTGTTGAAGGAATGCATCTGCATCATCTTTGGTCATGCCACTTTCTGCCATGAAGACATTTTCAATGAAGCTTTCCTTCACACTGTCGGGCATATTCTTCGATGTGCCAGCAACAAATACGACAGCATTTTTTTCATTTATCATCTGCCAGAGCAGCTGTTTTTGTTCATTTATTTTATGCTGAACATAGCTGAAATAATATAGAAAACATTATACATACATACCACCATGACATGCCCCTTTTAGGGAAGATACAGAGGACAGATCTTCATATCTTTCTATCCATCCACACACCTCTCGCCTCGTCCACATCCATATATACTCTTCTGTTTCTCTTAGTTAACCTCTAAAGGAGTATGGCCGTACGGTGTACAGCGAGCGAATTTTTACCTCAAGAGAGTATGGACGTACATAGTACGTCTGATGTTTTTTTTCCTGAACACATGAATTTATCCATAAAACGGACAAAGCTCAAATGTTTTTATCTTTTCAATAATTTTGTATATGGCGGCCGTAATTACATTTTTTATATTACTTACAAAATCAATTTTTTCTTTTACTTACAAAATCTCACTCGCTTAGACGTTAAAATTTCCTAAACCATATTTATCCAATCATTCCTCGGTCTACCCATTCTTCACTCCTCATTAATTTCACACATATATATTTTTTACGTGATTCGCTTGAGCGCTGATATAGCTACCAGACCTTATTTGTTTATTAATAGTGGGTTCGAATCCCAAAATTAGAGCGCTCTTGAATTTGCTCTCTAAACGGTGGTGTATAAAAATTTCATTAAAATTATAACATTTCACGATGTTCCAGAATGTTTGTTTGCTTTTTTCTTTAGGACCAATATTATCAGTTATAATTTTTTTTTAATTTTTGAAATGTCGCTTTTTAGAAATAAGGTTTTGATCAGGCTGGCTAACGAACTTAGTCTGGATATTTAAAAAGTAATTTTTTTAGAAAAGTTTAATAGAAATCTGAAAAGAACTACAGCTTCAGGGTCTCTTGATCATGATCAAAGAAAGTGGATTGAAATTTTCTAGAAGTTGCGACATTATACCTTCTGCAATGTGTAGTATTTCTATCTAAATCTAACTAAAAACTTAACATCTTGGAATAATAAAGGGTCTTTCAAATTGAGCGGTTTTTTTATTGCAATTTTTTTTAATTCTTGTATAAAACGCACAATTTGATTTGATTTAAAAAAACTTTCCATTGATCATTGAAGTATAATGTATGACATTTAAACACAAAAAACAATATCCACCAAATGTCCACCTCTTGCAGCTCCACAGATGTCCACTCTTTTGTCAAAATTTTCAATGACATTTTGGCATAATTGCTGTTCTAACTCACCAATAACGCGAATAATTTCGTCCTTCAGCTCAGGAATTGATCGGGGGTCATTTTTATAGACCTGGCTTTTCACGTAACTTCAGAGAAAATAGTCCAACGGTGTCAGATCACATGATCTTGGTGACCAATTAACACACCGTTTCCGGAGATTACAACACATAAAATAATTCAACAATTTGAACGCGTTGTTGTATTGTATACGACTCCATTTTTATAAATGTCATACATACCACTTCTCAAATGTCACAAGACCCAGGCAAATTCGCGACGCCATCTGTGTTTTATCCAAGAATTAAAAAAACCGCGCAATTTGAAAGACCCTTTATTAATTTAACTAAAATAATATTAAATTTACTTACACTTTATTTTCTTGATCTCGAGAAAAAGCGCAAATTAATCTTAATTTTTTATTGGCTTCCAATTCCTTGAAATATTTTCCGCAGTGAAAATCTTTGTGCTCGTATCGACAGCCAAAAAATAAAATCAACTTTTCATCGGAAGCTTTTTGGCATATGTCTTTTTCCATAATCAAAGAACGGAATGGTGCTACTCCAGTGCCGGGTCCTATCATTATTAAAGGTGTATTCTATAAAAAACAAATGGATTATTTACATTGAAATAAAAACAGATAGGCTTGAATTTAAACAATGACCGAATTGGCTTAGGACAGGGCCAGGAGACAGAAGCTTGTTCTCTCAATTTTTTTATTTACTTTACTATTTTGTTACATTAAAACTACAAATAAAATTTAATTTTAAAATGACTTATTGAGTGAGGTGCATGGCCGTGTGGTAATGCACATGATTTCCATGCAGAAGGTCACCAATTTAAACCCCACGGTGTGCTACTCCCCTTAAATGATAGACATTTTTTCCGCCTAGTATTCGGGGATATAAAGATATACCAGGTCTGTAAATATGAAACTGGATTTTTTTTATAGAAAATACAAATTTATAAAAAATTTTTTATTCAAAGTATTGCCCATCGCTAGCTACACATTTTCCCCATCTCTCTGGCAATTTGTGGATTGTTGTAGATTTGTGGATTGTAAACTGTTGCTCTTTTGAGGCAAACCAATCATCGAGTCATTTTTGTAAGAAGTGAAGCGCTGCTCAGCAAGTGCGTGTCCCATCGATGCAAATAAGTAGTATTAGGATGAAGCCAAGTCTGGTGAGTAAGCCGCATGTGAAAGTATTTGCCAACTAAACGCCTCAATCATTTCCTTGACCGGTTTTGCTGTGTGCGATGGTGCATTATCATGAAGCAAAATCACTTTGTGTTGCCTCTTTTGATATTCTGGTCGTTTTTCACGCAATGCTTGGTTCAAATTCATCATCTGTTATCGGTAGCATTCAGTATTAACGGTTTTGCCAGGATTCTCGAAATACATCCATTTTTCATCGCCAGTCACAATTCGATGGAGAAATGATTTTCTTTTGTACCTGGCGAGCAGTAAATGTTTTTTCGGTTTTCATTTAGTTCATGTGGAACCCATTTTCCCACCTGGATCTTTTCCATGGCTTTCAAACGTATGGAGACGGCTTCTCGTGTCACATTTAATTGATCTGCGAGTTGTTGCGTTTGAGCGTCATCCTCATCCAACAATGCTTGCAATTCGGCGTCTTCAAACTTTCTCAGTGGTCTTCCACGTTCTTCATTTCTCACGTCAAAATCGCCACTTTTGAATTTTTTAAATCACTCAAAGTACTGTGATTTACCAAGATCATGCTCACCGTAAGCTTCGACAAACATTCGATGCGATTCTCCAGGAGTTTTCTTCAAATGGTAACAGAAAATCAATGCTGTCTGCGAATCGTAGTTTTCAGGCACAAAAACAGACATGTTGAACGCTATGCAAACATATGTAGTTGTATTAAACTTGTATTGTTGTGAGTTAAAAGTCTTTGACAAATGTAAACACAAGAAAAAGGCGCCGATGACGCGGTTTTAAAGTCACTACATTGACAACTAGAGCCACCTTTGAGCAAATTTCGGTTTCATATTTAAAGACCTGATATATGACTGCAGTCATATCTATTCTTTCAAAGAGACAGCAAAAAAAACATGCCAGTGTGCTCTGATCGTCTCAGCATCGGATCTAGTATAACGGTGTGGCCAGTGAGTTTGCTGGTGTGCAATGGCTCACTCACTTGAAAAAAACAAACTCCACGGCACAGCTTCACTTCCTAACTGAATTGACGTTGGAATAGCAAAGGGATCCTCGACTAAAAGGCCTGATAATGATGACCGAGTTAGTGGTGAATATGTAGTATTGTTTCCTATTTAGTATACGAAGGCACTGATAATACGCCTTACTTGGATACCATATGGTGATGTAAGTACGAATTATTGTTACGGTCCAGGGTCAAGTCATTCATATTTAAAATTCTTAGAAACAATTCTTTTTTTTTAAGTGACATAAATAGTTGGGAAAAATATGGTCGAGATGTTTTTTAACATTTATTTATTGTCAGAATGACAGACATGTGGAGAATTCTGTGTCATATGGTAACATTTTATGACCTGTGCAGTTTAGAGGGAATACTGACCCTGATCCTTATAAAATAAGAGGGATGAAGATGAAGACATTGGAATACAAGAACATTCCCCGGAAGAGGATCTTTTTTTCCAGTAGCGAGACATCAAAGAGTGAAAAAGATAATAAAATAAAAAAATCAAAGCTCTAGAGGCATTGCTGTCGAGCAAGTTGTCAGTGTTTAAGCATTAAGTTTTGGTTAAAGCACTATCTTTAAATATCACTAAATCGAATTAATCAATAGGTCCAAAGATGTACCCCATGTAAGAAAAAAAAAAAACAAATATATTGATTTTTTAAATCGATAACGATATAAAAAACAATTCCTAAACAAAACCAAATATCGCTCCAAAGCGCAATGTAGAACAGGAAATGAGGATAGCTGTGTCTAGTTTATTTTCAAAAGTTGAGAAACTGTGTTGTGAACAACTGGCTCACCCATTATACTAATTGGCAAGTTTTTGTTCAGGGCAGTGTGAAATGGAAAAATTTGCATTCAAAGATTGATGTTACTCACCTCGTCTTTTGGAAATTCAAATGTCCCCTTTTTGATCCATCCATAAACCTTGGTCCCAATTTCCATATCTTTTAACCAATTAGAACATACTCCAAGTCTAACAATCTTTAACTTGGTGTAATAGTTCACAACAGCTACTAAAATCTCCAAATGTCGAACGTTGGAGTTATCTCTTGCTTTACTACTAGATGCAATAGAAAAAGCCCTCGGTTTGAGGACTGTAAATAACTCGAATAGACTGTCAAATGTTAATTTAGATGTTGAATAAGGAAAATCTTTCAGAACCTGAAATAACATTTTCAATTAAATAAATATTTTCTTAGCATTCATCAGTTTTCAAATATCAAGTGTTAAAAGCAGCTTTATTGATAGCCGGGTCTTATGACTAGATTTACTATGATATTTAAAAGCTTCGTTGGATCCTGGATTATAGACAGGACAGGAAAGAAAACTGTGGTAAGGTGTTACATAAAACATTCATTGTCAATATTTTTTTACATACACATATGTATTATCAAAATCTGTTAAGATGATAGTCCAAAACAGTATTCTAGTAACAACTTTAAGCTATGGAAATGAAACACGGATGTGGCAAAACACTGAAAGAAGCAGAAATGCATGCACTGAGAAGGGGTGACAATGTATGACAGAATACAGAATGAAGTGATCAGAGATGAATCTGAATTTAGGACAGATGCATTAAATATTAAGAAGAGCACTCTGAGATAGATGGTATGGGCATGTAGAATGAAGAAAAACTAACAAATCAAATTTGAGCAGGCATGGTCGAGGAAGGCCAAGGAAGATGTGGTTGGAACAAATTAAGGAAATGTAAAAAGCCAGAGAAATCATAAAAATTGTATAAGGCGTATGGATGTAGAAGAGGCAAAGGTATGTTGTGATAGAATAATTGGTGCTCTCTCCCTACCCCTACATATAAACAGGTTAATTGTATGTATGTATAATAACTGAGATTTTAATCTTCTAAACTTATATATTTCTTTTTTTTTTTATGAATGTTGTGCAATAGCAATAGACTGCTTGAGAAGCATGCTATTATACATTTCAAAAGTTACTGTACAGTGCTACTTTTTAGTAGTATTTATAAACTGATTATAACATATATAAATAAATAAATAGAACTACATAGTTTCCCATTCCAAGATAGTTAGCTATTGAGTAATTCAAATCTGGATAATGGAGATATCTTAATCAAATAAAGATCCAAGAATATTGAAAATGGTTGGTTGGAAGAGATTGCCACCTGGCAATAGACCCACCAGATTGTTAACAGTAAAGTGTTAAATAAATAAACAATATTGTACAACATATAATTCTGGAAAGAATGTCTCTTTATTATCTCAAAACTGTGTATTCATCTTAATTCCTGATAAAAATATTTATTTAGATTATAAATTATTTGATTTCTTACTTCTAAAATAGTTCGTCTTGGCCTATTGCAATAATTTAGTAGATCATCTTGACCTTCCGGTGTGCAAAATTCTTGGCATTTTTCTTTTTCCAATTTGTTCTCAGAATAGTGAGCCAATACTGAAAAGGCATACTTCTTTGGAATGGCTGAGAGATCCCAGTATTCTTCAACTATCTGACCTAATTTAACAGGTTTTTGGAAAAAGTAGGGTACGGGCATATCTAAAAATCACAAAAAAACTAAATAAATAATCTAACCCATCAGTGACAATTTTTTTTAGTGAAAACAGATTATAACAATACCAAATGTTAAAATTCAATGTCGGAATAGAAAGAGAAACATCACTAAACTCTATTTACTAATATTTCAGGAAGAATGTTCAACAAGAAACCACTGTCATGGGATTCCTATTATTTAGGTCAGTAGTTTTCAACTGTAGGTCCATGGACTGGTACTAGTCCGCAGACATTTCCAGCCGGTCCGCGAAAAAGTTATTATTGCTTAACATATGGTACTCGTATCATGTAACAGAGTGGATTAAGTATAGGCATTTTATATTAGATTTAATACATGAAATACTAAATAAATAATGTTTTTTATTTCTGCTTTAGCGATTCGCGAAATGTTTCTCCTATTTGCACCGGTCCACGGTGTAAAAAGGATGAAAATCACCAGTTCAAGTTACTCGGTGCTTGATAGCGTATGTGAAAAAAAAATTATACACACATAGACAATTTGTGCTATGTCATCGCTGTAAAAGCGAAAAATGCAATAATAAGAGCTAATATAATACATGAAAAATTTGTGATCAACTGTTTTAGACAAATCGAGGTCAAGTGCAGAATTGAATCGTGTCGTGTGGCTTTTAATAAAATGAGAAGCATATTCTAAACATGAAACTTCGACACGGTTAGTCAAATGCTACGTTTGGTCAGTGTTATTGCATGAAGTGGAATCATGGACCCTCAAAGTTGGTAGTATGAACCGACTGAAAGCATTCAAAATGTGGATGCACCAGAGAATGCTACGGATACCCTGGACGGATATGGTCAGCAACACAAGGGTTCTTCAAAGAGCCAAAGTTGGTAGAGAATTGCTGACTAATATTAAAATCCGAAAGATGTCCTATTTAGGTCATGTACTTAGAGGAGCAAAGTACAAATTACTGCACCTGATCATCCAAGGCAAAATAAAAGGTCGAAGAGGTATTGGCAGGAGGCAAATCTCCTGGCTCCGCAATATACGTGATTGGACTGGCATAAGGAGCGTTGGGGATCTTTTTCGGACTGCCGGGGACAAAGATATCTACTCTCAGGTGATATTCAACATTGGGGGGACCTGACATGACACTGGGAAGAAGAAGACAATTTAAATCTTATACTTAACTCATTAAATTTGAAAATTTCGTAATTGAATAGATGTCAAAGTTCTTTATAGAAAGAAGACATCTAAGATGAATTGGACGTGGCAAAGATAAAGTGTTTAATAGGTTATAAAATTAACCACTTAACTCTTATTTTTTTAATGAAAAAACTTTTTAATAAACAGAATAGTTAATAGTTATTTTTGTTTTAAACAGCCTGTAGAAATCAAGTGTTATATATGATTTGCTCGGGTGCTGCTATAGCTGCCAGAATTGATTTGTTTCATAATTGTGGGTTCGAGACCCGAGTAAGAGCACCTTTGAAGAGAATTTGCTCTCTAAACGGCACTATATAAAATTTTTCTTTGAATTGAATTAAAGGATGAAAATTGGAAGCATCAGTTGGGTTTGTTACAATTAGTTCTTTTACATGCGGCGAAACTAAATTTAAAATACCTACAATTTAATAAAACAAAACCACCCTTTCAGTCATGCAATGAATTTCACTGGCGATGGTCGGCTAATGCACTTTTTTCAGTTAACATAAAAATTGATGAAAAACTCAAAAAACCATTATATACAATGCGAGCTTGTACGTTCGAAAACGTATATGGTTGCATGAACAAGCTTCGTTGGGAGTTATATAATACGTCACAAACTAAGGTGAATGCAAATGAACTCGATGAGTATTTGAGTTTTGATTATTCATATTGATTTTAAAGATTATAGTCCACAACAGTACTTTAGTACCATCTTTGATATATGGAAGTGAAACAAGTCTGAAAGCTGAATAATGCATTTATTGTGAAGAATACATGAAAGATGTCGCGATAGGAAAGTCTGATACTCTCTGCCTACCCCCTTAGGGAAACTATGTGATACGTATTTATAATTATTTTGCAGTTATTAATGGTAGAAGAAAAAATAGTCATGTTGTAATTTTTGCCTTTTATTTTTTTTAAAAGAAAAAAAATTGAATGACCACATTCCATTTTCTGATATGACCGGATCCACGTCGAGGATATACTGGTTCATACAAGTTATTGTAACTCATCACTCTATATTTTATGGGTGACCCTTAGTGTATGTCGTACACTAGGCAATATCACGTTAATGTATTGATAAACTAAACAATAGGGTTAAAATGATGTATCGAAGAAAATCTCTCAACATCACACCACAAGTTTTAATGATTATTTTTAAATGAAAGACTTTATTATTTAAAATGTTTTATTAAAAGTATATTTATTGATTTATATCATCTTCCAACTGCCATCCATCTTCTTGACTGAGGAACCTCCTCTTGACTGATGTGTTCATATAAGGCCTCAGAACCCACTCGCGGTCAGCAGCTTCTAAAGCATCCAACGTTCCAAGTCGTATCTCATATAACCTCAACTGGAATCGAGGGCCTACTTCTTGAAGCTCAATATTTTTTTCGACCTGTAAAAAAAATAGATATTAACAACTGAAAAAGGAAAACATTAGCATGAGTAATATTCTTGTTTCAGATATTATTAATGTATATTTATTGCAGACTTTATTACCTTTTTATATGTATGATGCCTAAAACAAATATAATCATCGTGATTTGCAAATGTGATAACTCTCTTAGAATCCTCTTTTGGCACTGGAAACAAGTACTTCAATATATTGGCCGTTCTCTGTCCGAGGTCTGTCTTGAAGTTGTGGAAGACCAAATGAGGATATTGCTCTGACATCGGGGCCATATCTGGAACATCGTGCCTCATTATCACATCAGACATTTGGAAGAATGCTGTTGGTCCGTAAGGCAAGTGACAGATTATCTATAAAATTAAATAAAAGGTTAATAAAATAAAGCAGTATGCTATGGAACTACACACAGCAGTGTAATTATGAGCAAAAATAAACTGTTATAAATGGTGTGATGGTTTTCCATAGCATCTGTGCTATGAAAGGGCAAATAGTTTAGGTCAGTTATCAAACTAATAACACTTATAGCATGAAAGGGCAAATAGTTTAGTCTGCTCTGAATATTTCAGGTGACCCGTATGATCAAGTACATCTTCAATTAATTATAATTGATATAGGGACAAAATTTCACAAAACAAGTAATAATTATAATTTATTCTTACCAAACTTGAAGGTACACCCCTGTGTTCATGAACTACAATGAAATCTGTGACATCATTGGCACGGCACGCATGTATCAGTTGTTTCATCTCATATTTACCACGATTCATTCTCTGAGAGTTGGGAAATATTAATCTGAAATTATAATACATTCATTTATATCAAATAGCACAATTTGAAGAAAGAAAAGATACTAAATAAAATCTAATAAATAAAATCTAATCTAATATCACAGAATCGAGTTGCACTGAATTTTTATAATTATATATTTGCTATTGGCCCTATTCCGTCTCGAAAGAGAAAGGATATGCAGTGACTAATAAAATAGAAAAATTATTATTGAAGCAAAGTTTGGGGCTGGCAGCATCCTTTCTGATGACTGAAAATCAATTCTCGATGCACAGATATGGCCATACTAGTAACGTCACATTGAATTCTGGTCCGAGCGTACTGCATATTTTGCTTGAATTTGGGGCCTTAAACCAATTTACATCACACCTCAGTGTCACGGATTTATATTCTTGGTGTAATCTTCCTACAATTAAAAAAACACATTCAAACATTCATGTTTCTTTTTCTTGTAATGTAGGTGCTCTCCGTCATCGACTCGTTTGACATTGCATATTTCACCTTAGAGTATGTCCTTTGGTAACCTGTTATCCATTCGATGTAGATATCCAAGTTAGCACAGAAGAATAAGGTTTAAGTTTTTTAAATGAAATAGTTTTATATCTTGAATCTTAAAAAAGACATTTGTTTCACTTTGTGGTTTTACGAACAATGTTTTGAATTGTGATTTTTAAAGTCTGCAGCGCATGCATTACAACCTCTAGTGTACTACAGCAATTACCATGAGAATGGAGAGAACTACAAAGTTAAAATTATTGATGGTTGGGTACTGTTGACAGAGATGTCCAGTGCAATAGTTTCAAGGAGAGGCTACCAGCTTTAGAGTACTATTAAACTATACTCAAGAAAATGTAACATGGTCCCTGTGACATTTGAAATGTCATGTCTCAAAGGGATGGGGTAATTGTTTTTCTCTAAACTGATGTTTTAACTTCTAATTTTCATTATACTGACGACTTTCTAATGTATTGTATGATTTGTATCTATTTTTAAATAGGCCAAGATCCACTGTGAATTAATACTAATTACGAACATTTAATTTTAGGTTTAAAAAAATAGAAAATTCAATTATCGTATACCCCATCCCTAGCCAATGCAGACTAACGTAGTGACTTTTGACAAACGTCACCAAATACTATTTGATTTTAACAAACTGCCACATTTTTGCTAATTTGTAACAAGATGTATTAATTTGTCATTATTGTTAGTTTTATGTAATGTATTTACCTAATAACTTGTTATTTATAAGAATCGAGGCTTATATTAAAATTGATAAAATAATTAAAGTTACTGAACGTCGTTACAAGGCATTGGGGCAAATTTGTAAAATGTCACAGGGACCATGCTACATTTTCTTTAGTATAATACGATTTCTGGATTGCAGATTAATACACTTTTGACAGTGTTAGTGGTTTATTTATGTATATGTTCCCGGCTGGTTGATTTAAATTTCAGGACTTTAATTTTGAAAAGTAACTACCCCTTATAAATAAAAAAAAAAACAGCTGCCATGAACACATGTATACTATAAATACACAATATTTTAAATACCAGATTGAGTTGTATAAAAATTAAATTACCTTAGTTCCTTAATAAACATCTTGAGCCTAGCGCTAGGATCTCGGGAGGTGGTAAGGACTATTTTGGGATCATACACTCCCGCCCATCTATATTCATCGTCTTGTGAGTTAAGGGTGTTGGCTCCGCCTGCTTCACCTCCGATAGCGGCTGCTAGTTCGGGGCCTAGTCACAAAAACAAAATCATCATTCACAATATTAATATCAGAACATATTATTTAAAAAAAATATTGAAATTATGAATACATTTTTTTTAAAATGAACTTGGAATCAGTCAACTCTTCTAGGTAAAATATCATAATTTATACACTATTTATTATCGTCATAATGCTATGTCCCTATTGGGTTAGGTAGAGAGAACAAATTGCCACTTCATTCCTTCCTGGCACACATAATTTTTTTTACTATTTATCAAACAGTATTAGAGAATAAAATGTAGAATTTGAATTAATTTGTATCCATATTTTTATGTAACCAGTTTTTCTTGCAGTCCTGAAGAATTTACTTCATTTTGCTATGATAGTCTGATGACAACTTTGATGTATGGGAGTGAAACGTGGACGTGGAAAGATACTGATAGAAGCCGAATAAATGCTGTGGAAATACATGCATTGAGCGACAATGTATGACAGAATACGGAATGAAGTGATAAGGGATGAAGGGGAACTTAAGGCTGATGTGTTGAGTAAGATGAAGAAGAGCATGCTGAGATAGTTTGGGTATGTGGAACTAATAAATGAAGAAAATCAACAAAACAGATTTAAAGTGCAGATGTGAGTGGAAGGTGTGTGAGAGGAAGGTCAAGGAAAGTATGGTCGGATCACATAAGTGATATTCTGAAAGGAAATGTAGAAAGTCACAGAAATCGTATCAGTTGTATGGATGTGGAAGAGGCGAAGAATGTGCCGAAATAGGAAAGTTTGTCGCTCTGTCCTCTCTGCCTACCCCTACAAGGAGATAGCACGATAGTATGTATGTGTATAACCTAAAATTCTCAGAAAATATGGGCTATATAAGTAATTCGAAATTGAATTATTTGAAATAATGTTGGAATTATTAAAAATACATTATAACTAATGGATATAAATAAATCGAGAAATAAATAAGTGAATTTGACTAAAATAATATTAAAATAAAATACATACCTTTGTCTTCCCATTCAATTTGTTTCTGTAGTTTTAATGCAGTTCTCCTCAGATCGCCATGAATCGGGATGTTTTCTTCTAAACTACGTTTGATTTTATCCTTTTTCGCTTGGATATTCTTCTGTTTATCTTCAGTCGCCTTCCTGTATAAATATTCCCGCCGCAATCGTGCCTGACGACGCAACATTTTTCACAATCAAATAAATAACGATAGCGTGTTGAAATAATTTCCGCTTAAAACAATTCACGAAATATATCGATAAAAAACAAAAGGAAAGTTCAAAACGTATTTAGAAAATTTGACGAACACGTGCATCACAATCTGTCAAACTATAATACAAATGACAACCAAGATTGTAACTCGCGGATTGAAATAACTGTTACACATACATAACCGATACGGAGAAGTAACGACAATAAAAGTAACCGTAACTTTTCAAATAATACATTTTTGTAACGAATATCAAATATTAGTATTCAATTAATACTAACAAATATTCAATTATTTGCAGTAACCAGCTAGAATCAAAATAAAAATGATCATGAAGTACCAAATAACGTTTCAAGTTAAATGTCTTATATTCGCTACTATAACCGATATTCAAATAGCATGAAAAGTGAAAAACGAAATAATAAGGGCAACAACTTGAAAGTAACTGGTATTTGATCCCAAGGTAATGGTTACCTTTCTCTCTCTCTCTCTCTTTGAATAATGGCCGTGAACTCCTATATATGAAAGAGTATACGCCAGTGTCAATGATGACATCACTAGTTGATCATCATGATAAATGCTGTAGACCATGGGTGACCAGCCTTTTTAGCCAGATTTTAGAAATGAGAATTCCTACCGGGCCATACAACAAAATTTCTTTTATTATTCAAAGCAAACAAAAAGTATATTGTTTTTTTAAGATATAACAAAAATGAGAATCAAACATATTTATTAGATTAGAGTTGGCAATAAAAAAAATAATAATAAAAAATAACCAAATAAAAATAAATTTTAGTGAGATGTCTGATTTTGTTTGTCAGAACTAAGTGCATCAATGTTGATAACGATTGATGTTTTTGCTACACACAAACAGTTTTCCAAATGCTCATCAGTGATTCGTGTTCCCATTTGAGATTTAATATGCTTCATTCGACTACAAAGCTGTTCACACATGTAAGTGTTTCCAAATAGCGAAATCATCGATAGAGCATTTTTGTAAAATGCAGGATATTTCTCCTTGTCCAAATATGTATTGTAAAACTCTTCCAAACCAAACTAATCGAATTTCTCCTTTAACTGTGCATCACAACAATTTCACAATGTTCCAAATTCCTGGCAATAAATTCACGTCTACGGAGAATGGCGTTGCAAATGCAGCAAAAAGCACACAATGCTTTTTAAAATCTTGAAATCGGTTTTCAAATTCCAGGTTCAAGTCGGATATCAACGAAGCTTATTTATCCGCCGCCATTTGTGTGACGTCTGGCTGCAATAATAATGTAGGAAAGTGAGTGAAGATTTTTGTCCTTAACTGTTGTTCCCAAATCCCAAGTTTCATTTGGAATGCGGAAATAAGATCATACATGTTATTAATTAGTTGATCTTTCCCTTGTAGACGAGTATTAACAACATTTAGGTGGCTAACTATATCGAACAGAAATGCAAAGTCGCTAACCCATTCCTTGTCTTCAAATTCTGGGATACTTTTTGACTTGCTTGCGAAGAATGATTGTATTTCTTGCTTCAAATCAAATACTCTTATCAACATTTTGGCACGGGTCAGCCATCTTACTTCTGCATAAAATGTAACATCATTATGCTCTGAATCCAAAGACTTGAGAAACTCTTGGAACTGAAGGTGATTCAACCCCTTCGACTTAATAAAGTTCACTGTTTTGATGACCACCTTCATGACATGATCCATTTTAAGGGACTTGGAACATAAATTCTCCTGGTGAGTAATGCAATGAAAATTTAGCATCGAAGTATTACCAAATTTTACTAAGCCTTCGTGTTTCCCAACCATTGCTGGAGCACCATCTGTTGTTAAGCCCGATAGGTTGTTGAGTTGTAACGAAAAGCGATTCAATGTCGATGTAACAGCTCCTAACAAATCTCGTGAGCAAGTAGTGTCCTTAAGTGGATACAGAGCCGCTAATTCTTCTATTTTGTTAAAATGGACATCAACGCCCCTGATAAAAATCGCCACTTGGGCGATATCTGTTAGATCTGTGCTTTCATCCAATGCTAGAGCAAAAAATATGAACTTGGATGCTCGATTTTTCAAATTATCTTCAATATGTTTTCCAATGTCGTCCACACACCTAGTAATAGTTTGACGAGACAGGCTTATTTTTGAGAAATCCGTTTTCTTTTCTGGGCACAGAATTTCAACGACACTCTCCAAACATTCCTTAATCATTTCACCATCTGAATATGGCTTCGATTTTTTTGCTAGTATCATGGCTACTGCATAACTAGCTTTTACATAGCATGTTGATTCTTGAGCTGCTCTAGTAAATATCCGACGTTGTGTAGAAAGTTTTCTTTTTAATTCATTTACTTGGTCTTGTCGAAATTTCCCTTCGTACTTATCAAACTTATTTGCATGTTTAGCCTCGTAATGCCGTTTAATGTTATACTCTTTCAAGACAGAAACAGAATTATTGCATATCAAGCATATTGGCTTTGTTTTAAATTCCACGAAAAAATAGTTTATAGTCCATCTGTCTTGAAAACTTCTCAGTTCTTCTGTGACTCTTCTCTTTTTTGGTCCAATGTCTTTACTACTTGACGCCATTGTGGGTCTTCGTTTTTAACTAAAAAAATAAATAAAATGACATCAGTATTACACAACTTTCTGACAAAAGGATGAGATGCTTGTGGTGCATTGTAAAAAATCTGTAATGCCATTAAGGATCTGATTCGGGCTAATTCATTAGTAAAATAAAAACAAAGTATGTAAATAAAGTAAAATACTAAAGAAAGGCCTTTTATTTTTTTGTACTAATAAACGAAAAAGTAGGTACTCAGGCAAAAGCCAGTGGTCAGCACGGTTGGTAATTTGGTTAGATACCCATAATTAAACACAAAACAAAAAATAGAACTCTACAAAATCAAAGCCAAACATAATAGATTAATTTTTAAAAAATAAAAGCTGGGTTTGCTTACCTTCACTGCACTTAAAAAAGTAGACAGGACTCGGTATAGTATTAGACAGGATACTCGGTTATAGCAACTTGTATTCTTATCAATGTGTATTTGAAAGTCGATAGCAAACTCTCACGAGACACATGGCGATAACGCACACAATGGAAGCGACCACACGTCCGACGGCGTTGCGAGCTTGCCACTAACTGGCGGTCGTATGACGCATCCCGCCTCGCATTCATGCTCACGGCTATCCACGCAAGATCGGCGTGCGCGCTTTTTAAAATCAGCTTTACGTTGTGATTGTTTGTTAACACGAATATACCATTGAAGAAATTGTCACGATAGTTGAATCAATGTACTGAGATACTTCCATATATGGGATATGATACGAACTACGCACGATAAAATGTTCTTTTGGTGGTTTTATGTACACTAAAAGAAAAAAATGTGTGCATATGCTCCGCGGGCTACAAGTAGACACCCAGCGGGCCGCGGGTTGGCCACCCTTGCTGTAGACAAAAAAATAGCCATAGACAACGTTCATAAGTAAAATAAAAAATATTCAGGGGCCATTCTTGAAGATTAAAAAAAAAAACAAATTGAAAAGCAGGTGAAGATTAGTCCACATTATTAATAAAATTATGTTTTGGAACAATTTTCTATGTGAAAAGATAAATAAAATAATATTACTAGTTTAAGAAAAAAAGTCCAAAAAATGGTGATTAAAAAAAAAAAAAAAAACTAGTTCTGTGCATTGTATGCTGCTCTCCCGAACAATATTTTGCTCTCATGATGGTCTCAGTGACACCATTTTCACTACAGACCCATAGCCCGATTACTAATGGTAAAAAAATAAACAAGTTTATTTTCACAAATGGGACTTTTAACATGTTTCTGGTAGATTGTCATAAATGACAAAATATACAAACCGCCAAGTTATAATTGAACATTTGCTTTTCAATCAGATTTAAAAATTACCTGATTTATCGATTTCATCTATCACGTGATCTTTCACGTTACTGTTATTTTATATTTTCAAAAAGCTATAGTATTATATAGTCAGGTTGAAAAACTTAAATACTACCTGACTATAGTCAAACAGTGGTGATGGGTCGAATTGAGAGTATCGGGTTACATGCACAAGGTTCCATCAGATGGATTGCTCTAGTAAAAAGTATCACTCCTCACAGGACTTTCAGGATTCTTCCGAATAGAGCTTGTCAGGCAGTGTTATTCAAGATCTCTATTCTCAGGCATAAATTTCGAACGAGAAAGAAGAAAGTATAAAAATACTAACCTGGATCATGTTGAGAAATTTCCACTGTGTCATCAGAATGTAAATTCAATAAATTTCCAAATATGGCGAAGAAATCATCAATGGTGGATTTAGAATTTCTAGGTCTTATGTTGAAAACATCGCCAGGTTCGTATTCTTCAATTTCATTATTACATGACTTGAATTTAAGAAGTCTAACATCCTGAAATAATTAAATTTGAAATTATTAATATGCAATTATTGAGAACAAGACATGCTTATTTTATTTCCTAATACTACCATTGAAAACTTTTAGTTTAAAGCATGAAGAGGCCACAAATTCTCAACTGATCATCAACTACATCAACTCATTGGCTACCTGCAATATCTACTGTATGAATATTGGGTGTCTAAAGTCTTTTTTAGTGGCCTTTTCATAATCAAGGTACAAATCTTTTTGCTTGCATCTTGAGATGTTCATTTATAATTCTATACTCGCAGTTCGTTATCGTACTTGTATAATAACAGTCTGGAAGGGAATCTGCCTAAAATCTACCTGGGGCCCTACTTGCTTAGCGTGAATATGAACAGTTTGTCAATCTAAAGATATTAATGAATTTCTTATGTTTCTTGCCTTTTGCCAAATAAAAATTACAACTAACTCTTAACTTGGTAAAACGTGCTTCGATACAAATTAAGTTATTTTAGAAGAAAGTTTTGGGAAAAATATTATTAAATTATCCTTTTTACCTGAAAATGGCTATCAGATGTTGTTCTTGTATTATTATTCAAATACATCAAAAAAGGCTTTTCTGTGAATTGGTGTAAATTTGTACCAGAATAATATAAATCTTGACATTCTTCTTGATCATTTGTATTAGTTTGTTCTTTAAGAGAATTTATCTTCCATCTGGGTATAAATTGTAGCCATGGGCTTCCCCGAACAGAAGTATCAACTCCAGGCAAATATTCTGCTAAAATCTGCCACAGTTTGCCGATCCAAGGTTCAAAAACAGCATCATTACCCAAATCATGCTGATAATCACAAAGACCTAATGAGAGAAAATAATTAATATTTTAAATACAAAAATGTGTCTATCAAACATTTTCATCCAAATTTTTCGTAAACTTAAAAGTAATATGAATAATTTTAAAACCTTTGATCTTTACAGTTACACAGATTTTGAGCATTACAATTACACAGATTTTACATTTTCACATAAACCGAAGACAAAAGTTGCTAAAAAAAGTTTCATATAACAATCCAATTTGATTCAACACCTTTTTGTTCAGTCAGAAACAAATCAATGCTGCTAGAAAACTCTATCTAGATCAGTTCTCAGTCCAGCACTCCATGTCCTCCTACGTTAGGCAAACATTATGAATCTTCTAATCACAATACCAGTAGATGGTGGATGTCCGAATAATTGAGTCTACAGGGTGATGAAAAGATGCAAGTTTTGGTCAGCTACCAGGTGGCATTTTTAAAATGTGACTTCTCACGTATCACTCTTTTTGTGGTAGTTATATACTGCTGCATCCGAAGATAAACTGATTTATTTGTCAAGTGATTGTACAGTGCTTGCCTGCGTAGGTCTGGACATATAGCTCATATTCCTGACTACAAATTCTTAAGAAATATCCTCTTTGGTGAGCTGACAGAGGGCAGAATAAAGCATGGTAGACAGTGCAAGAGATATAAGAACTGCATGACATAAACGCTCAGCTCGACTGAGAGCAAACAGCAGCAGGTCGAGTCAAATCATATAGAACTGTTGCTAGTTATCAGGACCCAATGGAAAAAGAACATGCAGACATGCTGAAAGTACTGAAGCTCCTTGCCCTATATACAAAAGGATAAGTCTATTAACCCTTACCACTCCTATGTCGAGTGTGACTCGGCATCATATTTCTTACGCCAACTCCTATGTCGAGCTAGACTTGACATTATACGACGCAATTTCTAAAATAATTTAAAATTATTATATCAGATTTTTTTCTTTCAAATACTTTGTAATACTTAAAAAAGGACTGAATTTGTCATATTCAGACTTTCTACACAGTTTTAGATTGTTATTATTGTAATAGGACCAACACAGTTGTACCGGACAGGGTACAAATGAACTGTAACTAGATGCGTTGGTTGCTGCGCAGCGCTCGGAGAATTGAGGTAGTGAATTCCAAAGCGTAGATCCAGAAGAAGAAGGTAGCGGGGTGGAGAGATTTTTCTCAGTCAGGTCGGTAGCAGGTCTCAAAGTAAAACACAGTAGAGTCAGTTGTTACTGAGAATATAATTTTCCCTAAAAAGGGACCTTCCTTATTAATGGTCGGTCGGTCATCACAAGCGCCCATTCTCCGCGAAAAACAACAACTTTCGGGGTTTCTAGCACTGCTTAAACCGACCGGCCCGTGGCCTACTCACGACGCCCGCAAGTCCTTTATTTCCCTTGCGGTCGCGAACACGATCGGAGTCAAACAAACATATTTTTACAAGAACATCAAATTTTACATTTTCAAATATCATATCAAATACAGATCTAGGATTACACAAATACAATAACACATACAAGTCTATACACACACAAGGGTGACCGCACACGTCCAATACAACAGTCATTTATAGTGTGCAGTAATTAACAATAGGCATAGTGGTATTCCACGAATTCAAGGTCCAAGGGATACTTCTATGATCATCATCACCATTCTGCCCCATCCCTATTGGGGTAAACAGAGAGATCAAATCTCCACCTTATTCTATCTTGGTACACATCCTTCGCTTTTTTCACGTCCATACACTTTTTTACGCATACTCTCTTTTTATAAAGGCCTTTTACTTTCAAAATTAGAATCTTTGATTGTCCACATGTTTCTAAATTTCTCAAATTTCTTGTACCTTCTATACGACTCTTGTAGATTCATACAAGTAGTATAGAAGATATAAATTTAAAATATCTAAAAAAGGGTCTGAAAACATTACTCGTATACGCTAGACGTGTGCGAGTGTTGCTGCTTCTTTACGTCTAGTAGTATCGCTAGCCCATGCAATTACGAACAATAAACAATACTCACCAATGTCTAAAAGACTCGTTCCTCCCAACTGTAGCAATCTTTTGTGCAGTTTTTTGGCAGGGAAATTAAATTTTGAATAGCTCGAATCACCCAATCCCAGAACACCAAACTTTAAATTGGATAACGAATTACTAGGCAATCTTTTACGAAGTAAAAATCTCCAAAACTTTTTCATGTTGTCAGGCTCTTCACCTAGACCTGTTGTAGAACATACGAATATAACGAATCTCTCTTTGACAAGCTCTTCTATTTTATAATCATCCATGGCCATTATTGGACCGCAGATATTACGATATCTTGACTGTCTCCAAATATTTTCAGCCAATTCTTGGGCTGTGCCCGTCTGGCTTCCATATAAAATAAGTACTCTATCTTTACCAACCATTTTTACTATTAATGTAAAAAAAAAAAGATAGTGATATTTACTAATATATATAATATTAGTGTTGAAATGTCAAAATTTTAGGTTATTGACGTTTAGTGGAATTTTTGACGTTTAGTGGAATAGTTGCCATTACAATTGTAACATTTCGTTGAATCTGTCATAACGCTGTTGAGTGTCATGATAATGTTTTTGCCTCTCTCAGAGCCAAAGAGAGAGAGAGACAGAGAGCGTTAGTAAGAAAATTCGTGAGTGCATTGAAAAGTACATTTACAATAGCGACGTGAAGATTTTTCCTTTTCAAATAATGGCTATTATTTATATATGAAGGAGTATACGCCAGTGTCAAGTAATACCGATTTCATGGGATCTCGTTATTTCACATGGCGATGTATGTACCATACGTGGTTTTTTTTTATATTTGCTAAAATGCATAACTTTCTGTAAAATAAAGAGATTTTCATCAACAGCGCTTGTGTCAGTGATATTTTTTTCTCCATATTTTTTTCAACACCAAATCAACAATGGCAGTGAATATAAAACCCCTCAGTTGCGTTACATTATGCTTCATCTTGAATATATTGCGACGACAGATTTCATTTCTGCCATACCGTGCAGATTTTAGAAGATTTATTAATTACATTTCAATTTCGATAGATTTCATTTCTTCCATACCATGCGGATATGAGATTTATTAACTACATTTTAGTTGAAATAGAAGTATCTACTTCTTTTTTGTTCCTATTTATATCAAGCTTTCCGTATGGAGACAGCGCACCCGATGAAAAGGGATGCAGCTCTCTCAGTCCTCCAGGCTGCGTTGAGCAGTCGTTCACAATGTGGTCAGTTTAAGCCAGGGGTGGCAAACCGCGGCTCGCGAGCCGCATGCAGCTCTTTTCAAAGGCATTTGCGACTCTTCAGCTCCAGCTTCACCTCCAATCCGCAGCCTCATCAGAAGAGCATGAACACGGCGGCCGAACTAATACAAACGGCACAATATTATGTTTTATTAGTGTTTTAATTATCTAGGTTTTCTTGTTTTATAAGTAGTGTACTGAGCTACTGAAGCTTATAACTCCCATATATTATATTCTAATAAGTAGCCTACGACTGTATTGTGATTTTGAGTTTTAAATAAAAATCTTGACTTTATCTCGTTTTTTTTTCGTCATTAAAATTCATATAGCTGCAGTGGAAATTCATGTTGCGGCTCTATGAAAATGTTGAGATTCTGTTTAATGAATATTTGGCTCTTCTCACTAGAAAGTCTGCTGACCCCTGTACTATGTAGATCCGTGATTTACGTGGAAAATTTTGAATTATTTGGCGAAAAACATGAAATATCTGGTTTTTAGAATTCTCAGTAAAATTTATTACGAAGACTGCAAAAATATGTGACCTATAAAATGGTAATTATTGCTGTTCTAATTAATGGACTTTTACTGTACAGTCTGTTTGATAACAGCGTGTACGGCTACATTTTTTCTTGGAAATCGTTAGAGGGTAGATTCAAACGTGAGCAGGTGCAGGGCCCTTCCCCCAAGATGCTTTGTACATAAAAACTCAGTTGTCGTTCGACCTTGGTTACACAAGAACATATTTCACGAGTGCCGCATACGCATCACGTTATGAAGCCATGTTTCTGTGTACACATCCGAAAGGAGAGAAAATGTCGTACGGAGCCGCTGCTTAGCACATGAGAAAGTCGAAGACATTTCTATGGTGTTTTGGTAAAGAGGTACAAATCATCAATTACTTGTCAGTTTGAAGTTTTGCAACACTTGTATTCCTGAAATACAGACCTCAAGTAAATTTTAAAGGTAAACTTTGAATACATAAATTATTTATGTATTCAAAGTTTACCTTTAAAATTTACCTGAGGTCTGTATTTCAGGAATACAAGTGTTGCAAAACTTCAAATTGACAAATAAGTAATTGATGACTTGTACCTCTTTACCAAAACGACATAGATTTGCAAGTGGGTGAAATGCTATTCCGACGTAAAAAACGTCGATGACCTACCAGATCGTGGCACTGCACAGAAAATGATGAAAAAGGAGTGATTTTAAGGGTGTTTGAGAAGAACCCTCCTCTATCATTGCGCAGCGGACGGGCAGTTTGGTGTGAAAAGGGTCTAATTGTGTCATGTGGCACTATAAGAAGACGTTTACTAGCTCATGGAGTGAAATTTCAAAGCACGGTGAAGAAATCACTACTGTCCGAAAAACAAGTCGAAAAAAGACTCACTTGAGTGAATGAACATTTGGACAACGGTTGTGTATGTATGTGGTGAACCCAAGTTTAATCCATAATAACAAATAACAAAAATAAAAGAAAACTTCACATATCAATATTTTTTATTAATATAATGTTATACAAATCTATTGTTATCATGCTTATATCATAAAAAAAAATTAAAAAATGTATGAATATGTAAAATACATATAGAGACATTTATTTGATAAGTATTACAAACACAGTGATTTTTTAACAACTTAATGTTTATAAAATGCAATAAGTTTAATTCAGTATCAGATTATTTGAAAGCAGAGTATTTAATGATAGAAATCATTTGAATAGGTTTATGAATAAGTCGATAATAAATACCATTCGAGTACTAGCCCAAATATAACGCAATGTTTTCGGACCATTTACTTCTTTTTATCATAAGGACTCGCATTATATTTGAGAAATAACAAAAACACATTTTTGCTTTTGTACTGGACGGTTGTTTAATACAATACATTTGTTTAAATATTAGTTTTTTTTTCTATCCATTGAGTTGAGAGCAAAGGTTATCAGAACTTCAAAGTTATGGTTGCAAAAGTTGCATAAAAAACTAATAATGTGGTACTGAGTAAAAAAAAAACAGATTTCAGACACAGTATACTTGATCTACTAGTTTCTATTTACACGTCATTGCAGATTATGTGCTTGTTTAGCAAAATATTAACTTTTGGTGTTCTTTTTAATGAATTAAAACTAGTGTAATTTTTGTGGAAAAAATTTAAATATATTGGGTTGATGCAAAAGTTATGATCGTTTTTTATGATCCCAGGTAAGAAATGATGAATAGTATCTTCTTTTAAATGATTCCATTGTATAAAGGATGCTTTCCCTCTACTTTCTATTCAGTTTTGGCCTGGCCAGAGTACAGTGAAAAGCCCTCGTATTTTTTCAAAATGTCGGTCGATAAAGTGCATTTACGTCATTGTTTACTTTATGAATTCCGTAAAGACAATACCGCGAGTGTGGCAACCAAAAACATTTGCGACGTGTATGGAGCAGATGTCATCAAAGTTCGACAGGTACGAAGATGGTTTACAAAATTCCGATCTGAGGATTTTTCACTATTTGATAAACCACGTACCGGGCGGCCATTGAAGTCTGATGACGACAAGTTAAAAGTCATAATTGACACAAATCCACGTCTAACCACCAGGGAGATCGTGTCGATGATGGGAGTCAACCAAACAACTGTATTAAGACATTTGAAGCGTATGGGGATGGTTTCGCGGTACAACGTTTGGATACCTCATCAATTGTCGGCTGCCAATTTATTGGATCATGTTTCAACGTGCTTTGCTTTGAGTGCGAGACAAAAACATGAACCTTTTTTGCATCGTTTGGTAACAGGAGATGAGAAATGGGTCGTGTACAACAACGTGACAAGAAAAAGACATTGGGCTATACCTGGACAAGCCCCATTAACAACTTCGAAGGCCGAAATCCATCAAAAAAGTAATGCTTTGTATTTGGTGGAATTGTAAGGGTATTGTGTATTTTGAACTCTTGGAACGCAATCAGACAATTACAACAGAACAATATTGTCAGCAATTATCCAAATTGAACATCGCCCTTCAAAAGGATAGACCAGAATTGGTAAACAGAAAAGGGGTAGTGTTTCATCCCGACATCGCGCGATCACATGTGGCTATGATGACCCAACACAAGCTAAATGAGTTGAATTGGGATGTTATCAAGCATCCACCGTATTCTCCAGATCTTGCTCCTTCCGATTTTCATTTATTCCGATCACTGCAAATTTTTTTAAATGATATTAAATTTGATACAATAGAGCAGGTAAAAACATCCCTTACTACATTTTTCGCATCAAAATCCACGGAATTTTACACTAATGGTATTAATAAGTTGATAGAAAGATGGGAGAAGGTTATAAGAACTGATGGAAATTATATAATTGATTAAATAAATATTACAAATCTAAAAAAAAAATGTTTAATTGTATATGTAAAAAACGATCATTACTTTTGCATCAACCCAATAGTTATTAATGATTTGTTAATTTTTTTTGGAGTCTCATCTCTGTGTTTTATTCTCATTTTTATCCTCTGAAAAGATAAAAAGTAATCACCACAAAGCGAAATGTATCAAAACGATCCAGTATATGAACGATGTTGAACGACATAATTTTTTTTGTCAATTTAATGGCACCATACATTAATTTAAGTACGCGCAAGTGAAAGGGTTAATGTAGTTTTTTTTCAATATACATGTTAAATATTAAAATTATGTTGACTACTTTTCAAAATTCTTGAATGAAATATCAAAAGGCCGTATTCAATTCCATGCTGAATTATATTTGGGCTAATACAGTAACAGAAATTAATTTGATTTTATATAAAATCATTTATATAGCGCTGTTTTGTAGCAAAATTTCGTATTAAGAGCACTGTGATTTGAATTTAAAAAAGGCATCTCATGAGCACAACTAATCAGGTTGAATGAAAAACATCAGTATGAAAACTAAATCAGTTTTATTATCTACCAGACTATTGACACTGGTAATGCTTCCTCTGACGTTTAGACAGATATCAAAATGATGACAGTGAAATAATGACAATTAAAAATTGAATGACTTTGTATAGAAAACTGCGTTATTGTTTAAAAGCTTCTAGTAAATTAATCTTATTTTATAATAGTTTGGACTCATATTTGACCACAGTCATACTGCAAGCTTGCTTATTAACGTGTTCCTCGCGGGAAGCACAAACGCCTGTGATCTGATCTGTAGCATTCCTTTGTGTATTTTACGTAATGTTTAGTTTATCTCCTTTATTTAATGAGTCTCCTTAAGAGTAATGACTATTATTTATTATCAGAAAATTACTTGAATGTCATATTTACTTGGTGATGTAATCAAATATCAGTGGTTCTAAACAAAATACGCGTTTAAACTTAGAAATTAAAAAACGCCGAAATTGTGCCGCGCACAGGATTCGTGGAATTTGATTTTTAACGCGGTGTACAGGTTAAAAAACTTTATCATCAACTAATGGTAAAAAACTATGCTAAGAGATACATTTTTTAATTTTACTTAATTATAAATATCGTAGTTATAAAAAGTTATTCATTAAATGAATCTAGATCAATATAAATTTCAACTAGTATAGCTGAGAAACATAGCTAAGGCTAGTTGTGTGCCAAATCCCGAGGTGTGTCACTGTTGGCATGAAAAAAATATCATATCATCGATAGGATATAACCCCCAAATTAGTCACAAGTGACTTGCCACACAAGTCTTGACCAGAGATAATTTATCAGCCAACTCAGATCTTCAGTGGGACTCTTATTAAAAATGTGTACACACAGAAATATTACATAAAATAACTTTCTATAATTAAAGATATTTTAGTTCTACAATAAGTAAATTGTAATTAGGGTTGGAAACATTTACACAATAAGGAGAAAACATTACATATGAAACTTATTTATAGAATAATTATGTAAAATTACATACTTTCTTTGGTTTTCTTCTACCATGCTTACCGTTCACTCACATTTGCAGTTTTTCTTCCTTCATTCATTCTACTCATACATGTCCTAAGTAGTCTCATTTCAGGGTCTTTTTCATCTTAATTAATACATCACAATATGCCAATTAAATACAAAAATAATTTATAAAGAAATATATGTATTTGAAACATAACATTAATAAATTTTGAAAATAAACAAAGGCAAATCTTTAAGCAAAATATCTTTCTTTTTATTTAACACTCGCCCGATATTCATAATTTCCCCTTCTTTACTCTCTCTCCATCTCCACCTTAATCTCTGGCTAACATTTCTTCCTCCACACTCAGTCCAGTCTCGACTGCTCCACCTGCTTCCTCCTGAAGTCACCTACTGACCTAGAAAATTCTTGTTTCTGGCATTTGTATAATTCGTTCCATCTTCCCTATTTTGTTCATCAATGCGTATTGAACCGCTCAATATCAGAACGGCATTATGGACATATTGATGTCCTAATAAGAATGATGAAACTACTGCCTCCCCCAAAAAAGTGAATAGAAGAGAAAAAAAAAATCCTTTCTTTAGTTTGCCCAAAAATAATTCCAAAAATAAGTCGTATAATCTACTTTTTATTTCTCTTCCTCTGTCTGTCTTTCTTGTTTGTTTTATATTGATATTCTTTCTATAGAAAAAAAAAACTATTTTTCGTACAATCTTGGTGACAACAACACTTGTTTATATTACTCTTTTCTTGTGTTAGCAATTCTAGATTATTCATATTTCCTATTTTCCTCTATTTTCTATGGGAGAAAAGCAGAAAATATGAATAATCTGGAATTTCTTACACAAGAAACGTGTAGAAAAAGTAAGTGTTCAACAAGATTGCTCAAGAAACTGTTATAGTTTTTTCTGCAGAGAGGATCCATACAAAACACAATCAGGCAAAAAGAAATACAGCTTTATGTTGACATTGCAAAATAAACATGTGTTGACACAAGTTTCTGGAGAAAGTAATAAATACAACAGCAACTAAAAGGAAGAGGTAAAAACAACCGACACCTATAATTAATAACAGTTTTATGACAAACATTTTCAAATGCTCTTAAACTAGTAAAAATATGTTCTATAGATAAAAATTGAGATCGTATGTATGTCTTGGAAAACTATAGACTAATTAATACCTTTGCTGGGAATATTTTCAAAGATATTGGTCAATATTGCGAACAAAAGACTTACTAACTACTTAGATTCGAGAAATGCCTGTTTCAAACCTGTGAACAAAAGTATTAATTTGTAAAAATACCTGCGAACAAAAAAAAACCTTACTAACAACTTCAAGAAATACCAGCTTCCAAGGAAAACAACCGGCTGAATTTATAGTACCTCATCATTGTTGGGCATCACAGTTGAGGATTCCCCTGCCATTCCAACATCAATTCAGTTGAAAAGCGAAACTGCCGTGGAGAAGTGAGACCATCGGAGTACACCGGAATGTTTTATTTTCATAGGTATCTTTATGAAGTCATAGGTATCTTTATATCTCCCCGAATACTAGGCGAAAAAAATGTCTGTCATTCGAGGGAAGCAGCATAGTGCGGAGTTCGAACCGGCGACCTTTCGCACGGAAGTTCAATACGTTACTGTACAGTCATGCACCTCATTATAGTACCTAATATGAAATCTATGGAACACAGTTAATTTAATGTAGTATATTAACTAATACATTTATACTATAGTAACCTATGAAAATTAATATACAGATCAGTGAAGATTGATTGAAGTCTATCAGATTCTTTTTCTTTCTGTTAAAACTGGACTGTGACAGGGAATTCTTCGTTCACCCCTCCTACTTAACATAACCATAGGCTATTTTAGCCATTAACAACATATCACATTATATATTGTTGAAAACATAACAAATATCTTATATATATTTGGATGCTAATGATTTCTTCATAACTGATGACCACAGAGGACTAAATTCTATGTTTTGAACTCTTAAAACTGATGTAAATATTGGTCTACAAATGAATACTTCAAAAACTAAATGTATGCGTGTATCTAAACTATTTCAGATTACCACCATTTAAATCTTATGTGGGGTGAAAAGCTTCACTTACATCGATGAGATAATAACCAATAGATATTAGGCACAGATCGAAAATTCCAAAATTGCTGTCACCTTTTATATTATATGTTCATTTCCAAGCCTCTGTACCACAATACCAAACATTTTATGTACATTACAAAAATCTAACCAGTTACTTATGGTTCAAACACATGGTTGATGATGCCCTTTAAATAAAGAATTTTGACCTCGAAATAAATAGTTAAAAAAAAAGGTATGGAATAGCTGTGAAGATGGCGGAGGTCGAACTAGGAAATATGCAAGTTAACAAGACAGTCATTAAATACAAGTGGCAGAAGTGCTGGCCTGGATTGGACACATTTCCCAAACTCCTGAAGACAGAACATCTTTGATATCAAGCAGTATGCAAAAAAGATGGATCAAAATTGTGGATAGTAGACAATATTTTCCTGTTCTTAAATCTGTACCATAGAGGATAAACCACGGAAGTCACTCTGCACCCTAGAGAATAAACATCATATGTGTCATACATGAATTGTATGATGCAAAGGCCTGTATCGTCTGGGGTAAAATGTGACTCCCGTGGTTTATCCTCTAGGGTACA
This sequence comes from Odontocerum albicorne, assembly GCA_949825065.1. Taxonomy (NCBI): domain Eukaryota; kingdom Metazoa; phylum Arthropoda; class Insecta; order Trichoptera; family Odontoceridae; genus Odontocerum; species Odontocerum albicorne. Next base: position 24,011,483 of record OX463859.1, on the reverse strand, counting down.
GAAATGATCCCCACATTGAGGACTGGATGGACAAAGTGAGTAATCGGACAGTCTGGTGAGCCGTTATACTGGAGGCAAAGGATGACCTCCGTGGTCTAGTTTACAAGTAAAAAGGGGTTCCAGTCTGGTTCAAAAGTGATTGCCACATGGTAATAAACCCGCCAGGTTGTATTTAATACAGCGAAAGTGTAATAAAAAAGGCTCCAAAAAACTGCACAACCGTCAGAATATGAAAACATACTTTTCTTTTCTTTTACAGTGTCATTCAATTCGATTTTTAAATGAGTACATTAATATTAAGAATCATTGATTAATAAATTCACTGTATATAAAATTTTATGTAAATATATCGTTATTGTTAAGGAAAAAGTCATTAATTACCATTTTTGCTCAAAATGAGATTTTTCATTATTTGAATCAAAAACATAAATCTCCATCATTCTAAAAGTAAAAAACGGCATTATTTAAGCCAATAGTGAAGTTAGGTCTCTAAAAAAATCATTAACTGTAAAAATTGATTGTTTGTTTGTATGGAAAAAGTCATTATATCACTTGATGAGCTCCATAAAGTCTAAATGCAATTAATGACTTTTTCCTTAACAACGACGATATGTTGAGCTGAGAAATTTTGCAAAGATACAAACATATCAACAGAACACGTTTGGTGTGTCGTGCGCGCCGAGTTAATAAGACAACACATTTGAAAGGTTGCATTTTCAATTAATAACAATGGTATCATCGTCATCATCGTCTAAATTGATACAAGGTGTATCATCCTTTTTCTGCGGCTCGGTTGGAGCATAACACGACTGGTTTGTTTCTTCAATCTGATATTGTTTAGGTTGATGATCAGGTGGTCTGATTATATTGAGAATCTCTTGTTTTATATCCTTATTCTTGATAGTATCATTAAAATCAGCATCCCCATTGACAGTAGAAAAGCTACATGGTTTTTTTTTGTTTGACAAAGGCTCAATGTTTGCAGCTGGAACCTTTGGAGCTTCAGATCCTTTAGTTTTTTTCTGCTCCACTTCTTGATTGCACGGTTCCATGACACGTTTCAGACTAGCTGTGGTCTTATCAGTCAAATCAATAACTTTTTCAAGAGGCTTAATCATTTGCAGATCATAGTTCTTACTCTGTTCCGATGAATTTGTTTGTTTTTGTGTTATTAAAAAGAGATTTGAGCTTGTATCGTTTGCTTCTCTCGGCATTTCTTTCTGTACTATATTATCTTTGATTTTGCTCGTTATAGAAATAACTGGCATATCCTCGGGACAATTTTGCCTATTTTCCAAAGCTTTTAAGACTAACGGTTTCAACATGTCAATTTGAATGGAAGTCAAAACAACTTCTGTATATAAAGGACGTATAATAAACGGGGAAAAGCTGATGAGTTCAAAATCTTCGCTGATCATCATGTCTCGTATCATTTCCACTCTAAATCTCGGTCTCATGATGGAATCTCTGGAAGGCTGCAGAATCACATAGTCCATTTTGTCTAAATCAGATCCCACATTCTGTTTATAAGAACTGCATCCAGGATTTGCTTCAGGGATCTGAAAAATAATTGTATTGTTATATTTTTATTGCAAACAATTCCATCTAGAGGATTTGTTGTCATATTTGACAATCTCTTCCAACTAACCAAAAAGTGATTAAATGGCCTTAATCTAAAAAAAATGGACTAATACATCTTTTATAAGGTTGCCATCAGAAATCAAACCCAAAACCTTTGGGTAGAAATAAAGTATTCTGTCACCACTAGGCCATGGAGCTTATCATTGCTATGATATATATATTTTTTAATAAATGCAGCGTGATCTATTTATATTGAATTTAAATTGGATCTTATATTTTCCAATCAAAACATTAATAGGCCAGTTGCGTAAAATTTGTTTTTTAATGCTTTTAATATATTTCAATTATATTTCATGGCTACAACTTCCCCCTTGACACAAATCTGTACAGCTTTTGTCTTGTTGGTTGGAAGAAATTGCCATATGGCAATAAACTAGCTATTTGTATACTTGACAATAAAGTGTCTTAATAAATAAATACTCGACGAATTGTTTATTTTTTATGCAAATAATTCAAGATGTTTTTCATAATCCTGATACAGTGGTACTTCGGGTTACAAATACGAACTTAATTAGTTCTTTGATTCCGTTTGTGGGCCGAAATGTTCGCAAACCGAAATTCATTTTCTTGGGAGCCATAATGGGGGTTAATTTAATGCAAAATATATTTTATATATACTGTATATCATGTATATAAAAAGCAAAAAAAAAATTGTATCAAGAACAACGAACGTAACGACAAACAATGTTCACAATGCGCGCACCTGAGAACAACTAATGCGTAATTATGTAATGCGCCTTTACAACTTATTCGTGAGCCGAGGCATTGTACGCAGGTCGAGTCAAAATTTGTTCGGAAATTGTGTTCGTAAGCCGATTTGTTCGTGAATAGGGGCGTTCGTGACCTGAAGTTTGACTGTAGTAAGTGTTTCAATGTTACTGATATTCAATTACAATCATTTAACATATCGCTACCCTAATTTGTAAATTTGCTAACTCCACTTTTGTCGAAAAATTACTTAACAATTGCATTTTGTTCTCGACATTCAAATACACATGCTATAAAAATTTGAAATTTCTACAATTATTGAAAGTGCCTTAAAAAACGCCTCAAGAAAAATTGATAACTCCAATGCTACCAATTCCAACACTGCAAAATGTGTAACTCCACCATTTTGTATGTGAATCCATTAGAATCAAGTAGCATTGTGGTAGCGGTCAAAATATTTACTTTAAAAGGTGAGTTCGGTTACGCTATTTTGAAAAAAATGCATTATTTCCTACGAATATAAGTATAAGCACTATTTTGTTAAGATAGTTTGAAGTTTTTTCCCTTTATTTATGACTCAATATCTCATTTTATTCAACTAAGGGAGCTAGCAATTTTTCAACACATGTAAAACATCGTGTTGCATTATGACATCAACTTTGCATTTTAATTATTACTAGGTGGGCTTAAACTAAATTGCGTTTATTTAAATTAATATGAATATTTGAAGCATTAAAATACTTTTATAAGTAATGTCTATTTTTATAGATGAATATCAGAGGAAAAATTATGGTTGGATTAGTGACAGAAAATCGTAGGAGTAATAAAAAAAATCTTAAAAGTGATGAAAAAAATCGTATGAGTGATGGTTTTCAAGAAAGTCCAAATTTATTCATGGAATTGCCAATTTTAGTAGTTGATAGTGATAATGCAGAAATCACATAATATTATGTAAATACGGATACTACTCAGAAGATTTATCAAAAGAAATTATAGAAACACAACCTGACACGGTTTACAACAATATTATAATTATGGAAAGTGCTGATAATACGGATATTGTACAAAATTCGACTGAACTGATAACACAATTCGAGATGGTATTTAACACCATTGATGACATTATAAGTGATGATGAAAGCCAAGGAGCCAAAATTTCATTGGTGCCGTATTTAGATAATCCAGATTCAAATTATTATAATGGACCACTTCAACCTACTAAAAAAGTAAGAAAGAAAAGGTGTGACATAGATAGTTCTTCTTGGTTCTCTACTAAGAATAAGGCAAACAGAGAGAAAGGAAAAAGATATTTAGGCAGAAAAAAGAAAAACAATGGATCATGGAATAATAAAATACCGAAGAATGATAAAAAAAACTTAAAAAAAAGGCGTAAATGTCATGTTTATGAAAAAGGTGTCTTGAAGTGTTATTCTATATCGGATAAGGACAGAATGAACATTTTTACCAATTTTGGAACTTGAATTGGAAAGAACAACGAATTTATGTAGATGGGCTAATGAAAGTTTTTCCGGTACAAAAATTGAGGGGTAGAACAGATCCGGAAAAATCCATTAAACTGTCGCTTACAACATATTTTCCAAGAAAGAATGATTCTGACATACGGCCATGCAAAACGATATTTTTGCATACATTAGATTTAAATAGGATGACAGTATTAAACTGGAAGAGCGGTAGTTTAGAATTACACATGGCAATTATTGTTAAAAAATGCAACAAGAATCGATTTGTGGAAGCTTATGAAAATCTTAGAAACTTTTTTAATGAGTTGCCAAAAATGGAGTCCCATTTGTGCCGAAAAAGAACTTCCAAAAATTACTTTGGCCCAAATGGAGGTCAAAATCAGATCTTTATAATTTTTATAAAACCGAATGGTGTCCAACCATCTCTCTTGTCTACTTCATTTCACAAACATTTTGAAAAGGCTAATTTAGAGGGTTTCCAACCTAAAAATGCATGTGACAAATGTACTACTTATGAACAATATCATTTTTCGGCCACTGAGTACGAACTACACCAACGGAAGAAAGAAGAAGCCAGAAATGAAAAAAAAAACAAAGACAAAGAAGAACAAAATTATGTGTTCACCATGGATCTATAATAATAAGCTGTCCTGACCCCAAAATCTAATGTTTCAACATTATATTATAAAACAAAATTGTGCACACATCACCTTTGTTTTTATAATTTATATTTTTATAACTTGTTTTATATTGTTTGATTTATGTAATTTATCACCCCTCTTACATTATTTATATCCAAATAAAATACTTCAAGTTATTTGTTTTTCAATATTAGGAGACCTCCACAGTAAAAACTCATATTAAGATGCAATTTTGCTAACTCCTACAATAATTTTTAAATATTCACCATCGCAAAATTGCTAACTCCAATAATTATCCATAAAATCATGATGCAATAATGATATTTAACTTTTTTTTACTCGGAGTGTATCTCTTGGTCGTCTTGATATTTAAGTACAAAAAAAATAATAATAAGATTTAATTTAGATTAGTTATGCAGTTTTATTGCCGCCCTGTAAAGTTTGTATTTAAGGAGTTAGCAAATTTACAAATTAGGGTAGCGATATATTATAAATCATCGTTAGCCTTTCGAAACGAGGATGTTGTCAGCTCCAACTATCATTCAATCAAATACTGCGCTCTGAACAGAAATGGACATGATTTTTACATAATAAATTATAACTATTGTACAATTGTATTAGTAGAACCAATTTATATATTGCAGTTTAGCGAGTTACAATTCAAATGTGTTAATAAAAATTGGCTAACAGTTGCACATTATTATTCATCAATTGGTTAGCTCCATGCCTTCTGTTCAGTCCTTTGGAGTACAGGAGGGTCCTTTTCTGGTATTTCCTCACTCTTATGACCTCACGGTCATGACTGAGAGACTAGTTATTATATTTTCTTTTTTGTCATTTAATTAATTTTGTTTTTTTGTTGAACTGTATTTGATTGATTGTTTTTGAGTATTTTTTTATTCAGTGTTGTTCTATACATTAGTGATTCCATGCGTAGTATGTGTGCTGAATTGTGTTGATTTTTTTTAAATCGTTTCAATGGTTTATATAGTGTCATATATCTTTTCAATTAAATAAAAAAAAAAAGCCAAACTAAGCAAGTAATATTGATCAAACCGATATAAGGTAGTATAAAATACTTACAGAATTAGGAATAACTCGAACATTTGTACTTTTGGTTAAACTAACAGCATAATATCTCACTGAGCGATATGATTCTTTGGCAAATTCAACTGGACACTTTATCATATCTTGAACGAGAATATTCGTATCCTGGAAAAGATAGACTCGGAGCAATTTTGTGTGTTCCTCAAATGGCTGCTTCATGATAGATGTCGACTTGGCTTTTGTTAATCTCCTAGTTGCCGATATAACCGTATCCTTTTCAACTTTATCACTTAAATATTCGATAATCTTTGGTTTTATTATAGTGTATGAAAAAATTGAGTCAAGCTGTTTTTCAGATGTTGAAGGTTCCTCAACAGGAGACGGAGTTTTGGCTCCAGTTTGAACCGTCGAATGATTTTCTGCATGTGGCTTTCCTGCGTTATTCTTGTCCGATTTCTCTACTTTGATTTTTGTAGTTGGTATCTGCCGTTCCTCATTTTCGTTTTTTTTCAAATTATTGTATTCTTTCTTCAGCACCTCACAAGCATATTGTTTGACAGATGCTGTTTGAGATGCAATATTCGCATCTAGTCTCTTAGTAAAATAGGTCAAAATTTCTGAAGCTGCAGCTGTGAAATTAGGATCGTTATTTGTAATGATGTTTTCCTCAACACATTCTTGAGGGTTTCTAGTTTCACTGCTTTGCTTAATCACAAAGTTTTGGTCACAGTTATTGTAAATAACGTTTCTTATATTGATCGAGTCATTGTCGGACTTCTTCAAAGTTGTTTCGATTGTTGCGTTCTTCTCGCATCTTACATCGGAAGGATCAGGTTCATTAGTTAACATATCACATTTCATTTTAAGTATTTCTATCGCAATCTTATTGTTATTCTTTTTCAATTCCTCTACAGTTTTCAACACCTTCAAATTTTCAATTTCTAACTTCATTTTGTTTATTTGTAGTCTTAAAGATGTCCGTTCGCTTTCTTCTCTAAAACAAGATAATATCATTATTGAGATTTATTAACCCTTTTAATCCCACGGGGCCGATTATCGGCTCTAACAAGTGTATGCGAAAAATCTTACAGAGCCGATCAGCCTCAAAATTTTCGTACAAGTTTTTATGTTGAATAAAAAATTATTTTTTTTATGAAAATTACTCATTATTTTACACTCTACAGGGAGATAAAAAATAAAATATAAACTGTTTTTTTTTTGCCAAAAAATGCTGGGATTTTTTGTACATTTTATGCAAAATATGCTGGGATTAAAAGGGTTAAGTATTATTAAATCATACGAAAAAATACCCAAATTTAAGAATTATATCTATTTTCATAACTCATTCTCTTAATATAGTAAAACAATCTCAATATACCTTTCATAATTCTACTTATAACATCTATCTCGAACAAACGAATTTCTTTCTCTACCAAACATTGTACTACCAGATATTCTATCACATTTATTTTGCTCTTATCTAAATACAATGCCAGAAAAAATACCCAAATTTAAGAATTATATCTATTTTCATAACTTATTCTCTTAATATAGTAAAACAATCTCAAAATACCTTTCATAATTCTACTTATAACATCTATCTCGAACAAACTAATTTCTTTCTCCACCAAACATTGTACTACCAGATATTCTATCACATTTATTTTGCTCTTATCTAAATACAATGCCAGAAAAAATACCCAAATTTAAGAATTATATCTATTTTCATAACTTATTCTCTTAATATAGTAAAACAATCTCAAAATACCTTTCATAATTCTACTTATAACATCTATCTCGAACAAACGAATTTCTTTCTCTACCAAACATTGTACTACCAGATATTCTATCACATTTATTTTGCTCTTATCTAAATACAATGCCAGAAAAAATACCCAAATTTAAGAATTATATCTATTTTCATAACTTATTCTCTTAATATAGTAAAACAATCTCAAAATACCTTTCATAATTCTACTTATAACATCTATCTCGAACAAACTAATTTCTTTCTCCACCAAACATTGTACTACCAGATATTCTATCACATTTATTTTGCTCTTATCTAAATACAATGCCAGAAAAAATACCCAAATTTAAGAATTATATCTATTTTCATAACTCATTCTCTTAATATAGTAAAACAATCTCAATATACCTTTCATAATTCTACTTATAACATCTATCTCGAACAAACGAATTTCTTTCTCTACCAAACATTGTACTACCAGATATTCTATCACATTTATTTTGCTCTTATCTAAATACAATGCCAGAAAAAATACCCAAATTTAAGAATTATATCTATTTTCATAACTCATTCTCTTAATATAGTAAAACAATCTCAATATACCTTTCATAATTCTACTTATAACATCTATCTCGAACAAACGAATTTCTTTCTCTACCAAACATTGTACTACCAGATATTCTATCACATTTATTTTGCTCTTATCTAAATACAATGCCAGAAAAAATACCCAAATTTAAGAATTATATCTATTTTCATAACTCATTCTCTTAATATAGTAAAACAATCTCAATATACCTTTCATAATTCTACTTATAACATCTATCTCGAACAAACGAATTTCTTTCTCTACCAAACATTGTACTACCAGATATTCTATCACATTTATTTTGCTCTTATCTAAATACAATGCCAGAAAAAATACCCAAATTTAAGAATTATATCTATTTTCATAACTCATTCTCTTAATATAGTAAAACAATCTCAAAATACCTTTCATAATTCTACTTATAACATCTATCTCGAACAAACTAATTTCTTTCTCCACCAAACATTGTACTACCAGATATTCTATCACATTTATTTTGCTCTTATCTAAATACAATGCCAGAAAAAATACCCAAATTTAAGAATTATATCTATTTTCATAACTTATTCTCTTAATATAGTAAAACAATCTCAAAATACCTTTCATAATTCTACTTATAACATCTATCTCGAACAAACGAATTTCTTTCTCTACCAAACATTGTACTACCAGATATTCTATCACATTTATTTTGCTCTTATCTAAATACAATGCCAGAAAAAATACCCAAATTTAAGAATTATATCTATTTTCATAACTTATTCTCTTAATATAGTAAAACAATCTCAAAATACCTTTCATAATTCTACTTATAACATCTATCTCGAACAAACTAATTTCTTTCTCCACCAAACATTGTACTACCAGATATTCTATCACATTTATTTTGCTCTTATCTAAATACAATGCCAGAAAAAATACCCAAATTTAAGAATTATATCTATTTTCATAACTCATTCTCTTAATATAGTAAAACAATCTCAATATACCTTTCATAATTCTACTTATAACATCTATCTCGAACAAACGAATTTCTTTCTCTACCAAACATTGTACTACCAGATATTCTATCACATTTATTTTGCTCTTATCTAAATACAATGCCAGAAAAAATACCCAAATTTAAGAATTATATCTATTTTCATAACTCATTCTCTTAATATAGTAAAACAATCTCAATATACCTTTCATAATTCTACTTATAACATCTATCTCGAACAAACGAATTTCTTTCTCTACCAAACATTGTACTACCAGATATTCTATCACATTTATTTTGCTCTTATCTAAATACAATGCCAGAAAAAATACCCAAATTTAAGAATTATATCTATTTTCATAACTCATTCTCTTAATATAGTAAAACAATCTCAATATACCTTTCATAATTCTACTTATAACATCTATCTCGAACAAACGAATTTCTTTCTCTACCAAACATTGTACTACCAGATATTCTATCACATTTATTTTGCTCTTATCTAAATACAATGCCAGAAAAAATACCCAAATTTAAGAATTATATCTATTTTCATAACTCATTCTCTTAATATAGTAAAACAATCTCAAAATACCTTTCATAATTCTACTTATAACATCTATCTCGAACAAACTAATTTCTTTCTCCACCAAACATTGTACTACCAGATATTCTATCACATTTATTTTGCTCTTATCTAAATACAATGCCAGAAAAAATACCCAAATTTAAGAATTATATCTATTTTCATAACTCATTCTCTTAATATAGTAAAACAATCTCAATATACCTTTCATAATTCTACTTATAACATCTATCTCGAACAAACGAATTTCTTTCTCTACCAAACATTGTACTACCAGATATTCTATCACATTTATTTTGCTCTTATCTAAATACAATGCCAGAAAAAATACCCAAATTTAAGAATTATATCTATTTTCATAACTCATTCTCTTAATATAGTAAAACAATCTCAATATACCTTTCATAATTCTACTTATAACATCTATCTCGAACAAACGAATTTCTTTCTCTACCAAACATTGTACTACCAGATATTCTATCACATTTATTTTGCTCTTATCTAAATACAATGCCAGAAAAAATACCCAAATTTAAGAATTATATCTATTTTCATAACTCATTCTCTTAATATAGTAAAACAATCTCAATATACCTTTCATAATTCTACTTATAACATCTATCTCGAACAAACGAATTTCTTTCTCTACCAAACATTGTACTACCAGATATTCTATCACATTTATTTTGCTCTTATCTAAATACAATGCCAGAAAAAAAACTTCATATCTTACTCTGTTCTTTGCGGTTGAGAAAGAAATGTTTCCATAAAGGTTGCAAAATCAGCTGGCGGCACTTCTGTGGAAAAATAATCAATTTAAATTTTACAATGTTTTATGATTTTTTTGGCGTGATACATACACATAACAATTTTTCTTTTACATTTGATCAAATCTTAATAAACTGCGTATTTGGATTTCTACTACATTCTAGCCCGAATTCATAGTCCCGCCTACATACTAATTTATAACCTTAAAATTTCATGATTTGTATTCAGTCAGACCTCATACGTTCCAAACATCAAAGCGATGTAATAAAACCACATGACTCCCTTCCCTTATTTATGAAAGTTGACTAATTTGTACAATATTACATTTTAAATACTAATTTCTTCTCTAGAAAAAATGAGTTTAAATTTAGTGTTCAAGCCAGACTATGAATTTGTTTTTTAGTTCAGATTCTATAACACGTAGGCAACATGTAGGCAACACTTGGACGTGACAAAACAGAGATAAAGGTGAGATAAATGCTTTAGAAATACGAGTGTTGTGTAAAATGTGTTACATGACAGAATAAGGAGATTTAGTATAGTAGTTGGAGCTTATGTCTACTTTATAATGTTAAAATAATACATGACAGAATAAGGAGATTTAGTATTTAGTACAGTGGTTGGAGCTTATGTCCACTTTATAATGTTAAAATAATACATGACAGAATAGGATTTATTGTAATTTATTTTTAACTCATTCAGACCCTGTGTGCATAATTATGCACACTTATTTCAAAGCATAATATAACGAATAAAATACTCGTAATATAACGAATAGCATAATATAACGGCAAATTTTCTTTTAAAAACCTATGCAACAAGATTGTCTTTTCAGTCGTCTGTGTACGTTGAGACCTGTTGGGCATAATTATGCACATGTTCAATTTCCTAGTAAAAAAAAAAAAAAAAAAAACATTTTTCTTCTATTAAAACCCCGATGAAGCCTAATCCACTCTTAAATATTTTTTTTCTCCCTTAACAATAATTCAGGTCTGAATGAGTTAACAAACACTGTTTATTCCACTTTTTTATGACGGTATAACCCTACCGGTTTCAAGGCTTTCACCTCATCTTCAGGGGAGTACAAACAAGACTAAATGCTGTTCGAATTGGCACCGACATAGACACTTCAACGGTTGGAGGCGGGAGGGGTGAGGGGAAGGCTAGGTATAATTTCGGCCAGGAGCAGGGAGATTTTGGGGAAATAACTATTCAACAGATGCTCCGATCGGTATACTGACTTAGAAATTTCTAGGGCCTCTAATCTGTCCAATTTATTTCCGTTGCCGCTAATATGTAAGAATTTGGCATCATCGATAGAAAAAGTATGATTCTGACGGTGACAATGATTAGCCATTTCAGAATAAATTAGAGGATTTGTTAAGGCAGATTGGTGTTCACGAAATCTCTTTTCAAAAGATCTTCCTGTCTTTCCTATATAGAAATTATCACAGTCAGCACATAAAAGTTTATACACACCGCTGTTGCTAAGTATTCCATTTTTGCCTTTCCCATTAAATAAGAGTTTCCGGAGATTAAAGTTAGTGTAAAAAGCTGGCTTTATGTGACTTGGAATATTTTTGGTTATTTCATTTGATATATTTTTTATAAATAGGACTTTGCTCCATTTATAGGTATGCTTATAGGTGTCGTTAAATATATAATCTTTTATAAGTTTCTTTTTTGTTTTGTTTTTTAAAAGTGAATCAATGAGGCTGAAGACAGAATAAGATTTAGTATTTAGTATAATAGTTGGAGCTTATGTCCACTTTATAATGTTAAAATAATACATGACAGAATAAGATTTAGTATTTAGTATAATAGTTGGAGCTTATGTCCACTTTATAATGTTAAAATAATACATGACAGAATAAGGAGATTTAGTATTAAGTATAGTAGTTGGAGCTTATGACCCCTTTATAATGTTAAAATAATACATGACAGAATAAGGAGATTTAGTATTTAGTATAGTGGTTGGAGCTTATGTCCAATTTATAATGTTAAAATTGTTCAGAAAATATGCTACACCAAAATGATGAGAACTTTTCATTTATTGATAGATATTCAATAAAACCCAAATTTTACGTTAACGGATTTACGTTTCCCAGCAATTTTGACAGTCCTGTTTCCATCCCATATATTCCAGAACAACAATTTATAACACGAGATAAAATTAATTCCCGCACTTAACACATATTTTTTCCGAAAAACTTCTTAAAAATTACGTTTTACTGAGATTGAAATCGGCGACCGAAACTAATGATGTACCGGGTATTGGAGTATCAGGAAATAAAAAAAAAACTTACCCGGTACACGTGAGGTCGGTCAAAAAACGCAGATATTTATCCAAAACTATCAAAATTGGCTAGACAATACTTATCACCTCCTCCTAGCAGCATACCCAGTGAAAGAATGTTCAGCGAGGCGGGTATTATCTATGAAGACTGCAGGAATAAACTACTTCCGCGAAACAGAGAGAAATTATTATTTCTGCATTATAATCTACCATTATTGAGATTTAATTATTAAATTTAATTTATTATATTGCATTTTTCTCTCAAAAATAAAAAATAATATTAAAATAAATCTTGTATTGGGTGTTAACATAAGTTGTGTCCGTTTTTTTCCAAATGAAGAGAACAAGAGGACACAGCAAAAAAAAATTACAACAAATTAGTCAATAATGTATTCTCCTTCATTATTTACAACTTCTTGCAAACATTCTACAAGTTTTTCAATGTCTGTGCGATAAAAACCATCCGGCCTTGACTCGAAGAATTCGTCCAACCATGTCCGCAATTCGATGTCATTATTGAAGGGAACGTTGGCAAAGCGACCAGAAAAGGTGGAAACCGATGGCGCGAGGTCTGGAAAATATGGAGTGTGGCAGGACTTCCCAACCAAGCTTTTGAATGGCATTTTTTGTAATGTTGGCGATATATCATGTTGCAGAATAACGCCATATTGCCGATCCGGCCTTTTTTGTTGAATTGCAGTGTTGAGCCGCTGAATTTGCAGAATGTATAGCTCCGCGTTGACTGTCTGATTGCATTCAAGTATCTCGTAGTGGATGTCACTTTACCAATCACATCAGATGCAAATCATCGTCTTGCGTGGATGCAAACCTTGTTTCGCTATGGGCGTTGTTTGTTGACCATAACTTACCCATTCTTTCCGTTTCTTCATATTCACATAAAGGCACCATTTTTCATCACCAGTAATGATGCGGTAAAGGAACCTTTGCTTGTGGCCATGCGTAGCTCGATGACGTGCGAGCAAACCAGCAGAAATTGTCGAACGTTGATTTTTGTTGTTTTCACTGTGGAACCCAAGCGCCGAACTTCCGGAGTTTTTCCATTGATTTAAGATGGCGGTATACAGTCATGTGATTACAATTCATCTGCTCAGCCAATTCTACGGTGGTTTGAAAGGAATCTTCATGAATAATATGGTTTCAGCGGTCCTCATTGGAGTTCACTGGTCGTCCGGAACGCTCCATGTCTTTCAGGTGGAAATTACCGTCTTTGAAATGCAAAAACCATCGACGAGCTGTCCTTTCATTCATAGCATCTTCACCGTACACTTCGCAAATATCGCGAGCAGCTTTGGCGGCTTTATTCCTTCGATTGAATGCGAACGGAGGTGTCGAAAATGCTCACTTTCGTCTACTTGACATTCCATTTTGAAGGCTTGTAATCAAATAAAATAATATATATAACGTAAAAGTAAACAATATCTTCTAGAGCAGAAAATTTCCTTTCGAATGAGACGTATAACTTTTACCATTTTGTTTTACTTTTGGTGCTCATTTTTAAATTTGAAAAAAAAAAAGCAGACACAATTTATATTAACACCTAACATAATTTATTTTCATTCACTTATTATCTTCTTTTTAGTTTTCACAGGACCCAATACCCGGCGCCAGATCCCAGCAATATTTGCCAGATCCTGGTAATTTGCGGGTACTGAAAATATTGCTGAGTATGCCGGGTACCGGGTAATTTCCCAGTACCTAGTGCATCACTAACCGAAACACTATAAAACTGCCACATGTAAATGTTGTATATCATTGCTACTACTCTGTTACACATCATACAACATTTAATGATCAATACTTTTTGTAGACCAGGCAGGTTTTTAAAATTTGGCAAGTTTTTGTATAGCGTCAAATGTAGCACACTTCACATAAGATCATATTGTGTAACTAGTTAAACCGTATAAATCATTGACACTACTCTAGTTAATTATGTAAGAATGAGTGAAGTAAATGTATGTGGACTTCTGTATGCAGATGATACGGTTATGCTTACTGAAAATGAAGGCAATTTAAGGGATATGATAAGTGAGTTATATGGGAGATGTCTAGTAAAAGGTTTGTAAATAAATAGAGAGAAATCAAAGGTTATAAAAAGAAATATGGTAAAAAGTGTGAGCGATGTATGGGTTAACTCTGAAAGACTGGACCACATTGACGAGTTCTGTTATCTAGGCAGTATATTTATTTGTGATTGAAAGAAGAGTAGCAACAGGGAACAAGGTAAAATAAACACCACAATAAAAGTGAGATGCTGGAGATGGTAACGCCCCGTATTGAGGATGTCGTCTGGTAGCAGGTCAAGAGCTATGCTGTTTTATACCTTACAAGGTATTCAACTAATCAGATGCTCATTCTAACTATACTATACACCGGTGTTACAATAGGGAAAATCTCAATCTGCCTGACATATGGTAAGAGAATGTGGAGAACCGAGCTATGGACTGACCTGGTAGGATTTGGTTCACATCCATGTGTTCCTGATAGGATGTATTAGGAGGTGGTGATGGTGCTGATTGACCTATAAATAAAAATTCTTCCCTGTATTTTAAACAGTTGACGAAGATCTAATTAATAAATATCCTGAGGAGTAAAATAAAGTTAACTGAAGAATTTTGGATTCATTGATTGACAATTTCAGGAGTTTGGAAATTTACCTAAGTTATATACAAGGCGCGTCCAGAAAGTAAAGAACGATTGCACACCACGCCCTGCGCCGATCGCCCACCACCGCGAGCGTATGCACCAGTTAGCTCCTTCCCTCGCTTAAGTGCGAGCCCTAAAACTGTATCTTTAAGTGATAATCTTTGAAATAAGAATATACACATAGACCAACAAAACATTTTTCCCATATAAATCTGGTGTCTTTTCTTGTCCTTTCATGTACAGTTATATGGCTACAGACAAAGTATCTTTTTTTAGTTCTAGAATGTTATGCTGCTGTTTGCGGGATTGGATGGATTTTGGCGGTACATTATTGGGAACAACTTTGGCCTGCAGTACCCGTACAGCGGTACTCACAAAAAGGTAATTAAATCTAACAGCTTATAATTAGTTCTTGATAATGAAACTTGGCTAGTAAAAAATGTCATCAGTTATATTGCCTGCAAAAGACGACCTCCGTTCCAACACCACGTAACGTCTAAACAGTGAGACATGCCATCACCCAATCTCC